>CM075508.1:28027500-28627500 GCA_037950675.1 Hypophthalmichthys molitrix
CACACTTCTGCTGGTGGCGGAACGGGTCCTTAAAGGGTTAGTTCACCCAAAAGTGAATATTTCCCCATGATTTACTCACCCTCAAGCCATCCTAGGTGTATATGACTTTCTTCTCTCAGACGAACACAACCGGAGTTATATTAAAGGGTTAGTTCACCCAAAAATGAAAATAATGTCATTAATTACTCACCCTCATGTCGTTCTACACCCGTAAGACCTTTGTTCATCTTCAGAACACAAATTAAGATGTTGTTGTGCCAAAAAAACAAAATAATGACTTTTCAACAATATTTTTATGGGCCGATTTCAAAACACTTCTTCATGAAGCTTCTGGGCTTTATGAATCTTTTGTTTCAAATTAGTGATTCAGATCTCCTATCAAACGGCTAAACTTCTGAAATCATGTGACTTTGGTGCTCCGATTCACTGATTTGATTCGTAAAGCTTTTTTTTTTTTTTTTTTTTTTTTATAAATCGGCCCATATAGAAATTGTAGAAAAATCTTTATTTCACACAAAAAGTATTCTTGTTGCTTTATAATATTAAGATAGAACCACTGAACTCACATGAACTGTTTCAAATATGTTTTTAGTATCTTTATGGACCTTAAGAGTTTGAATGGCTTTGCTCTCAATAGAGGCCTCACTGAGCCATCGGATTTCATCAACAATATCTTAATTTGTGTTCGAAAGATGAACGAAGATCTTACGGCTTAGAACGACATGAGGGTGAGTAATAAATTACATTATTTTCATTTTTGGGTGAACTAACCCTTTAAAAAATATTCTGTCTCTTCCAAGCTTTATAATGGGAGTGAATGGTGCTCATGATTTTGAAGCCCAAAAAAGCGCATCCATCCATCATAAAAGTAATCCACACGGCTCCAGGGGGTTAATAAAGGCCTTCTGAAAAGAAGTGATGCGTTTTTATAAGAAAAATATCCATCTTTAAAACTTTATAAACTATAATAAACCAGCTTTTGGCAAACATCCATATGCAAGTCGACTTACGGTGGAAGCGCAACCTCTGTTGCGACGCATGACGTATTGACGAACACGGATGCACAGAAGATATAGCAAAACAAGACACCGGTCACGAATCAGAAAACAAGAATTTGTCAGAGAAATGTCAGAGGATTTCGATATAAGAGTAGAGGAGCTTGAGTTTGTTGCCCAGCCCTATTTGTTTGAACCATGAAATGCGCCTACTCTCACCTATCTGGAGATGTGTGGATTACTTTTATGATGGATGGATGCACTTTTTTGGGCTTCAAAATCGTGAGTGCCATTCACTTCCATTATAAAGCTTGGAAGAGCCAGGATATTTTTTTAATATAACTCTGATTGTGTTCGTCTGAAAGAAGATAGTCATATACACCTAGGATTGCTTGAGGGTGAGTAAATCATGGGATAATTTTCATTTTTGGGTGTACTATCCCTTTAAGGCAGGTTATGTTCTACACTTGTGGCAGGATGAGAGAAGAAACTGTCCGGTATCATGCTGATATTCACTCAGGATGTGTTTAGACATTTCAGTCAGTGTAGAGAGTTGTTTGATGTAGTGGTTGAGATTTAGTGCTAGTTACCGGAAGGTGCTTAACACCATGCAGGTGCATTTTATGTTTTATGTCTTTCTATGCTGACATCAAATGACACTCACCCTAGCTGTGTCCTGTTAAATAAAGATTTTAGATGGAAATGTGCCACAATTGTTCGATGCCACATTGCTAGGTGGTTGCCAGATGTTTTGAGTGGTTGTAAGCCAGATGTTTGCCAGAGCATTATCGAGTGCAACAGTCAGGTTCCAGAAGTAAAAATCCCATTTGTTTTCTCCATAGGGGAATTGATTTTCTATAAACTATATATTTGATTTTCTTAAATATAAATTATAAACCTTCTGCAAATAATTCTCCACCAATCAGAGAATCATATCAAGCCAATATCGCCAAAAGAACTTTTTATAACTTTTTATAATTGAGTTATAAAAATGTTTGATAAGTTAAACTCTCAAAATACTTAAATATTTGTATATAAATATGCATATTTTGCAATAAATGTAAAATATATTGTTTATATATCATCGCTGTCAGGCAGAAACCTCATATCTCCATATTTCATCTTTTTTTTTTTTTCATAAATCATTACTATTGTTCACCCTTTATGTCTGTCTGTGGGTTTTGCAAATATTTAACCAATGAAAGTATTAAAAAAAGCTTGTGAAAAAAAAAACATAACTCTACCAGATCATCAAACTGTCTGTAAAACCTCATAACTCCACCCTGCCTCTTGTGCGAATTAAGTGTTTGTAACATCTCTGCTTGTTTGCAATGCAAGGGTAAACAAAGAAATAATTATTTGAATAAATTCAGCATTTTCTCAAGAAACACTACAAATATAAAAGCTAATGTTTTATGTACTTGAGGAGCGACGGAGTGTATTTGTTGTCAAGTCATAGCCAATATTTTCTTAAAAAACCTTTGTCTTTTTGTCTGTCATATACGTCCACAGCATAAATGATATGAAGTTGCACACCAAAGTTTACCATCTTCCTCGTTTTGCACAAAACAATCAAATGTTATTTGCTCTGAGCATAAGCACAGAATTAAAAAAAACCCTAGTGCTACTGATGTTAAAGGGCTCTTAAGCTCTCATTCATCATTTCCACAAAAAGTCTTGGCTGTTTCCACTTGATAAGTCAAACGGGGTGAAGTACTGATGGCTTGATGATGCACCAGTGCAGCCTCCAGTATCTCAAGAAGAGAGACACCAAAGAAAGCTGATTTTGCTGGTCGAGCTCAGAGGTCTTACATCACTCTACCTTCAACTTGTCACAACCTGTCTTGCTCGTCCACATCCATCCATTTCTGATGTTCATTCTCTCAGGCTATCACCTCATCTCAGCAACACAGAGAAAAGAGACCACATTCACTATATTTCTCATGAAACAGAAGTGCATGATATATTTACGCTGATTTGTGGCCAAGGAAATTTGTTTCTTTAAGTCTCAAAAGAATGTTTAATAGAAATTGTTTGGAATTAATGATTCTGATTCTGACTCAACGATTCCCTCACAATTTACCCACCCTCTAAATCAATCGTCAAGGTCTGCAGTTACAAATGTTCTTTGAGAAAAGGTGGTGCATGAGAAAGTTCACTGAGCTGCATTACTTAGAAAGCAATTATCGCTTTCCAACTGAGAAATAACAACAAGGAAAAACACAAGTAATCCTCAACAATGCAGCCCTCAGAGATCATCACTATGCCCTCATTTCAGTTTCTTATCAGATCACTGAACAGAAGAGAACAATCATTTATCATCAGCTCAGGCTGCAATATGATTAACAACATTATGAAAAAAAATCTCAAAAAGTCATGTAATGCAACTTAAAAGGGATTGTTCACACAAAATTGAAAAATCTGTTATCATTTACTCATGTCAATGCAATGCATTTCTTTCTTTTGTGGCACACAAAAGGAGATATTTAAAAAAAAAAAAAAAAAAAAAGTGTTTTTTTGTCCGTACAAAAAGTCAGTGGGGTCTGGAGTTGTTTCAGACCCCATCGACTTTCACTGCACGACAAAAACACTTGAAACATCTTAAAATATCTTCTTTTGTGTTCCAGAGAAGAAAGAAAGTCATACAGGATTGGGAAAACATGAGAGTGAGTATGTGGTAACATGATCTTGAAAAAAAATAAAAAATTCACCCTACCGTTGTACTTCCGCCTACATCACGCATGACCTTTCCAACATGATTACGTAATGCGTGGCGCATCGCAGAGCAAGATAAGCATTTGTGGTTAAAAAGTATATAATTTTTATTTTATTAGAAAATGCCAATAGTTTCACTAGATAAGACCCATATTCCTCGTCTGGGATCATGTAGAGCTCTTTGAAGCTGCACTGAAACTGCAATTTGGACCTTCAACCCGTTGGTAACTGTTGAAGTCCACTATATGGAGAAAAATCCTGGAATGTTTTCCTCAAAAACCTTAATTTCTTTTTGACTGAAAAAAGAAAGACATAAGGGTCAATGAAGCAACACCTAAATTTTCTGAAAATTTTCAAAAAACATTAGTTATTTTTAATTTTCTGTTATTTAAAGTGTCAAAATATCATGTGGTGCGACCGTCCGGCCATAACTTCTGTTTTGGAAATGTCTTTGAAATTACTCTAAATTTATTCAAATTCATTTTCTGCACTAATTGGCATGATTTTTTTTTTTTTTTTTGTAATCCTGTACAAAATTGCAAAGCATTTGTATTTGTATATTTCCATCATAATATACAAACAAACTTTGTCCGCTGATGTCCATTTTCTGAAATATCATGCGGTGCGACCATCAAAAATGACATTTTTTTTTTTAAGGCTATGGCCAATTCATCTAGATTAAAAAAAAAAAAAAAAAAAAAACACTAAAATCACTTAATTTAACATTTTAATATGAATTTATGTGTACACAGCATTCTTAATGTTTGAACAAATGCAAAAGATATTATTATTTTTTGTATTTTAAAATTGGCCTGTTGAAAATCCTTATATGTCATTGACCCATAAACATCTTGGATGACATGGTAAATTAACAAGTAAATTATCAGTATATTTTAATTCTGAAGTGAACTAATCCTTTAAACCTGAATCTAGGGCTTCCCTGAGATGAAATTGTCCATCCCACATGCTTAAAGATTTTGAAAATATATGGTTTTATAATATCCCTACCTCAGGTGTCATCAAATTGCTACACCAAACATTGACAAAATATGTTTATTTATATTTCATCATTCACATGTATGCTTTTACAGTAGCAACAATAACTGTTGTAAATAGTATTTTGGCCAACAGTATGATTTCCATGGCATTTATTGTTGCTCAAATGGTTACAAACATACAGTACTAGTACATAGTGAGACTATTATCTTCTCTTCTAGTTCTTTTCATTCTTATACAGGGTCTTTAGATGTTCAGATATGAAATAGGTGCAGAAGGTGGAACTTCTCAAAGGTCTTGTTGTTTTTCCAAAAAGGTGTGTTAAGCACATGTGTAAAATGGTGGCAATATAATAAAGGTCACCCATGCTCAATAAATAATCTAATTTATTAATGATAACAGCCACAAAAACAGTTTCTCCTCACTAAGTATTGTTGTTCATTATAGCCTAATGCTGTGATCACATCATGTCGGAATTACTGTAATTACGAGATGACAACTCTGAGATTTGACTCTGAGCGGTTGGCGTCTTTGAACTCAGAATAATTAGTTTCTATGGCAACGAAAAAATATTTAACCACTACATTAATTCATTAATTTAATGCTATATGCTCAGGAAAAATAATGAAGAACAAAAATCTCACCAGGTAACAGGCTATAATAAAAATACATGTAGAGAGATGCTTAACTACCTTTAACAGTTCATTTTACATATCATCATGGAAGTCAAACCAGGTGTTAAATGACATGAACAGTTGTATAAACTTGAAATTATGATAACTCCAACATAACATTAAAAAAGCTGTAGGCTGTGTATGGTTGGCAAGCAACATATCATTTATATAGAATTAAATTGTGGATATCAAATTGCCAACATGGTTCATCCAATCAAAATGCTGGACTACCTGTTTTAATAATAGCTTTTTGACTACAGATGTACTAATATTAAAATTCTGGTCAATATTAATAAGTCATTATTACTTTCTTTTTTTTTGCAATATCTTTCTGTAAAGCTGCTTTGAAACCATGTGCATCATGAAATAAAATTGAAACTGACCTAAAATGGACTATTTTCATGTTATAGCTGATAAATGAATGATATTAGTATTCTATATTATTTTATATAAAAAGAATGACCACTAAAACCACAAATGTATCCCTTTAAACTGCATAACAACATTATAATGTAAAGTTCTGAAGAGATAAAACAGGTTTTGATGTAAAAATATGGGAATGTCCTGAAATGGAGGAGCCCCAGTGTGTTTTCGTATAGCTAGGCTGGTTTCTGACTCTAGGCTGTATGTGCACTCGCTGAGGTGGTATGTCAGCACTGAGTCCGTCTTCCTCTAAAGGTCATTTCTGGCTTCCTGTCAAAAACTTTAACCTCATTAAACAGCCATGATACCAAGTGAATGCCAAAGTGGCATATGACAAATGTCTATAGGTTTCATAAGTGAAACAATAAGATGATTTTGACTAAAGTCCCTTTAAAGGGGTTGTGACATGTATTTTTTTTTTTTAATATTTTAATATGTTCCTTGAGGTTCACTAATAATGTTTTTGCAAAAAACATTATTATTTTGGCCCTCGGTCTGAAATGATTAATTTTAGGGGTATCTCATTTAAAGGGTTAGTTTACCCAAAAATGGAATTTCTGTCATTAATTACTCACCCTCATGTCGTTTCACACCCGTAAGACCTTCATTCATCTTTGGAACACAAATTAAGATATTTTTCATAAAATCCAATGGCTCAGTGAGCCTCACTGCATTGCCAGCAAGATAATTAACAAGAATACTTTTTGTGTGCCAAAAAATACCTAGTGATGGGCGATTTCAAAACATTGCTTCATGAAGCTTTACGAAACTTTTGTTTTGAATCAGGGATTCAGAGCGCCAAAGTCACATGATTTCAGTAAACGAGGCTTCGTAAGCGTTTCGAAATTTCAATGGTTCACTACTGGGGGGCGTGACTTTGGCAGTTTGATATGCGCTCCGAACCACTGATTCGAAACAAAATATTTGTAAAGCTTTGAAGCTTCATGAAGCAGTGTTTTGAAATCGCCCATCACTAGATATTGTCATAAAGTCGTTATTTTGTTTTTTTGGCACACAAAAAGTATTTTTCGTCGCTTCATAACATTAAGGTTGAACCACTGTAGTCACATGAACTGTTTTAAATATGTCTTAAGTAGCTTTCTGGGCACTGAAAGTGTTAACTGTCTTGCTGGCAATGGAGGCCAAATCCTTTATTTTACGTCAGCTGTCATGCATGTTTCGTGCAGTAGGTGGCAGTATGAACCTTCAAGTGGTTTGCCAACCGGCATTAAAAGGAAAAGAAGTTCAAATGTGTATGCGTGACACGCGTTTATTTTTATCTACCGTCAAACTGTCTGAGACGTCGTTATCATAACATGTTGCGTCTTGCTTCGGACTTGACTGACAGATTGGCATTCTGAAGTCGCGAGCTTGATGCTTTCTAATTGGCTTAATCCACTTTTTTTCTTTTTGTTGCAATTATTCTGCTTATTGTACATATAAAATACAAGAAGTTTATATCAGTAGTCCTATATTTATAATTGTGACCATACAGTCCATTTACAATGCGAGTATCATATTATTCGAATAATCAGATCGCGACTTGGTATTGGCAGATACTTAGTATTCAATGACTCGGAAAAAATTATCGGGACATCCCTACTCTAAACAAATAAAATCCTCTGACGTAATCTGGGACGCCATTAAAAATAAATTATCCACTTGTTCCTGACACTGAGGACCTTCTGAAGGCTGTACAGATGCAAACATGCTGTTTAAATTGGTCAAAGCAAATGTTTCTTTACTCTTCCATTTGTCCTGTTGTCCGGAGTAGATCAAGTGCGTGGAGCACATAAGAAATTGAATGGTGGGCATTTATGATTATGGGTTGTATTTGCTTTTGACATGACAAATGATGTAAAAGTATTTGTCGATGGCTTGCTATAGAGGCAGTCATATACAGTATATCATAAATGCAGTCATATATATCATGTCATGACCTCTTTCAGGCAACTTCATTTGGCAGTCATCTTGAAAGGCCAGAAATCTCCAAAAAAAATAAATAAAAATTAACAACATATTTACAATTTCTCTTGCTCATATGAAGATATTTATTTCACAGTTCTTCCGAGAATGCAACCGTAGTTGTCAGACTAACACATATACTACTAAGACAGACTAAGAAACTAGTGCATAAAGCTAAAAACTTTATGGAAAAAAAAATAAATAAATAAATAAAACAAGTGGCCGTGACCCTGTGCAAACAAATGCTCATATATGGTCAAAGTACAAATGCATGCACACACATGTAGCCTAACTGTTCTCTCACTGTTTGCTTGGCCTTGTCAAATGACCCACATTTATCACCCAAAGCGATTGAGCGATTTTATTTTTGGCTCAGTCTTTATAAACTTCAGGATCCCAGAGGTGAAACACTCCCAGTGAGCAGACAGGGACAATTATCTTCAGCTCTCAGCAGTGAGATCAAAACTGAAATCTATAACCGGCTGCTTTACTGAACTAATACTCTGCACTTCATTCACAGAGGTTTATTTTGAAGTTCAGTGACTCGGGCAAGGCTACAATAACAATTTCGCATGAAAATATGGGCAGGTGTCAGCCTTTAACCCTGGCATACGTCATTCATTGCTCTTCTCCAAATGTTTTCTTGAATGTCATGGGCTAGTCTAAATAAGAAGGTTGTGTTATTGAGAACTACAGATTATCAAGGCTGTATGACTAAATCTTACAACCCAACTAAATTACAACTATAGCCGCGTTTCCACCACAGGGACTTTGGGGGTGGTACTTGATGCGTTTCGACCACAGGGACCAGGGTCTAGCTAAATGAAGTTCCGGGTAAAAATTTAACCCTCAGAAAGTCCCTGCTCAGGAGGCAGTACTTTTTCAAAGTTGAGAAACTTTTGGGGGTGGGACTTGACTCCACGCAGCATTTTATTTCAACCACCATTTTTAAAAGTCTGTTGCGGTGCGTGCAGTAAGAGTTGTTTGCTATTCGAATCAACAATGGAGTTATACAATACGACCAATGGACCAACGACGAGTTTCAGGCTTTAATAAGCTTATAAGCTTTCCTGAAGCTCAGTGGTTAGAGCATGGCACTAGCAATGCCAAGGTCATGGGTTCGATCCCAGGGATTGCACATACTCCGATACAAATGTATAGTATAATGCAATGTAAGTCGCTTTGGATAAAAAGCGGCTGGCAAATGCATAAATGTACTCTAGCCGAACTCTAGAGGGAACTGGAAAGTCACGCACAGTCCTACGTCACCGGACTAATTTGCCTAATCTTTACGGTACTTTAGACCACGATGGAAATGCAGATACCAACAGGTCTGGGGAAAAAAGTTCCCGGGATTGTTCCGGGTAATTTCGGTATATTATGTTTGCAGAGATGGTATCCTTTTTGAAACAAGTACAGTTTGCTTTGCCTTAGCCAAATCCAGCTAAAACCAGGTAATAGCCAGCTTTACATGGTTTCTAGCTGGTTGAAGCTGGTCATTAGCTGGGCCAAGATGGTTTAGGTGGTTGATCAACCCAATGGGGCTGATATTGACCTAGTCATAGGAATGAGTCAAGTTAGTCAGTCAGTCATTCAACAACTGTCAAGCAAACTAGTAATGGTCAAACGTCCTGAAGCAAACACATTAGATAGAGGTCAAGTGAACCCCAAACCCATTTAATTATAAGCATTCCTATGATAGATTATTTGACTATTAGGCAACCCACTGACTAGACAATTTCAAAAATATGTTGGCCTACTTCTGCTCATCCCTACCTTGCAGACGAGCTTGGTTAACCTGGAGCTAGTAGACCTTGACTAAGCTGGTGGGGACCTACTGTAGTTGAGCTAATTAACTAAAACACAATTGAGCTGGTTGAACTGAGTTGAGCTCCAAAACATACTTAGAATTTGTTGATGAGTAAAGACCACCTTAATCTGGTATGACCTAGTTTCTTCAGCAGTAAAAGCTGGAGAACCAAGATGTGTAGATGAAAGAAATGCAGTTTCAAAATTTCAAGTATTGACTTGTTAGGAAGACAGCAGAATCATGAGGAAGTGACACAACAGCAGAATGAGTCCTCAAACAGCCTGGAGGAAGATGGTCTTGGAGAACAAAGTCACTTTGTTCAAAGGTTACAGGAGTATGTACTGTAAAGTCAACTTTAATGATCTGAGATCACTGCCTAGCATCTACAGACAGTGGAAAACATTTTCCAATGTGACTAAAGCATACCATTATCTCCAAGTATGAATATGATTGAAGCAGAATTAAACAGTGAGAAATTTAACCTCTCTGCGGTGTGAAGACAATGATTTGAATGAAAAAACCAACATCAGCCATGTCAGAATAAAACTACACTAAAATATGAGGAGACATTTTTCTTTTCAAATGTCTTGTGGCGCACTTGTGGCAGCATTTTCGCCTGAAAAATTAAGAGGATCTGACAAGCATGCTGCGGAGTTCTTATTTATACTGACACGATCAGAGACTGAGAGCCCTGAGGTTATCTGTGAATGCCATCTGTTGTCACTCAAGGTTCTTGAGTGACAACAGATGTGAGAAAAAGTTAAACATTTAGCCAACAAAAACAAGCCATGGATGAATATGACCTGCACTTAAGTAATAAAAGGTTCTTTCAACATTTAGATAGGCTACTTTTTTTTTATCCACCGTTACTTTAAAAAAAAAAAAAAATGAAGAGTACAGTAGCACCTATAGGCAATAATTGTGAATAAGCTCTGAATCACAGATGCTGAGGTCAGGACATGCCCAAACTGGTCTCCCTTCATACACTTCATACACATATTAATCTGCATTGTCCTGGCTTGACACTTCAGACACACACTTCTAGAAGTCTTGCAAAAACCAAAAGGGTGTGTGATAAAAAAAAAAAAAAAAAAATTATATATATATATATATATATATATATATATATATATATATATATATATATATTTGAAAATTATTGTACAAAACAATTAGCTTGCACAAAATGTTCTTTGTCTTATAAAACCTTACAAAACTGAAGTCATGTGATAAAAAAAAAAAAAAAAAAAGCAACTCACCGGATGAATCAGGTTTCACTAGTTTGCTGAGCCAAACAAAGTTCTTCTTGAATTCATAAAACAGTGGTGGCAAGCCACTTCAGCTACCCAGAATTTGAAAAATGGTGAGAAAATGTTCCTGTTTCAAAGTTGTTGAGTTGCGAGATAAAGTTTAAAGGGATCCTATTATGCTCCTTTGTACAAGACGTAAAACAAGCCTCTGATGTCCCCAGAGTGTGTATGTGCTCAAAATTAGCTCAAAATACCCCACAGATCATTTTTTATAGCATGCTGAAATTGCCATTTTTTGGGGGTGAGCAAAAATGCACCATTTTGTGTGTGTCCCTTTAAATGCAAATGAGCTGGTGCTCCCAGCCTCCTTTCAGGAAGAGGGCGGAGCTTTAAGAGCTCATGCTCCGCCATTCCAGCAACAACAAAACAGGACAATCTCACAGACTGAAAATGTCAGAAACTGTCACAGTGTTTAGCCTTATACGTTTCAGAATCAATCTTTATGAAAATCCAGTGCTGAAAAGCCCCTTATTTGTGAAGCAGTCCAGAGCAAAATGATTGGCGGAAACATATAAGACTTTACAGATTTTCTTCGGGACACTTTCTTTGAAAATGAAATTTAACCACAATGTCCTCAGTGACTCAGATGGCAGGAGTCTATGGAGACTCTTATGTACATTGGTACATCTCAAAACACAACACTTGTAATGCCTCTTTGGCGCAGACATTGTACAATTCCAGCTGCTACAGTGAGGATACAGAAATGGCGACTCTGTGCTTCTCACTCAGGACTGCATCTATGCTTATAGGGCAGATCGTCACCGACTGTGGGTGGGGCTTCTCCCTACGCTGACGTCATCGTATGGGGGTATCATAATCAGCTCATTTGAAGAGACTGCTTTTGATTTATAAGAATTATAAAAAAAAAAAAAAAAAAGAGTGGATTTTTACCATTTTAGACTGGTTGTTCTCAAACACTGCGGACACACATCAGTGTTCAAACACCTTATAAAAGTGAATTTTGCATAATAGATCCCTTTAAAATAACAAAATTCAGATTTATGGGAAATATATTTACAATGTGAGATAAAAAGTTAAAATTGAGAGATATATAGTCTTAATTGTGTTTGTTTGTTCATTTATTAAGTTTTTACGCCATGTTAGCATCATGGCTATTTACATGGCAAACAAAAAGGTCAATATCATCCATAAAATTTACATTATTATATAAAACATTTCAACTTAACATCTAAAATACATTCAGGTGATACATTTTGAAATATTCCTTGCATGGTTCTGAATAAAAGCGTTTTCTAGCAGCATCATAAAAATTACAATTCAACAGAATATGCTTAATAGTCAAAGGAACTTTACATGAGAGACATAAAGGAGGAACTTCTAGTCTCAATTGTGAGATATAGTCTTAATAAGATATGAAGTTGAAATTGTGAGCTATACAGCTGCAATTCTGAGAAATAAAGTCACATTGGGGAATAAAAAGTCACAATTACGACAAAAAGCTGCAATTATGAAAAATCACATTTTTAATGATCTCATTTTATATCAGATTTTTAATTCTGAAAGAATTAAAAATGCAGGAATTAAAAGATTCAAAAACACTGCATAATGTATGAGAATACCGTTTTCTTGACATTGAACTGCTGCTGAATTATAGCTACATTAACCATGTGGCGGAACAGTATCGGTTCGCCAATTATTATATTTATGCTGTTGACAAATGAGAAGAAGTGGATACTTTGTGATGAACTATTTAAGGAGGGGTATTTTTACATGAACGAAAAAAAGGGAAGTGAGTGGAAACCTGTACGAACGTGAACGGAAGTGACTGGTGACGTGTGTGCTGTGCGAGGTCAAGCTATGGAAAGGTGTGCTGGCTGAACGATAAGAGAAGGTGCGAGAAATGAGTCTGCTTGGAAGGAAAAAGTGAGGTGAAAAGTGACCAGTGACCAGATTGTGTGGCTTATGCTTCCCTGGGGTTGACTGCCATGACGGTGAGATCGAGAGTGCAGCTGGGACGCAAAGACGCCATCTCAACTCTCTACTACGGCTGCTGGCAACGGCGCGTACCTTGGATTATGCCTCTACGAATGTTCTTCTGGTCCGTGCTGCAAACGTAGTGCTAGCTACTTACTTGCTACTTCATCTGACGCAAGACCAGCGGCTCCGGGAGTCCAGATACAAACTTGACGCGCATGCATTACACGCACACACCACGCACTTCAAACAGTCACGCCACCCCACACATACATGCAAGTTTTTTTTAGGGGGGTTTGCTTTGCTTTAATGTGAGAACTGTTTGAGAGATGAACTGAGTTGTAAATACCATATGCGAATGGGTTTGCGGTGACAAAGTTATTCTATTCATTCATGCTTTGGATGGTTGTTTAAACGTGACTGAGACTAAGTGTACACCAATGTATGGGAAATCGCCAGTGAGCAAATACCATTCCCACTTCCACAGTCAAGTTGTGGTTTTGCACTTTTTAGAGTTTTGTCTTTTGTTGTTTATTTGCGTTTTTGTTTCTTTTGTCCTGTTCTCTGTAGAGGTGTCTATGTAAAATATAAGAATGTCGTAACTGTGATAATTGAAGCTAAGGGTTATGTTTTGGTATATGATTCTTGGTGGGTTTTCTAAAATAAATCTGTAAATGAATTGATGTTTCCCAATGAGTTTAATTTGATTCTGCCCTTTCAAGTCCCTCATATGTAATGGTGGTTTTTAATGAGCTATCTGGAGTTAATTTGTTGACAGGATTAAAGGCCTGTCTGGCGCCCAAACAAACCGATAAATAAAATATTTATTACATTTTTTAAAGTTGAGGCGCTACCACCGCTACAACCATCATGATGGCATCAGACTTTAGATGATGTTGTACAGTGCTGTAAAAAGTGCAACAATGAGGCAAAGCTTTGTTCGGTTTTACAGCCTTCACTGCATGATGAGTTCACACGTTGCCATCAAGCTATTAACATGCAAATGTCTCATTCTATCACCAGCCACATGTGGCAAAGCTTGATGCTATGGACTGGTGTGAGCGCCAGGTTTTGAGTGGGTACCGGCTGTGAGAACTGAATGCATAAACATTTTTTACCCGTCAACCAGGTAGGCTGCAGTTTAAATCACATCAGACAGACGGTAAGCTCGTTCACCGAAACATCTCGATCTAATTTCTGTTTAAATGACACATTTTCTCACTGGAGTAGTTAAAACCCAAGCCAAAAAGAAAAAGTCATATCATTGTCTGTATTACGTTAGTGTTTCCAAACATTGAGAAACACCCATATTTGATCGTATAATATAGGCCTATGCGTATTGAATTACAGTTCACACAGGATCGAAAGTAAAAACGGAGTCAGATATTGATTCAGATTCAATAACCACACTGACAGATTCATTCGGTGGCAGATTCATCAGAATTAAACCAATAACTTTGCCTCGTGTGAGTCTTTCTTTTATTTTATGTCATGGCTCCCAATGTGTTCTTGGCACACTCACATTGGAAAATTACTTTGCACATATGCAACTTTTATACACTAGGCTAGGCTACTGGGACTTATCCTGCAAAATATCTGACTCAATCAGATCTGAACCCAACTGAGGTCACCTTATGCCATGAGCCAGCCAGCCATTCCCCTGCCTGCATTACAGGGCTTTGCGATAACTGCTTTCTCATTCACAGCTGTTGGGCAGCAACAATGTACCTATTGATATCACAGATAGGAATGATGACTGACTAATACAGAAAACATGGTGTGTTATTAAGAGACTGCATTTAGGTAATACTCAAATTTCAGATCGACAGAATTTTAACGCTTGCTTCTGGTAAAAACAACGTTGTGAGTGATAAAGGCATCACAGATTTGAATCAGGAGGTAGGCAGTGGTAACGTGGAATCTTGAAGTAAATAATATATGATTGGAAAAGTGCATTATTCATTGGTTGGTATTGCAATAACAAAGTCCTGAGGTAAAACGTCTGTTGTCATAGTCTCTCTCATAATTAAACTGCAAAATGGTTGCACATATGTCAAACTGCTGGCCATAACTTAACAGTTTTAAGTGCTCTGTAATGCATTTAGTGCATTAAATGTATGTGACTGGGGGTTCAAAAGGTCAACTAAGGCCATATATTGGTTAAGATACAGTATGCTTGTCTGTGAAGCTCATCTATAGATTGGAACACATTTGCAAAGCTAGTCAATGGATTTCCTGTAAAAATTCCCAAGTCAGGTGCATTAAATGGGACGACCAGGAAGAGTTATTAAATATTCAATACGGCCAGGTCAAGCTATTCAGTGTTCTTTGTTCTTAAAGTGTTACATCTCATTGTATTATGAACAAATGATACCAACACATAAATCAGAGCACACTATTGGTCGGTATGATATCATGACCACAATATAAACTAAGTATTATATCGTAAAGTATTGTTTATATCACTGTATGTAAAAATATCCATATAGCACAATACTACAGTTATTGACACTTTAGAAAGAACATGCAGAGATAAAGAAAATAAAGAACGGGATGTAAGAGCTATTAAGAACAATAAGTCGTGGAAAACAAACTCAATGAGGTGTTCACACTCAGACAGCATGCGACCCTGAATTCAGTTCTCTTTCGCAGATAATTGCACTTGAATGGTCAAATACACAAACAATAATGTTAAAATGCCACAGTTGGTGACGTCTTTTATGCCAGGTGCACACTGCATGATTTTAGCTGCGATTTCACATGCCGAAAGTTGTGGAAATCGCGACAAACACCCGAAATCTGAGGCAAATCAGTGCTCATTCAAGTGATTGACAGTCGCGTAGAGTGTATCATCAAACACGCGATCTGAGAGAAACGTCGACGCCCGTGAAATATTTAGCATGCTAAATATCTGGACCTGTCTGCAACTGAGAGAAAAAAAAGTTCAGGGGAAGGAGACATTGACCTGCAAGAGAAAATCAGCAAGCATGGCTGCTGCAAGCAATCATTCTCTCCTTCATTCTTTTTTTTTTTCTTTTTCACTGCAAAGCGGTGAGGTAAAAATAACTCTGAATATAAGTTGATATTCTCTTGATTTGTGCCTACATGAAAATGTAATGAAATGTAAAGAAATTTCTCAAATGAGAAAAATGTTTTGATTACTTATCATGATTATAATTTTTTAGCAAAATAATTGTGATTGTGATCATCAAATGTGTTAAATTGTGATCATTTTAAAGTCCCCCTATGGTGAAAATCAAGTTTATGTTGTTTATGTGGTGTTTTTAATATGCTTTAAGGCAAACCATGTGCAAATTCATAAGTCAACACCATTGCTGAGTATTTTCTCTTTAAAACTGCAGTGATCTAAAACGCGGTCTGAAATCTTAAAATTAGTGCTTTTTACCACCATGCATACACAATCTCTCTCCTTTTGTCTCATTGAAAAGGATGAGAATCTAGAATCACACTTTAAACTAGCTTAACTAGCTAATATTTCATAAGCAAAACCCTAAGGGCCAGATTTACTAACAGGTTGTACCAGTGCAAACCCTCTTTTGGTGTTGAAAAACTAATGTCAAGATTTACTAAAGTGAAAGATTAGCGATGAAGTCGTGGACACAGTTATTTTTGCAGCTTACCTTATTGCATATGCATTTGTAGGAGTTTCTCTTTCAGACACCAAATTTATGGGAGGAGAGGGTGTTTTCACACTTGAATCCAAGTTCAAATGTGAAAACACCCTAAATCATGCAAAGTGATTTACTAAGGTTTGCGTTGGACAGTTTACTGGTATTTGCACCATTATTCAATGCCCAAAGAAAAGCATGTTTTAACCCATTTTGCACTTAGCATGGCTGCGTAGGCTGCTAATTTACACTGCTCTTGGTAGATAGCACTTGTCATTATGGAAAAGATCTGGCTGCGCATATTTTCAATTCACACACTATCAGTAGATCAACCTCAGAACTTTCCACTCCCATCTGTGCAATTTCGGCCTCACTCCAATTTGCCCTTTTTAGCAAATCTGGCCCAATGTTTGCATGTTTATTATCATATTCTTGAGATGACTGTTGTTCTTGCCACTGTTTCTGCTGGGTCACCACAACCTTTGGCTGTACTAAAGCATCTGTGTTTTGCTTTGAACAGCGGAAATAAAGCTTATCGGAGAAAAGTCCGAATCTCAACTTTCTACAGGACGAATACCACAGAATGTCTATTTATGGTGTGGAAAGATAAGTGGCCTCATTTGGGAGTGTCTTTCTGTCTGTTCTGAGCAACACAATTATCTAAACTCTGTTCTACTGTTTTTCAGGTGAAAATTTAAATTGTGTATTTAAATTATAAGTGCATATGATTGTTCTTCAGTCAAGGCTAAAAAGCAGAAAGGGGCTTGATGTTAGATGGAGGACAAAGAGTTTGATGTTAATGCTTTAAATACACTGTCAAGCACAAAGTCAAATCCAACCCTAGATAACACTATTCAGATAAAGATTCTCCCATAATGAAAACAGACCGCTGTTATCCTATTTATAAGCCCTTCTCTAAAGTGTATGATTTTACTACATAAGTTTAAAGATGATTATAATAACAACAAACATTCTTGGCCAAAACATTCAACCAATGAGTCAAAGGGCCTTATGACTTCCATGATGTGGAAAACACAGATGTGGAATTGCCATCCACACAGGACACATTTCTCAAAACTCTATATTTGTCAAAGATAAATACATGTCTCCCTCATAGTAACCCATCTAAATGATAACTTTGAACCAGTATAGTAATGAATGCTGGGTGCTGAGTAAATACCAGAGGGACTGCACTACCAAATGTAAACAGTGGCAGTTTGAAACACGTGGTGTTGTCAAACGTTTGCAGCTGCTAGTTACTTGAGAGGACCGATGGGAGTAAAGAGTGTTTTCCAGGACACTGACTGGAACTATTTTGACAAGCCCTCTTTCCTAACAACACAATCTACCTTGACCACACAAAAAAGAACAATAAGTATGGTGTATGATGCCACCAACTGAATTCTCTCAGTAAAAGATACTCATGTTCCTGATACTGATATTTGCAGTTTATTTATCTGCAATTTCATTTAGTTCAATTAGGAGTCTACTTGTAGGCCAACACAGAAGGTTTTGGATTTGGACTATAATGTTTCCATTCAAAGTTGCGAATTTAACTTATGCGCAAAATTGGAGCATTGCATAAAACACTTGTGAATAAAGCAGCGTTTCCATCTCATGTTTTGCACCAAATTGGTGCAAAATATCTGTAATAAAAATGAAAGTTGCTGCCATCGGGGAAGCCATTGTGGGTCTTTTTTCCTACATCATCATAAATGACTTGGCTCTCAAAGCACGCAGACAAAAACCAATAAATTCTGTCATGTTATCTTGCGTTCGGATGCCTGGTGTTTGGGAACACAATCATGTGAGAGTTCTGGGAAATCATTAAATCGAATCATTTTGATGACAGACTTTGACTCAGGCATTTCAGAATAACTAAAACAACATTTGAGATTCTGTGCAATAAAACTGGTCCCTAATCCTATCACATCCACTGTTGAGGCAAAGTCACATGAGTTTTTTGTTGTGCTTCAAGGTATTTATTTTACTTCTCATCGGATAAAAAAAAAAAAAAAAAAAAAAGTTAACCGCCTCAATTGAGCTCATACTTTTTATGCAGATTTTTAGAATTTATGCATATCTTGGCACATAAAAAGTAGCCTAAACAACAACAACAACAACAAAAAAACTACACAATACAAAAATATTTAGTTTTCATTAAAGCAAAGTATTGTTGTATTGTAATTATAAAGCTTGTATTGTAATTTTACAATAATGTGCAAAATCATTCATTTTTGTCACATCTGCCAGCTGGAGTGCCCATAATCTCCACCAGAGGGTATCTCATCATGAACTTCAATTCCCATGACCCATTGCCTGGACTCACTATGTTGTGATTAGGTTTAGCTTTGTATCATTAGCTTGTTTAGCCCTGCCTATATAAGCCTGTGTTTTCACGCTTTCTTTGCGAAGTCTTCTAAGTGTCACTGAGCGCTCACTCTCTGGTTTCTCATGTCATGGTTTTTGCTCTTCTGCCTGGTTTTGTGGTTTTGCCTGTGTTTTTCTGCCCTGTTGTCCTTTTGGATTATCTGCCCTGTGCTTTGACCTATTGCCTGTTTTATGGATTATGATTCTGGATTGCCCTTAATAAAAGCTGCATTTGGATCCTCAACCAGTGTTTCAGAGCAGTACGTGACATTTCTACAGACTTGCTGTATTCAGATTATAAATATATTATATTATCTATATCATAGAACAGCATTACCACAATATTTTACATTGACACACCCTTACAACGTCACAGCTCTGCTTTTAAATGTTTTTTCCCACTTTTAAATATGACTTCACAAGTAATTTATGAGCTCGGAACTTGTAATTACAAAATTTCCGACTCCACTTGAAAGGCACATAAACAGCAGCTTCAAAATGAATGATTATAGTATGACTTTATGTAATTTATGTTGTAAGACAAAAAGTAAATGTTAACCACAGGCCGTATTTTACTAAAACTTAAATTAAAAACTTGTTGTTCTCAGAATCCAATGGAAATTGCGGAGGGAACCTATGGCTTTAAATTAAATTCTCTTCCAGGTTGTAGAAATGCAAACTGAACATTTAGTCATAAGTTAAGGTAGAATGACACTATGAAGTTTCAGAAAATATAAAATGTCTAGACCAACATTTGAGCAAAAGAATTTTCAAATAATCAGAGCATCATTAAATGTATAGTTCTAAATTATATTGATTTCACTGGAACTATTAAGATAATACTTAAAGGTGCACAATGTATTATTTTCGCTAGAGGCCTATTCAAAACAAAGGTGTAGCTTGATGACGCCAAGTTGGAGCGCAGAATCTTGGGACATGTTAACGGCCGGTGGAAAAGAATTGAGACAGGACTCGGGAATAAATCATGTTCATGGATGCGATTATTAATGTTATTGTAGTATGAAGCAGAGCAGGACCGAGTGTTGTGGGAGCTGAACGAGGCCGCTGGAGCGATTGCGCAACACACTCCTCACGAGCAGCTGAACTTTTATTATGTCACAGTCGCCGGCGCCGCTTTCGCTTTTCCGGTCATGAGTATGAGGTAACACAGCTCTGTTTATCATATTAGATACATTTGAGAGTGTTAAAATTGTAATAACGTTACTCTGTGCGTTCGCTCGGTGGCTGCTGTTGCACACTGCTGTAAGCTAGATCGATTTTAGAATATCATATTAAATGCTGGATGGCTTGTGTTGATAAATGGCATGAAATTAATTTTAAAACGTATTGTATGATGGAGAAAATGCTGTATTACTGTTACTAAAAATAAAGCTTCATCTGATTATGCTATGTTAGCTACTTCACAAAATAGTGTTTTTCTCTGAGGCATGGTAAAGCATGGTACTCGCAAAAAATCAAGAAAATTAATTAGATTTAAACAATAAGACTAAACGTGTTGAGCTATATAACAAAAATTAGTTTTCTGTCTATAAATATATCAAAACAGTTGTTCCCTTGCCTATTAAAACATGTAAATAATAAAGCATCTTTGATGTTCCCATGGTTTCTACAAAATAAAACCGGAAACCGAGGGTAACGCGGGTATGACGCAATTGACAGGCGACTCCTCACACGTCCCGGAGCCTTGGTTAAAATTGAAATTTTCTCACGATTTACTAGTTGCAAACATTTGGGATGTTGTAAGTACTCAAGTGAACAAAATATATAACACTGGCCTAGTGTTTTTTGGATATTTTACTGCAAAATTCTTACATATTGCAACTTTAATCTAACTAAACTCTTTTTTTAACAAATTAAATGAGGAAGATTCAAACCGAAATAACTCTGATATCAGGAACATAATAGATCAGTAGTCACACATGGTGGGGCAGAGAAAATTATTCTTTTGATATTGGGAAAATAGCATTGATTCTTTATATAACCTCAACATAATGACATTTTTGTTGACAAAAATTGAGTATGATTAATCTTTGGTTTGTTTTAAAAAAATAACCCCATGGTTGACTCCTGTCTTATTGCAATATTACAGCCAACTTTCAAACCACCCTTACACAACCTGGTACCTTGGATCACTCATGCAGTTTTGACAACCCAGAGAGGACTACATTATTCCTTTATACTACACAATCCCAAAAAAAGCACTGAAAATCCCTATAACTCAAAGCTACTTACTGTCTTTCCATGGAGTGTTCATCCAGGGTTTATGTCAAAACTTAACAATCCACTGTCGAACTATGCAACACAATCCTGATCCTCTAGACCCCTGCAGAGCACCAGCACCTGAACTGGAGCACATCAACTCCTCAAACACCACAATGGGTCATTTATGAATATTTGCATCATCTGACTGGACGGGCCAAGGGTCCCATGATCCTAAAACAGAGTGTGCTGCCCTGCCTACCTAGGCAGCTTTTCTTAAGGCATTACAGCAGCATTTTTGGACATCATGATGCCCAAAAATGCTGTCTAGGTAAGCAGCACACTAGGTTTTGAGAGCCAGAACATCTTAATGTGACAGTAACCTATGTACATACAATAATAGTAAACAGCCATCTTAGACATCACTCGGGTAAACAAATCTATATGAGAGCAGCACATCCAGGAAGAAAGTGGAGTTTCGCCGTTATAACCAAATGTAGATCATAAAGCATTTCCTAAAAAAGTAAACCGAAATTGTATGGTATACTGACTGCTGACATCTGGCTTTAAAAGAATGAACACTGCACAAATCCTATTGCATTAATGAAAGTCAATATAGTGTCGAATACTGTGGATAAGCAAACATTTTAGTTTAAGACAGACGCATTCTTCGTAGCCATCTGTAATTGCACGAGCGTTTTACCTTATGTCTTCATGTAGTTTTGCAGGCAGATATAAGAATCAGCTGATACGTCGGACGCGTTGTGAAGACGCCATTAGTCTGAGTATTTCCTAGTGCTGTTCTGTACAGACAGCGAGTCTGTACGTCTCTATATATGTATGTGTCTCTGAAGCCAAGGCGCAGCACTAGCGTCCTCTGTTGGGTGCAATACACAAACTATTATGGCGCTTTAGGACCGTTTCAAATGATCAAGAGCAGTTTTGGGAAGCTGTAGCTGTTGAGGTAACATAAGGTGTCAACATAAGGTGTCTGATTTCATTAACCATGTTTCGACATTTTTATACTTTTAAAAGTATACAAAAATTCGAAAGATTAATAAAATCAGTGATTTTGCTAGTGAGACAGACCAGGTACTGCAACAAAATATATCAGATCCATTGCCAATACTCATCAAGGACCTGTTTTTTTGTGTCTGAGTTAAGTTTTATTAGTTGGTATTACGAAAGACGAACAGGGTGAAATATTACATATTAATTCATTTTGGCAACATCAGTTTAAACCAAAGTAGAAATATATACATGTATAATATATGATGGGGACATTAAAATGTACTCCATAAAAGGGATTACATAAATATAATTGAGCAGCAAGAGCTTGAAGAACCTTATAAAGACATTCAACCCTGTTGAAAAAAACAGCATATAATGCATGGAAGCTGGTTTATGCTGGTCCTTAGCTGGTCATGAGCTGGTATAAAGGGTCATTAATTACTCACCCTCATGTCGTTCCACACCTGTGAGACCTTTGTTCATCTTCAGAACACAAATTAAGATATTTTTGATAAAATCCGATGGCTCAGTGAGGCCTGCATTGCCACAAGACAATTAACACTTTCAATGCCCAGAAAGCTAAAGACATATTTAAAACAGTTCATGTGACTACAGTGGTTCAACCTTAATGTTATGAAGCGACGAGAATACTTTTTTGTGCACCAAAAAACAAAAACAAAGCAACTTTATTCAACAATCTAGTGATGGGCGATTTCAAAACACTGCTTAACAAATCTTTTGCATCGAATCAGTGGTTTGGAGTGTGTATCAAACTGCAAAAGTAACTGATTTCAGTAAACGAGGCTTCGTTACATCATAAGTGTTTCGAAATTTCAATGGTTCACCACTGGGGGGCGTGACTTTGGCAGTTTGATACGCACTCCAAACCACTGATTCGAAACAAAAGATTTGTAAAGCTTCGAAGCTTCATGAAGCAATGTTTTGAAATCGCCCATCACTAGATATTGTTGAATAAAGTTGTTTACTTTTTTGTGCACCAAAAAAACAAAAAATAATTCTCGTCGCTTCATAACATTAAGGTTGAACCACTGTAGTCACATGAACCGTTTTAAATACGTCTTTAGTAGCTTTCTGGGAATTGAAAGTGTTAATTATCTTGCTGGCAATGCAGGCCTCACTGAGCCATCGGATTTTGTCAAAAATATCTTAATTTGTGTTCCGAAGATGAATGAAGGTCTTACGGGTGAGGAACGACATGAGGGTGAGTAATTAATGAGAGAATTTTCATTTTTGGGTTAAGTAAACCTTTAAGCTGGTCAAGTGCTGGTCCTAAGCTGGTCCTGAGCTGGAGTTAGTTGCTTATGACCAGCACTTGACCAGCTTAAACCAGCTCATGAACAGCTAAGGACCATCAAAATTACATATTTAAACGTTTTTTCCAGTGAAAAAAAAAAAAGTATTTATGCCTTTAAATAGCTTGAATGTAACTCTACAGCCTTGCCTCATTTAGTATGTGGATCAACGAATATGCAAATTAGCCCCGCCTCCACTCGCTCACGCAGCTCAGAGATAAACTTGCTCAACTTACAAACGCTGCACAATTGTATCGCTCTCTGCAACATCGGGCACATAATGGTAATTAATATGATTAGCTTTTTGCTTGACTATGTTATACAGCTAATAATGTGTTGCTAATGTTAAACAAACCCGTGTCAGTCAGACAGCTGTCTTCTAATCAGTATCATTAAATGCTTTGAACAAGAACGTCAGTGGAGGAAGGGAAATCGTTCATCATAACATCATACATTACCATATTGCTAAATCTACACGATTTTTCATATCCACAGAAAAATATAACCTGGCTTCTCTCGAGACTCACCTGCTAGTTCAGTTCGCTGTTAATGATATGCTAAAGCCCGCTGGCACATTGACGTGATTGGTTACAAGGTAGTTTGTGACGTCACAGCCACCAGCGATTTCAAACCACGGGTCTTTAGATCACTGCATTTTAAGAAAAAAATACTCAGCAATGGTGTTGACATATGAATTTGCACATGGTTTGTTTTAAAATTATTAATATTATAATATTAAAACACCACATAGACATATAAACAACTTGATTTTCACCACAGGACTTTAAAAGGTGCTTTTTATATTAGGAAGACCTTAATTTCATTTTAAAAGATGACTCTTTGAGTAGTTTGAACAATTATAGGTTTGAGAACAGATGTAACAAGATGTTGTCAAAAATGTTTATTTACAAAATAAAATAATAAAATAAAAAAATAAAGTTACAACCTCACTGTAAAATTAAAATAGATTTTCTATAGATTTTCTTTTCAAGGTGCCTCAGTGAACTTCACTATATATTACAAGTGCCTCAAAGCTTTTCCATTATAATGGAGGAATAACAGGATGAATCACTGACAGTCTTTTGAGTTGTTGCAAGAATTAGAATCACAAATTAGATTCTAATGTTGTGCCTCAAACTGTGCCTCAAGTAAACTCCCAGTTCTACTGAATGACAAATAAAGCATCTAAGGTGCATTAAGTCTTAATTGTTCTAATTCAAAGTGTCTTCATGCTTTCAAAATGCACATAATTAAACCATGAGATGATAATTCATCAACAATTTTCCTACATAAAAACAATCACTTCTACTAAGAAAGTCAAGGTAAAGAAAACCACAGCACAGTAAGAGTTAAAAACATACTTTGGGTAATGCAAATACTCAAGCATGCATAAAATAATACAAACATAAAAATAAAGCATTTATCTATATAATCAAAATATCTATATTATAAGTATTTCAGTGCAGAATCTCTTTAAAAAAATATTGAATACGCAAACACATAGGCACCAATGTATCCAACCAGCTTATATATGGAGCTGTATCTATTTTGTACAATTATTTATTGTTAAAAATGTATAAATTAAATCAAATTTCAATGTAAACACAGAGTAAAAACAGCAATGTTGAGAAAGGTCACCACTCCAGTTTCATATCTTCCTTGCTCCACACATATTTCCCCCCTCTCTTGAGGAACATCTTCTCATCAAAACCACTGAACTTGATGGCCTCTTCCACACCGACATCCAGAATGGATTTTGACGGGTCTTTCCTCCCCTCTCGGCAATCCAAGAAGCGCATCTGCGGCATCAGATATGGAGGATTAAAAATCTATTTATGATGATTGCTCTTTCTGATGATGCAGCGTAGACAGCATGATTATTAATAGAGATCAAAGATTATCCGAGGGGAGAAGTAATTTGAAGCCTGGAATGAGGCAAATTACTGCAGGCCTTATTATATTCCTATCCATAATCCCTTTACTACTGATATGATGACATAAAGTAATTTCAAGGAATCATTTGCACTGTAATAATAGTGTATCTAATATACAAAAAATCCTTTAGACTCTAATGACAACATAATCAAATATCTTTCGCAGTAATGAGACGAAAACTTAAAGGATTATGGTTCACTTCAGAATTAAAATTTCCTGATCATTTACTCACCCCCATGTCATCCAAGATGTTTATGTCTTTCTTTCTTCAGTCGTAAAGAAATTAAGGTTTTTGAGGAAAACATTCCAGGATTTTTCTCCATATAGTGGACTTCAACAGTTACCAACAGGTTGAAGGTCCAAATGTCAGTTTCAGTGCAGCTTCAAAGAGCTCTACATGATCCCAGACGAGGAATAAGAGTCTTATCTAGCGAAAAACATTTATATACTTTTTAACCACAAATGCTCATCTTGCACTAGCTCTGTGATGCACCACGCATTACGTAATCACATTGGTCACGTGTGATGTATGCAGAGGTGCCAAGCAAGTGTTTACAAAGCGAACATGCAAAGACTAAGTCAAACTCCCTTTACAAAAAAAGGTAAAACAATGATATCAAACGATTTTGAAGTTGGAGGAGAAAATGAGTTTTTCGCCCTACTGCAGTACTTCCGTCTATGTCACACATGACCTTTAAAATGAGTTTACGTAATGCGTGGCGCATCGTAGAGCAGTGCAAGATGAGCATTTGTGATTAAAAAGTATATCATTTTTATTTTTTTAGAAAATGGCCGATAGTTTCACTAGATAAGACTCTTATTCCTCATCTGGGATCATGTAGACCTCTTTGAAGCTGCAATGAAACTGCAATTTGGACCTTCAACCCGTTGGTAACTGTTGAAGTCCACTATGTGGAGAAAAATCCTGGAATGTTTTCCTCAAAAACCATAATTTATTTTCGACAGAAGAAAGAAAGACATGAACATCTTGGATGACAGGAGTGAGTAAATTATCAGGAAATTTTAATTCTGAAGTGAACTAATCCTTTAATGGATGCTGAGGAGAAAATATGACACCACTTACGTATTCATCAAGAATCAGGTAAGAGTCTCTCATCTGTAAAAGGGAAATAGATGAGTAAATAAACAATTTACATCAAGTTAACAGAATGCTTTATATTCAAGTTCTGGCATCCATCTCTGAACAGAGCTATCTTTATTTAAATTCAAAACTCGTAGTTCCTACTTAAACGTCTTAAAAGCTTCGGTAATGAATTGAAACCGAAAGTTTATTGCTTTATTACCCATAAATTGAAGCCACTTTATCTACCAAATTGTAAGCTATATTTTAAAACACTGATCTGAATTGAGCCAAAGTATGTGCTGTGTGCCTCAAAATTACCTTTTGATTAGACTCTGGAACCAGACACTTGACGCTCTGGTGGCGGTCCAGGAAGTCTTGGAATTGCTGATCGGTAATGACAAATGTCTCTGCCTCGCGGAGGCTGTTCTCCCCTGCGTTTTCACCTTCAATTATCAGACACTGGAAGACCTGTTGTGTACATTGCAATACAGATTTTCAGCAGCCTGGTTATGATGACAGAGAAATGGCAGTTTGTAGTAAAAGAAGTAACTGTACCTTCCAGCGCACTGGGTTCAGAGCAGTGATCTGCTCGGTCATATCTTCATCCACATTGTAGGTGTTGATAACCGAGTTGATTTTGAAAGCCACCTTATAGTCTCGGCACCAGTTGTGAATTTTATGTAGATTGTCCAAATGGCTCTTCTTGCCCTGACCTCGACCTATGACTTTATTGGTGTCTTCATTGAAACTGTCACAAGATACTGCCAGAATGTCCAAGTAGTCACCTATAAAACACAGATGCAAATTAAATTGACCAATTTAGTAGCTGACTACAGTGATATAAGCTACTTTATATGTAGAGGAAGTAGTTACAGTATCTAGCTAATTTTGTCATCATATGCAAATACATTTGATATTTTAAGTAACATATAAATATTCAAAATATCCACTTCAATCACAAATATTCTGCCTATTAAATCACTTTTGGCATTTCATAACCTCTTAACTAAGTATTTTATAAGAAATGTATTATTCTGTTTTTAGTAAATATACCATTCAAATTATTATCTTATTATTATCAATGTTGAAAACAGTTGTGCTGCTTAATATTTTTATTAAACAGTGATACAGTGATATATTTTCAGGATTCTTTGAGAAATAGAAGGTTCAAAAGAACAACATTTATTTGAAATAGAAATCTTTTGTAACATCAAAAATGTCTATATTGTCACTTTTGATCAATTCAATGCATCCTTACTGAATAAAAACCTTTTACTCATCTTGTACATCTTAAAACTATATATAATTTCAGGTTAGGCATATTTCACAACTATGCTTTCACTTTTTTTTTTTCTTCATGTGACAGTGTCAGGGATTCTAATGCGCATCAATTAAAAAGAAAAATTACTCATTAGATCAAATTACTTTAAATTCGATCCCATCTCATTACACACAATGACCTCATGGAGCAGACAAAAAAAAAAACAAAACAAAAGCAGTGCATAGTGAAAAACAGGTGTTCATGAAAGTGCTGTAGTGGATTTTGTTGCTAGTGCACAAAAAAAAAAAATCACATTATAAATATGTGTATATTAATAGGCTACTTAATTTTAATATTCTTAATATCCAAGTGGAGCTTAATAATATATCCAAGTGGAGCCTAGATATTGTGTAGAGTTGTATGTAATCAACACTGAAATCGTTATATCCTTTAACTATATAAATGTGTAACGTTCACCCTTTACTTTACGTTCACTTTAACATGATCTTTGCTGCCCTCTGCTGGTCAGGAATGATTCTCACCGTATTTCTGAAACCAGGTTTCTTTGATCAGACTGCCATTACTAACGATGCTGACGCTCGGCAGCTGCAGCTCCTGTTTGCAGTACCGCACCAACTCTCCCAGAAAATTGCCTCTCTCGTGAATAAAGGGCTCTCCACCCGAAAAGTTGATTTTTTCCATTCCTAAAACATACAATTGATAATATTAACAGAGTTTAAGAATAAAAAAAGACAGTCTATAGTTAACATTAAAGTTAAAATATGAAAAAATAAATGTTATATTTATATTAAATGATAACAATTATAATTAAAACAAATTCAATTATAGTAATAATTAGGCTGCATTAAATTATTAATGTCTGCATGTCACAATCTCATATGATCGAGTGACAGGTTGCCCCGCCCTCGTGCCAGGAATCACGTCATCAGAGAAGAGATGTCATTGCAACAGGGAGGGGAAGTTATTTTGATTAAAGATTATGGGCACATATTTTTTATTATTATTATTATTTAAAAAATAATAATTTGCACGGATAAATCATTTAAAGCGAATTCTGCAATATCAAAAAAAAAAAAAAAAAAAAAAAAAAAAAAAAAAAAGTTATGATTTCATGGTGTCTTTAGAAATTAAATTACCTGCTTCTTTCAGAAGTAGTAAGCCTCGCTTGGCCTCTTCAATAGGCAAGACGAACGAGGTCTTCGCAGTGTGGAAGCAAAATCCACATTTGTAATTGCACTGCCGGGTAAAATGGTAGTTTACACTGCTTGGAGTGGTCAGCTGCGCGCTGGGTCCCTCTTTCTGCTCTTTGGTGAGAATCTTCGGACGACTCATCCGTCCAACAGGTGCTGGTTGCACCAGTATGCCTGATACCCTCATCAAAATCCATCTCAACAGGGCTGAAACAAAGCTGTGGACGTTCTTGAAACACAACTGCATCAACATTCTTGCAAAACCAACTTGGTTTGATGTCACCATAGTGAAGGTGTGTAGACACTGATACTCTGAGAGCTCACGCCTCCCTTTTTATAGGACGCAGTTGCTGTTCGGTTAAGTTTCTGTTCTTGCTTGGGGGGGACTGAAAAACGAAACATAAATACTATCAGCTGAGTCAAACATATAGGCGTGGCGGAGTTTCAGTTTACTTAAAGTCACCTGAATTTATAGTATGTAAATGTAATCTATTTATAGACTACCACCACAGGGCAATTAAGATTTTTAAGATTGTTTTTAAATGATAGCTGAAGTGAATAAACCTGCTTAAAACCAGCCTGGCTTCTGGTCTTAGTCAGCATATCTGTAGTAGTAACCTACGTGTTTATATAGAATTTGCAATTTATAAAGAAACATGTTAATTTCTAACCCTAACCCTAACTGTTGAATAGAAGCATAAATAATGTTGAATTTAAAATAAATAAATATTTTTTTTTACGTGTTAATAAATAAATTACCCTAATTTATTTATTAACACGTAATTAGCCTATGTCACAGTAACAACACTATTGTTATTTGACTGACTCAGCTAGGCTCGTTACGTAAGTTACGTAAGTGGACTGTTCTGTTGTTGGCTATATCGTAGCTTTCGTTTTCGGGTATAGTTTCGTTTCTCTGTAAGCGGTAGCCAGTAAGATTACTCCATATAGGCTACTGTAATATCTAACACTGTTCACAATGCTAAGGAGAGCAATGTTTCGTTGTGGACAGCTGTGTTCGGTGGAGTTTGACTTGCGCGCTGAACCTCTTTATTTCACACTGAGTTCAAGCCCACAAGTTCTTCATCATGCTCATCAACAGCTCTTTGGAGACTGTGGGAAACTCTTCTCGCTACATGTCCAATGTGAGAACAGAATCGAGAAAGCGCAAACGCACGCCGAAATAAAACACAAGCTGTCTACGACACTCTCGCGAGATTGCGATGTTTTTGAAGCGGCTTCTTTTATTCCGGACGTCGAAAATAGTGTCGTTAAAGGGTTTTTTATACGAGACAAATCCACTACAAGACTTTCAGAGCACTTATTAAACACACTGCGGCAGAGTAAAAAAGTATGTGTGTTTTCATACAAGCGCGAGGGTCAGTACTGCTGGCAGGAGCTGTGGTCACCTGTCAATCAAGTGGAGGGGTCAGAGAGACAGTACATCACACCTGCAGCAGCAGCAGAGCATCATCCATCCACACTGAACATCAGGAACTCCGATGTCTTCTACAGTATGGATGAAGCCTATAAGGTTCTTCTGGAGGTACGGTAGGATTTTGAAACATTTTGGGACCAGATTATAGTACTAGGATAGAGTGGGGGGAAACGCCCCCTAATGACTGTGTAATTGTTTTCTGTGAAACAAAAGTTAAATGTGTCTAAAATAGTTATCCTAGTTTTCAGTGACAATGACAAATTATAAACCAAGTGTGAAAAATGTCCAGATGTTTTTATGTTATTCGATTTTAAACAAAAATTAAAAAGATGAGCCAAAATAAAAGTAGATAAAATATGAATATTTATTAAAGGGGTCATGAATTGAGAAATCAACTTTTCCTTGAGCTTTTGATATATAAGAGGTCATCGTACTATAAGAATATCCTGTAAGTTTCAGAACTGAAAACTTCCTTGTTAGTCAAATAAAAGCTTTTATTGACACCAGGCCTATCTTTAGATAGGTGAAACCCCGCCTCTGCAGAAGAAATCAATGCCTACTTCATCATTGCAGCGTTAGCCCCACCCACTGGTGTGTTAGTGAGATGAGGAGGAGAGAAGAGCAATACAGGACTAAAAAAGGATCCTAATGCTAGGAATATGGTTATTTATTATCAACAATGTGAATGTCTCAGTTGAGCATTATTTATTTCTATTTGGTATTTCACTGTGAATTCTTTGGTAAATCAATCACGTTTTGGCGCATGCTTTGCAAACAGACTTTTGCGATATGGACTCAACAGTAATGCAACAACATGTAAGTAACTGAGTTCATTCTAATGCCTGATCTGATATGTAATGATTCGTGTACAGTCAGATGTTCTTTGTCTATGTCAATAATTGGTCAACTTCACATTGTTTCTCTTAGTAGGATGAAAATAATCTGTTAGGCGATTAAATTATATAAAGAAAGCGATCAATGAACGCTCCCTTTACAATCGCTGGAGCTGTCAATCAATCAGTGATGGACTCGTGCCAAAACTCCCGTTTTATTCAACGAATCTCTTAATTACATCGCGTTTGCACTGTTAGTTGCCATGAAAGCATTCGTTAGTGTGCAGAAATTGAGTTGCATTGACAAGATCACTGCATTTATGCACTCAACAATGTCTGTGATCGGCTGTTCATCACTGCAGCCTTTCATGCCAAAATCTCAATATAATGCCATAGATCTAAATGTAATGCAACACTTTTCACGATTAGTTAACCTTGAGAGCTGTAATAGTGGAAACGTGCTAAAAGAGAGAGTAATACTTGGCTATTTCAAATGGAAAGATGTTGACCAATCACAGCAGTGGGCGTTTACACTGAAGTCTCACAGCAGACACGCCCCTTAAAACAGAGCATTCAAATCAGAGGGCTAAAATCAGGGTAGCAAAAATGCCTTTTATTTCTAAATTATGACAATGTTTGATGTAAAAAGCATACTAACATTATAAGTGCACCCCAGGAAACATTATAAAACAATAAAACAATGCAGTTCATGACCCTTTTAATGAACCACGCTGAAAATCAGCCTATTTAAAAAATATTGTTAGCTGATGCTCACTTGAGGTAATTTACGGAGCATCGGACATGACATGCAGGAAAAAAATAGTAGGCTAAAACGTGCGCACGATTTACTATTTAGTTCCCTCGATTTACTAAAAAATGCGCATGATTTTCTAATGAACTAGTAAATTGTGTGCACGTTGTAGTAAATCTTGCCACGATTTAGTAAATCGAGGGAACAAATTAGTAAATCGTGCACGCGATTAAATTTTTTTTCTTGCATGTCATGTGCGGGGCTCCGTAGTCATTTTTAAATATAAAGTCCAAATATTTTTATTCAACAGTATATTACATTTGATGGAAAAACCCAAGGATGTGATGTTCAGAATAACTTCAGTAATTATGATAGTGGGAAGTGATGCCCCCTGGTGGCTGGGGGGAGCGTTTTACCCCACAAACTAATAATAATAAATTCAAATTACGTCATTCTGAAGGTATAATTATATTTTACTTAAATAAAATGTAATCCCTAACTACAGGCCTTACTATTCTCATAATATATATAACTGTGATGTTCTGCAAAACAAGCTTTAAAACAATTTTTTCTTAGTGCTGAAAATTAGAATAAGTTTTCTTCAGTGTAAGCTTCCCAGTGAATACTTCCACGTCAATCTTGTCAACATAGTCCATAGAAACAACAAAAACGTATCTTGACTCTATTTAGTGGTTATTTTGGGAAAAACAGTAAGGGGTTGTTTTCCCTCACGCTACCCTATAGGCTGTAGTATTAGTATTATACACCTAAATATAATAATAATATAGCCTAACAAAATTATTAAGCAGCACGACTGTTTTCAGTTTCTTGAGCAGCAAATCAGCATATTAGAATGATTTCTGAAGGATCATGTGACACTGAAGACTGAAGCTTTGCCATCACAGGAAAGATTTTAATATATTTAATATATTTAAAATATTCTATTTTAAACATTTTAAAATAGAAAAATAAATAATAAACCCCAAACTTCTGAACAGTAGTAGGCTACGTGTTTATATATATAAACTGCTGCAGTTATATCTGTCTAGATAATTTTACTTTGATTACCTGAACAATGGGTGATTATTTAACCAATGCAATTCAGTATTATACCACAATACAGCTTGTAAACAATACATCCTCCTCTGCCCTTCCCAGTGCACTGACATTATCCCAGAGTCAAAGGAAGTGCTGAAGCTCGTAGACGAACAGTTGGAGACAAGCAGGGGTGATGGATTTCCTGTCATTGTGATCGAGGGACTGGACGCTACAGGTTAACACTGAGCCTTTGACAAATATTTTGTTCAGCTAATTAATATGTATGCACTCAAACAATACTTTTCCCCAGGCAAAAACGAATATAATCTAAAAATTCATAGCTGATAAAAACCATGCTCCATCAAATAGTTAGCACTCTAAAATTTTGTTGACTTCTCTCCATACCTTTCCCTGATTTCACCCAGGTAAAACTACTCTCACAGAAGCCCTGCGGGAGTCTCTGAATGCCACTCTGCTGAAATCTCCTCCCCAGTGTCTGGCTCCATTCAGACAGCGCTTTGACTCAGAACCACCCCTCATCCGCAGGGCCTTTTATGCTCTGGGGAACTACATCACTGCAGCCCACATTGGAAAAGAATCCTTAAGGGCTCCTGTCATAGTGGACAGGTAGAGATGTGTGCCACAAATATACACTCACATGAATCGGCTGCTGTTTGGGCAACACTGTGGAACAAATAGGGATGTAGCATTTTATATGGATAATGTTTTTAAAACACTTGCATGCAATATCGAGTGGGCGTTGATACTGTTTCCTGTGCAATGACATTAGCCAATGATGACCGTTTACTGACAAGGAGACCTCAAGAAACATATTTTAACCCCTTTAGTTCCTTTTCCTGGCATTGATATATATATTTTTTTGTCTCCTTTAGGTATTGGCACAGCACAGCAGCATATGCCATTGCCACAGCGGTCGGTGGGAGGGTTGAAAACCTCCCTAGGCCAGGCTCAGAGCTCTACCAGTGGCCAGAAGACCTGCTCCAACCAAACCTGGTGCTGCTTCTCACTGTCAATCCAGAAGAAAGACTGAGAAGACTCAGGGACAGGGGACAGGACAAGACCGTTGAGGAGGCTGAGCTAGAGATCAATCAGTTCTTCCGACTTAAGTAGGTCAACTCGTTTAAGTGTTATCACATACAGTAAGCAAGTGGGTTGGGATGTACCTTAAACATAAAACACTTTAAGATATCAGATGTTGTTGTGCATATCTGATTACTTCAAAGTAAACTTCAATAGCTATTTCTAGGGCATTTCCAGGTAATGGTGCCATTTGTGAGAAAAAATGTGGCTTATCTTAAATGAAACATTTTAGTAATAACTTAATATTAGTTCTGTCAAATGATTAATAGCGATTAATCACATCCAAAATAAAAGTTTGTTTACGTAATATATGTGTGTACTGTGTATATTTATTATATATATATATATATATATATATATATATATAAATACACATACATACATGTATTTATTTAAGAAATATTTATATGTATACACCTATATTTATATGTAATTTATATTATATATATATATGTATAAATATAAATATTTTATATATAAATATATTTTTGTTAAATATATACATGCATGTGTGTATTTATATATACATAATAAAAATACATAGTACACACACATATATTACGTAAACACACTTTTATTTTGGATGTGATTAATCGGTGCACTTATGACAAATTGCTCTTTATTTCAGAGTGGAGGAAGCTTACAAGAGAATCCAGAATCCCGCCTGCATCATTGTGGATGCAAGCCCCTCTCCACAAGAAGTGCTGCAACAAGTGCAGCATTTAATTAGGAACAAATGTCACTTGTAAACAACCAGCACCCTACCCGATGAGGCAAGAAGCCATGCAATCCCTCCGCAAACCACTAGATGGTAGTGTAGTGTTACGATTCAACAGTCAACTAAACCCACTGTAAGAGCCCCAGTCAGCTGAGCCTGTTGATTGAAAGGGAGGCTGGTGGCTAACTGCCAGCATATATTTCAGGGCTCGTATCTGGACATGTCACAACATATTCCCCTTCCCACAGAGCTTTAGTGATGACACGAGAGGGAAAGTTATTGCGGGTGCTGTAGCTGGATGTCAGCTCTCATACGCAGGGTCACAGCGTCCACTTTCCTCACTCTGACTTATTCCCAGTGAAACACAGGAACTCAGCTAAAGAGGTTTGAGAATTCATCAATCACTTCAATTAGATTTAAACACAAGAACTCATTGTTGGTCAGCTCGGTATTCACTCCTATAGGAGATGGAATCAAGGGACCTTATGGAGGTATTAAAAGCAATAGATCTGATCCAGGCAATTTAAACTTGCTTTGATTTGTTGCTGTTGCTTTTGGACGCAGACTCTGATCATTAATTAAGAGTGATATGCTAGGAATAAAATGTACATGTATATATCTCAGTTTTCAGTTCCAGAGTCCTTAAAGTCTGTTTATTGTATTGTATTGTAAGAATAAATTTGAATATAATACACATTTTTGCTTTATTGTAAAGAAACAGTTCTCCTAAAAATGAAAATTATTTAATTTAATCTTAGTATCAATCTCTGTCAAAACTTGGCACAATGCGGTTACAAACAATTTATGAGATTTCAGAGCAATCACCAAAAAAAAAAAAAAAAAAAAACACCATAAAAGTCCATTCTATATTCCAAGCCAAACAATATATTTTTGTGAACAGACTGATTTATTATTACTATTATTTTATTTTAATTTTTTAATTAATTGTTTTTTTTTTTTGTTTTTTTTTTAGCTATTTAATTTCAGTCACTATCAAAACTTGGCACAATCCACTTACAAACAATTTATGAGATTTCAGAGCAAAAAAAACATTAACCCACCATAAAAGTAGTCCATATATTCTAAGCCAAACAATATTATTGTTAACAAACTGATTTTTTAGTATTATTTTTAGCTATTAAATCTCTATTAAATATCTTTCAACATGTGGCATGATGCTTTTTACAAACCATTCTGGAATCTTAAAGGGGACCTATAATGCCCCTTTCACAAGATGTAATATAAGTCTCTGGTGTCCCCAGAATGTGTCTGAAGTTTCAGCTCAAAATACCCCACAGATCATTTATTATAGCTTGTCAAATTTGCCCCTATTTGGGTGTGAGCAAAAACACACCGTTTTTGTGTGTGTCCCTTTAAATGCAAATAAGCTGCTGCTCCCGGCCCCCTTTCCAACAGAGGGTGGAGCTTCGGTTGCTCAACAACAACAAAGCTGGAGAATCTCACGCAGCCAAAATGATGATCGTCAGTAACGGAGTTCAGCCTTACATTTTTCAAACCGGAGTCGGACACTGATGGAGAGACTCAGGAAGAAGTTACAACTTCTGAACGGCTAGTGGATAAATTTATGTAGTTGCTGTGGTATTGATTCAACTCATCGACTAGCATGTGCCGTCATGTTTTGTGAAAATCCAGCATTGAATTGACCCTCGTTTGTGAAGCAGTCCGGTGTAAAATGACAGCATGGCAACAACACTCTACTACAACAACTCTTCCTCTTCTCTAAAGCAGCCCAAGGCCCCTTTAAAACAAACACCAATGAGATTTCGAGCTTTGGCAGAGGGGGGGGGGGGGCATTATCAGTGAACATCAGCTTAAATTTGATAAAATTTTGCATCAAATAATCTTTTAATTATACATATGATCTTCAATAATCACATTTAGCACACATATAATAGGCGCCCACCTGCCCTCATGCACTAACAATACCACACTTATCCTATAATTCATTTATATGGGGAGCACTGCATTTACCCAGTGATAGCAAGATTAATTAAAGGTTTTAGTAATTATGAGCTCAGTGAGGATATGGGCCGGGAAAGACGGAGTGACCCGTCTCCCTCACACTGATGCCTCAGCAGTGCAGAGAAGAGAGTAGGGTATATTCATATGGCAATTAATGGAGTCCTGTAGATCACTGTCAGACGGCTTTCCACACCACTGCGCAATTACACACTCCCCTTAGCCAATTATTGAATCTCTTGCTATAGACGCAATTAAATGTTTATTTTTTAACACACTGTTTATATGCCTGGTGGTGGTTAATATTAATGCCTCACGGGCGTAAAAGGCCATATTTAAATATGCGGTGTGAGAAATGTACTGGTCAGTGATTTTAATAAACTTGCTCCAGTTAAATTCCTGAGAATTTCTGCTTGGAGACCATAGTGGTCCCCAGTGGTCAGACAGTCAAGTTGATCAATTTTACATCTATTTTCAGTTGCTCTCAGAGGGAATATACAGTGTTTAAGGATTATATGTTCAGTTGCTATGAACAGACACTCCTACAGCGCAGTCCTTATGAACATGTGCTCTTAAAATACTGTGGATGGCTTCTAAGTAGCTTGAGCAGTGCTTTCTTATGGAGCATTATGATAAGCTTTAATTTAAAATTTAAAATGTACATTATACCGCTCAAAAGTTTGGGGTCGGTAAGATTTTTTAAAATGCTTTTTGAAAGTGTCTTATGATCATCAAGGTTGCATTTATTTGATTAAAAATACTGTAAAAACAGTAAAATTGTGAAATATTATTACAATTTAAAAGAACTGTTTTCTACTTGAAAATATTTTAAAATGTAATTTATTCCTGTGATGTCAAAGTTGAATTTTCAGCATCATTACGGCAGTCTTCAGTGTCACATGACCATTCAGAAATCATTGATTTGGTGATCAAGAAACATTTCTTATTATTATTAATGTTAAAAACAGCTGTGTTGCTTAATATTTTTAGGAAAACCTTTTTTTTTTTTTCAGGATTCTTTGATGAAATCGAAATATTTTGTAACATTATAAATGTCTTTACTGTCACTTTTAATGAAATGCATCCTGGCTTAATAAAAATAGAAATTTCTTTAAAAAAAAAAAAAAAAAATCATACTAACCCCAAACTTTTGAATGGTTGTGTAGTTGTAAGATTAAGTATAATTATGATAAATAAAATGTATAAATGTAAACGTAGACTTCATTTGCAAATGCTTTAATCTAAAGCAATTTACAAATGTGGATTGCAATGACTTTTACAGTAATAATCAGCAGGGTTATGGAAAGTTACTTTTAAAAGTAATGCATTACAATATTGCGTCACTCCCTAAAAAGTAACTAACTGTAATTTAGTTACTTTTTATGGAGAGTAATGCATTACGTTACTTTTGCTTTACTTTTTCTCACCTGGGCTGGGCTTGGATTTTTTTTTTTTTTTTTTTTTTTACAATGAAAGAGTTATATTTTTGGCAAATGTAAAGGCCCTTTCACACCAAAAGTGAAATAAATAAGCTTCAGGCTGAGGGAAATTCAAGCCTGTACAGTAGAGGGCGCAGCTCAAACAAACCTTTCAGCTGTGCTGCCATTCTGGATCAAAGAAGAATTGGACAGAAGAAAGTTCATCACTCTTACTTAAGCAATAAAAACAAAAAAATGAAACACAAATGTGATGTTCATCTAAAATCATTTTTGCTTATTATTAGGGTTGAATTGGATCATCGAAGGTCAGCAGGAAAGACATCTATTAATAAAGTGAGATTAAATACATAAAGTATATTTGTGTTATTTAACATAGTTATTGTAGGTTTGTGTAATATTCTGAGTTTGCATTTCACCGTTTTTATTCATTTTAAGGAATACTGAATCTGTTTTTGTGCAAATGAGATGAGTAAATGCTTACATTTAGTCTAGAACTAAAATAACCATCATGTTCACACAAAACCTCTGCACTTATTCACGATTTCTCTCAAAATGGGGACAGGAGAGCTGTCAGTCAATAAATGGGTAAACAAAGTAACTTATTTGAAAAAGTAACTCAGATATTTTGTAATAAATTTAAAAGTAATGCGTTACTTTACTAGTTACTTAAAAAAAAGTAATCTGATTACGTAACTCACAATACTTGTAATGCGTTACTTCTAACACTAGTAATCAGACGTAAAAACAAAGCTGACTGCATTGACCTCTTTAAATAAACATTTGATCATACTGTATATGCTTTTGAAATATGAAAAATCAGGTCAGAGTGCAGAAGGTCTGTGCAGAGGCAAAGGTAAGCCACCATCCTCCCCAGCAGGCCCTGCACAATCTACATCGGCCACTTCAATATTTCATTAGCACAACAAAGAACAAGACAGAGAAAACCCTTTCTGCAATAATTAAAGATCCAGCAGGGATGGAGCCGCACAGCAGTCTGTGGTCCCCCCCGCCTAAGTAATAGATCAAATGAAAGCTGTCCCTATGAACATGAATAATGAGTGAAGTGTGGTGAGAGAGGTGGGGGTGGTATAGGAGGGTGGGCTGGAGTGGGATCTAGAGACCTGGCACTGACACCCTCCTTCTCCGGGCCCAGCGACGCTGCCAGCTGCAGGGGCGTGAGGGGGGCTATAGAGGCCTATAGGAGACTATGGAAGAGGTGGTGGGAGGAAGACCAAAGAGGGACTATGTGTGTTTTATGCATCTATAGCAGATATGCCACCAGATGATAAGCAGGTGACTTTAGATTAGGGTTCATGACCTTCAGGGGGTTATTATGGAGATTATGATTTTGTGATTAGTAAAGCTTTACAACAAAGTTGTATACATTACCATTTGCACATGTAACATTCTAAATAATCATCAATTAATGGATATGTTTTTCACATGTCTTGGTTAATGATCATGTTAGTTCTTAAAGGTACAATATGTAGGATTTTTGGATTAAAATATCCAAAGAACCCTAGAACAGTGTTATATATTTTGTTGACTTGTGTGCTTACATTATCCCAAATGTTTCCAAGAATGTTTAAATCCAGAGAGATAAGTCATTTTTACAAGACACGGACTGCGTCCGTGCATCGCTTATTAATAACATCATACCTGCGTTACCCTTGACTTCCGGTTTTATTTTGTAGAAACCATGGAAACACCAAAGATGCTTTATGTGTTTTATTAGACAGGTGAGCAACTGTTTGGATACATTTATAGACAGAAAAATAGCCATTATTATCAATCGTTCTTATTCTTTGAATCTCGTTTTCTTGATTTACCATGAGTACCATGTTTTACCATGACTAATATCGATCTAGCTTACTGCAATGGGCAACAAGTGTCTCATAGCAGCCACCGAGCGAACGCACAGAGTAACGTTATAACATTATTTTCAACACACTCAAATGTATCTAATATGATAAACAGTGCTGCTTTACCCCACATATGCTTGACCGGAAGAAGTGGCAATTGTGGCATAATAAAAGTTCCGCTGCTCTCAAGGCGTGTGTCGCGCTCGTCTCTCATTAGCAATCACTCCAGCAGCCTCGTTCAGCTCCCACAGCACTCGGCCCTGCGCTGCTTCATACTACAGTAACGTTAATAATCTCATCCATGAACATGATTTCTGCCCTGTTCCAATTCTTTTCCACCGGCTTTGAAATGAAGATCTCCCAAGAATCCACACTCAATCTCGACATTATCAAGCTACGCCTTTGTTTTGAATAGGCGACCTCTAGTGGCGAAAAACTACATAGTGTGCCTTTAATGGTACATAACCAAAGACTATAGATATAGAAACACGGTTCACTCCTATTATTTGTGAATGGGAGAAACTGCAACGCGCAGTATGGCAGAATGCGTCCCGCCTTCTAAGTAAAAGAGCCAATCGCTGATTGACCTCACTCATTCCCATAGAAACCTGAGACTCGTACTTAGGACAGCACATGCGCATCGGCTCGTCTAGCCTGAAAAATTAGATTTTTTAAATGCTATTTAAGCATAAGAAATAACATTTATAGAACAGTTCATGTCAGATTTTGTTGCTGATTTGAAATATGTTATTTAATTGTGAGTTCGGCAAGCAGTATATGAGATTTCAGGATTCCCCCATTCAAATAGATAGGACTTGGATGACTGAAATAGCTGCCCAGAGGCGTTGCAAATGTGCCCACGGAATGAACAGACTTTCCTTGAAAGGGACTTTGACATAACTTAATTGTAGTTAATAAAAGTTATCTGGACCAATGATAATTCTGAGAGAAAATGTGATCAAACAAATGCAACTTTCATGCAGATTTGATTTACAGATCAATCAGATGGGCAGTTTAACCCTGAATGAATCAGTGTTTTGAACGAATCATTGGTTCAGTGAATCATTCAACTCAGTCATAAAGATAGGCTCCATCCGAATATGCATATTTCCTTACTTTATAGTAGAAAACTATTTATAAAAAGAGTAGAATGTCACAGTATTCATAAAACAGTATCGGCAAATGTACCTTGATGACCTACTATGTCCGGCGAGATTCCGCAGTGTACATCTGATGGACATTTTACATGACAATAACAACATGTCGGATGTAGCATGGCTGGATTACATGAAGTAATATCCGGATATACTGTAACAGTTGTATATAGCCTAATGCAAAATAAACCTTGTTCAAAGGGTTAGTTCGCCCAAAAATGAAATGTCTGTCATTAATTACTCACCATCATGTCATTCCAAACCTGTAAGACCTTCGTTCATCTTCAGAACACAAATTAAGATATTTTTGAAGAAATCCAAGAGCTTTCTGACCTCCCTATAGACTGCAACGTCATGACCAATTTCAAGGCCCAGAAAGGTAGTAAAGTCATTGTTAAAATAGTCCATGTATCTACAGTGGTTCAACCTTAATGTTATGAATTGAAGAGAATACTTATATTCTGAGTAATATCGACTTTATTCAACAATTTCTTTTCTTCCCCGTCAGTCTCCTATGCTGTTCATGTTGTACACACAGTGCAGACTGTGGACTATTTCAACAATGTCTTTACTACCTTTCTGGGCCTTGAAATTGGTTATGACGTTGATGTCTAGGGAGGTCAGAAAGCTCTCGAATTTAATCAAAAATATCTTAATTTGTGTTGTGAAGATGAACAAAGGTTAGGGTTTTGGAACGACATGAGGGTGAGTAATTAATGACAGACATTTCATTTTTGGGTGAACTGTCCCTTTAAGAATAGTGACAGTGGCCTGCGACAGTGATCGGCTATAAAGTTAAGCACTCATTATACACAAACACTTGACTACAGGCTGCTGCGATTGACTAATCAGAATCAAGTATTCCAGAGACCCACTTATAGACTTTTTGAACAGCCCTCGTTCATATAAAGAACTGGGCAAATATACATAGGCTCTTTACATTTATACGTAGATGCATCCTTAAAGATATACAGAGATAACAGCACAAACAGAAAATGAGCCGAACATCAATGTGCATGTCACATTTTTTGGAGCATTTCACGGAATTGGGATGAAATTGCAATGGGTGTTCCTGACAGCAGATAGAGGAGCTACTCCAGGAATTGTTAAATATTTAAACACGCTGCGAGATCTCATTAAAATCTGTACAAGCGCAGCCCACACCAAAACCCCCATCGGTGTCTAGCACAGTCATTTTGGATACTAGTCATAACTCAGTGAAGTGTGACACAACACTTATTATCTAAAGCTTCCTTGTCATACTAAGAACATCATATATCATCATTTCCAGTGAAATGAGGCAGCCTTTGACGGAGATTCATAAAATCTCGGAGTGATTCGCTCTGCTTGAATTCTGACAGCCGAAGGCAGAAAACAACAAAAAATGGATCGAGGGGAGAAAAAAGTAAGGCAAAAGAAGAGTGCGTGACAGCTTGACTACATGACTAACTCCGTAGAGTAAACACAAAACAGGATGGTGAACAAACTTGGGTTCTCCCTAGTGCTCTCTTCTACCAAAATCATGCCAATTAATTCTTTGTATTCTTAGAGTTACCCTATTTTTAACTGGGATGCCCTCTCACACAAAATGATTTCCTGTGGAGAACTTGAATCTTCCTTGTATGCCGTTCAAGATGTTCCCGTCCTTTCTCTTCCCCTTAGGAATAAATCAAAGACCACGGCTGCCTAGTTGCTGCGCGGCTGTGTATCTTTTTATACTTGAAAACGGTTTATTTTTGTTTTAGTGCCATTAATGGTGGGGCACGCTTTAAACTTCATCAGTGTCAACCGTCGAGATGAAGCACTGTGTCTGTTTATCCCTTTCCCATCTCCTTCTTTATGTATTTACTGAATACGCGTGCGACGTACCGTTTTGGTTTTCACAATCCCAGTCACCTAAAATGATTGCAAGGCGGACAAAAAGCTAAGATCTTGAATTGTGGAATAAAAAATGTTTAAACAGCCTCTGCGGTACGCATAATTAAAAGCAGAGTGACTTCTTTCGCTCTTGTTTGGGCGTCAGGGGAAAAGCGTGTCTACGATGAATGTAATGAGATGTATTGGCGCTCTGAAAGAAGGAAGTCTGTCGAGTCGCAGCAGTTTAGAAACACTGGAGAACGTATATCCTTAATTATCACATACAACAACCAAGACCAAGTTGGCTGTGTATACATATTTCATAACTATCGTTCTCTATCTTAAAAAAAATTCTGTCATGTCGTTTCAAACCCATATGATTTTCTTTCTTCTGTGCGTGTAGTTTTTCCACCCTTCAATGAATAACTGAAGCCTTTGAGTGTTTAAAACATATGCAAAAGAACCATAAATGTATCATAAAAGCAGTCTATATGACTTGGGCGCTATATTTGAAGTCTTCTGAAGCCATGCGATAACTTTGTGTGAGGAACAAACCAAAAAGGTTGTTTCTTATTGATAATCTCCTGAGCTGAGATAAACCGGATGATTTGTGAAGGACTCTTTCGGACCGGTTTTCTGAACTATATCAAGCAATTTTTTAAAAGATCTGACTTATAGGAACTGATTCATTCAGAAATGGGGCATTACTGCTTCCCTCATGAAGTAGGAAATGAAACTAGGCAGAGATTTTCAGAGAGTAATGACTTAAATGTTGGTCTGCTTTCTCAAAGTTATCATATGATTTCAGGAGAGTTAATAGCATGTATGGGCAACCTGATCTCATGGGAAAAATTTGTATGATGTGAATTGTACAAAAATGTACAATTATTAGAAAAAAAATATAGCTGCGAGCAGCAATTATCGGGGTTCAAACGCTTTAAGCACATGCGTAAAAATGTATTATGTTTTATTTAGCAAACCTGTAACCATCTCGATCATAGATGGAAAAAACCATTTACAGCCAAAACAGGAAATTTACCATAGGAAATACATGGTTTATAAAGGTTTTTAACTGTTATCGAGGTTGAGCCAATAACCTAGGACTAGTTCGCCCTTGTCTGATAGTTGCTCAAAATTCGTTGGCCAATGGCATGACATGTTTTTCGAGATGCATCAATGTCCTCATAGACAGTCATGGCATCTCGGACGAAGACATTGCATACCAATTTTCAAGTCGATCGGACTAACTGTGAAGTAGTTATAGCCATTTTCATGTTTTTTCCCTGTTATAGCGCCATCAAGTGGCCAGTCGCCGCATTTCACGTGACCACATAGGTGTGCTGAGTTTGGTGAAAATATCTCATTCCGTTCACGAGTTATAGACATTTTAGTAAAAGTGTCTCCACCCACTTTGAATGTTTTGGCGGCCCTTATGGACCGTGAATTAAAATTTAAACTTTTTTTGATAACTATTGACAATCTGACTCTAGAGAATCTCGCTGCACTGGTTTGGTTCCGATCAGGCCAAAAACCTAAGTCTAGTTCGCAAAAGTGGGTTTTTCAAAAAATCCCAAACGACTTACTGTTTGGTTTGCCTGATCACTTTTAGTGGAGAATGCTGATCCTTGGAAAATTTAACAATTACAATAGGGTTTCAGTGCTACGTGCTTGAATCCCTAATTGAGCATGAAGATCCGCCCCTAACCCCAGCCCTAAACATGCCCATCACTGGAGCTTAAGCATATCATACGGAAATGTAAGAATGAGATTGTACGAATTCATACGAGTTAGCCACCAATTCACCGAAATATAAAATAGTTAACTGCCATGAAATTTGGTATGGACCACTTTTATGATACTTTTTTGGTATTTCGTTTCCTTTTTAGCCATTTTGAAGCATCAGTCTCCATTCATAGCAATTGCATGAAAAAGTCTTGAGGTTTGCTTTTTACTCCAGTGTGTCACCTCATTGTCGTGGGCTGTTGAAGGGTGTTTCAGAGGAAGCCCTGAGGTGGGAGAAAGAGATGAGTGAAATCCTCACTCCTTATCCAGAATAAGCTTCATGAATCCCTTTACACCCATTTAGTTTTCTTACAGTGCAATTCCTCTGACTATGACCCAGACATCTCCCTACTTTAGAGTTCACTCACTCCTCCTCGTAAAATATGGAGCTTATGGCCGTTCATCTCTATAATCATCTGTGTGCGTGCTTGGCGGCCGGCTTCAAGACAAGCTAACAAGAACTCAGGCTCCATGCCAGCTTCCTATAGCTCAGTTCAAAAAGTCCCCACTTTTTCAAAAGGTAACACTATTGAATGACCCTTTGAGGTTGAAAGCCTTCACGATTTGAATTGCTATCATTCCTAAATATGGTTTTATAAAGAGAAGCATTATATTGTCACAAAGAATAATGCATGCAGTTCACACAGCGAACTGTGGCTTAAATATGAAGCTTAATCAACAAGTCAAATGCTCTGAAAACCTTGAAAGCCTTGGTAACTTTAGGTGGGATTTCTTTAAACAACTAACTGTAAAAGGCAGACATACTGCAATAAGTAAATTTTCTGTCCAAGCTGAGCTGATGTAAAATTTAAGATCCATATCATGAAGTCATATCTTTACTTGAATACCAAGTAGTACATTAATTTAACATTTAAAGACCCCATGGTATATATATATACAGGTGCTGGTCATATAATTAGAATATCATCAAAAAGTTGATTTATTTCACTAATTCCATTCAAAAAGTGAAACTTGTATATTATATTAATTCATTACACACAGACTGATATATTTTAAGTGTTTATTTCTTTTAATTTTGATGATTATATCTGACAACTAAGGAAAATCCCAAATTCAGTATCTCAGAAAATTAGAATATTGTGAAAAGGTTCAATATTGAAGACACCTGGTGCCACACTCTAATCAGCTAATAAACTCAAAACACCTGCAAAGGCCTTTAAATGGTCTCTTAGTCTAGTTCTGTAGGCTACACAATCATGGGGAAGACTGCTGACTTGACAGTTGTCCAAAAGACGACCATTGACACCTTGCACAAGGAGGGCAAGACACAAAAGGTCATTGCAAAAGAGGCTGGCTGTTCACAGAGCTCTGTGTCCAAGCACATTAATAGAGAGGCGAAGGGAATTAAAAGATGTGGTAGAAAAAAGTGTACAAGCAATAGGGATAACCGCACCCTGGAGAGGATTGTGAAACAAAACCCATTCAAAAATGTGTGGGAGATTCACAAAGAGTGGACTGCAGCTGGAGTCAGTGCTTCAAGAACCACTACGCACAGACGTATGCAAGACAGGGCTTTCAGCTGTCGCATTCCTTGTGTCAAGCCACTCTTGAACAACAGACAGCGTCTCGCCTGGGCTAAAGACAAAAAGGACTGGACTGCTGCTGAGTGGTCCAAAGTTATGTTCTCTGATGAAAGTAAATTTTGCATTTCCTTTGGAAATCAGGGTCCCAGAGTCTGGAGGAAGAGAGGAGAGGCACACAATCCACGTTGCTTGAGGTCCAGTGTAAAGTTTCCACAGTCAGTGATGGTTTGGGGTGCCATGTCATCTGCTGGTGTTGGTCCACTGTGTTTTCTGAGGTCCAAGGTCAACGCAGCCGTATACCAGGAAGTTTTAGAGCACTTCATGCTTCCTGCTGCTGACCAACTTTATGGAGATGCAGATTTCATTTTCCAACAGGACTTGGCACCTGCACACAGTGCCAAAGCTACCAGTACCTGGTTTAAAGACCATGGTATCCCTGTTCTTAATTGGCCAGCAAACTCGCCTGACCTTAACCCTATAGAAAATCTATGGGGTATTGTGAAGATGAAGTTGCGATATGCCAGACCCAACAATGCAGAAGAGCTGAAGGCCACTATCAGAGCAACCTGGGCTCTTATAACACCTGAGCAGTGCCACAGACTGATCGACTCCATGCCACGCCGCATTGCTGCAGTAATTCAGGCAAAAGGAGCCCCAACTAAGTATTGAGAGCTCATACTTTTCATGTTCATACTTTTTAGTTGGCCAAGATTTCTAAAAATCCTTTCTTTGTATTGGTCTTAAGTAATATTTTCTGAGATACTGAATTTGGGATTTTCCTTAGTTGTCAGTTATAATCATCAAAATTAAAAGAAATAAACATTTGAAATATATCAATCTGTGTGTAATGAATGAATATAATATATAAGTTTCACTTTTTGAATGGAATTAGTGAAATAAATCAACTTTTTGATGATATTCTAATTATATGACCAGCACCTGTATATATATATATATATATATATATATATATATATATATATATATATATATATATATATATATACCGGGCTTGACATTGACATTGACATTTTTGCTCACCAGTCACTGTGGCTAGTGGTTTTCCAAAGTTACTAGCCATCTGGCATTTTCACTGGCCACCATTTTGACATTGATACCATGGGGAAAAATTACCATATAGATATTTTTATTATCTCATAATTTGTCAGCAGGTATATTAGGCTGCTGTCACTTTAAGACCTGACACACGGATCCATTATACTGTTACACATGCGTTTTCTTTCTCAACTGTTTACGTTCACTTAAAACATAACTGACTCTGTTTACATGAATACTCAAGACCGACATTTTGACATTATTTTGTGTGTATTTGACTGTTTAAGCTCAATAAGCAGCGGAGAAAAACTTAATTTAGTACTGAGAAGCAGCTTTATGTGTGCGCACTTTGGGTGTGAGCACAAAATCTGTGAGAATGAGTAAAATTATGTGCAATACGTGCAATCCCATGCCAAAATTCAGGCCCTGTAATACCAGCAATATTTATCCAGAGCAAATGAAACGAGTGAGTGAGGGGAGGCGGGTTTGTGTGTCAAAAAGATAAGAGAGAGAGAAAGCACAGATCGTTTATCTATTTGGTGGACAATGAGTATTGGAAGCGTTTCAGATATTTCAGTATCGATATGTATCACAAAATCGATTTTTTTTTGACAACACTACATTACACTTAGTTTATTCTTTCGGATGCCTACAACTGAAAAATTTATATATTATGTATAAAATTCAACCTGCCAACATATGAAGTAAGTAAAAAACAGGAAGTGCTCTTCTGAGTGCTCCAAGATGCAATTCTAAGACCACAATTAGGAGCCATTCACATGTGTTTGAACTGTTTTTATTTATTGTTTTTCTATGTATATATGCGTCAGACGCATTAGACCTGTCTGCCAGTTTGAGTCTGGTTAAAAGTAGTTCAAGAAGGTCTGATGGCCTAGTGGACGTCTCAAGGACAGTCAGACCTGAACAAAAAATAATCATATATGGTGCAACATAATAAATACAGAGAGAGCGTCAGTATGCTCAGTCACACTCACTGTCTGTCACAGCATCGGTTGCTCAGGGACTGTGACACGGCACTCAGCACCACAGACACAAATGCGTGAGCTCGTGAAAGTGCCAGCAGGGGCACTGCACCTGATAGCCAGAGGATTTATAACCAGCAGACTGAGAAATAAAGAGAGAGAGAGAGAGAGAGAGAGAGAGAGGCAAGGGTAGAGGGAATAGAGAGCATGTGTGAGGGGAGATTGCTGCAGGCATTTCTCAGTCTGACCTTCAGTGTCCCGTCCCAGTCGAGCTCTCTAAATGAGTCTCTACACCACCGGCGGCCAGGCAGCCATCCAGCCGCAAGGCAGGGGACAACACATTTTATCCACGCATTCACGGTGGTGATATGTCCAATTTTCACCCAATCCCCTGAAGAGTGTTCGCAACAGATGCACTAAATGTATTTCAATGAATAGAGCACAACAGCAGTCTCCATATAAACCTTTTAATACAGACCAAGCATTTGAAGACACTTCACTTCTAAAAAAACAAGTTTAATAGCCAAATTGACAGTAACTACAGTACCCATAATCCTGAAGAGATAAAGGCCAATCAGAGTAGTTGATGTTACCATGGAAACAAGAACCACAACAAAAAATATTCGCAAAGTTAGTCACTTATATTTTTGTACATGGATCGATGATGTGACTTTTTTTTTTGCCTGAATCGATTAAGTTATTTAAAAATACACATTAAAATTAATTTTTTTTAACAAAAAAATTATATTCTTTCTCTTCTGATAAACTTTTCAGTTTTTTTAATGAGTTAAAAATGATTTTGTTTATTTATTTCTAAATAGATAAAAATTATTTGAGTCATTTTTTGTGAGGCTTGAAGTAAAAAATAAAGTTACAAAACAATAAAAATAAATTATAAAATATTGTGCCAAATTTTCTGTTTGAGAAAATAAGCATCAAAGCTGTTTTTATTGTTTTAAAATATTTTTAAAATATTTTTAGTAATTATTAATATATATAAAAAAAAGCCAAAGACAAGTTGAGTTGAGAACCACAGGTGTAACTAAAATTCAGGAATCCATTTTGAATCCAAATTAATTTAATTGACTATTTTAGTACTTTTTATTGAGCATTACACCACTTGACATTTGAGTCATTAAAGGGATAGTTGACCCAAAAATGAAAATTATCCCATGATTTACTCACCCCCAAGCCATCCTAGGTGTATATGACTATCTTCTTTCAGACGAACACAATTGGAGATATATTAAAAAGCTAGTTATTTTAGTTTATAAAGTTTTAAAGACGGATATTTTTCTTGCAAAAACCCATCGCTTTGCTTCAGAAGGCCTTTATGAACCCCCTGGAGCCGTATGGATTATATTTATGATAGATGGATGCATTTTTGGGGCGGCCTCAAAACACGCCCCCCATTCACTACCATTATAAAGTTTGGAAGAGCCAGGATATTTTTTAATATATCTCCAATTGTGCTCGTCTGAAAGAAGAAAGTCATACACACCTAGGATGGCTTGAGGGTGAGTAAATCATGGGATAATTTTAACCCATTTTTCATGGGATATTTTTAACCCATTTTTGGGTGAACTATCCCTTTAAATAAAGAAAAAAATCTACATTTTCAAATACGTATTTGCTTCAAATTTAATTTGTTGTTATATTGGTTTGGTTTAAAGCATAGAACTCCCTACATAGAAAATAAATGGGAAAAATACTTAAAAAACCAAAGCTGCTGAAAAAGTGGGAGGTCGCTCTATTCACGAAATGTGAAATTTGCCTGCGAGCAAAACCAATCAGAACGTGCTGTGAGCCTTTCCTGTCTGATTCAGTTTGGGCCACTACATGGGTTCATAGTCAATGATTCAGTGCATCAGTCCTGATACCAGCAGAGGTGCAATGTCTGTGCTGGAGTAATATCTCCTACAGGAGATGCTCATAAAACACAGCCGTGATACCAGAATGCTTTACAACCACAGGGTCTCCACCGAGTCTGCATGGCCCTGCATACAGAAACCAGATAAGATAATGTGTCTGTGTTTGCGTGTGTGTAATGCACATGATGGGCATTTATGAGACACCATGGCTGATCCCTTTCTTTCATAGGGCATTCATAATGAAGCATCCGGATGTGCGGTTGTCTGCGAATACTTACAGAGGGTGGTCAGAGTTTACAGTGTTATCAGACAGGGGCATTATTCAGTCTGCTGCTGGCAGTGCGGTGCTGTAATTGGCCGAAAGGGATGGGCGTCCCGGCGGGTTCACATGGGGGCTTGATGCTCCTCGTCTTTCAGCTGCTCCTGTTACACCCTGATGTGCTGAGACGACCGTGCTGCGGCCCGTCTGTCAGTCCCGTGGTCAGACACAGACATCCTCACTGCTTCACTCTCCAGTTTCGATGTCCTGGGCCGAATGTCCTCTGTGACCATGAGATGGGGCGCCAATACACTTCAGTTATTAAAAATAAAGAGCTCAGTGCTGGCTCAAGCTGTCAAGTTCAATGATCAAATAGTTCTATCATAACAGAAGGTTATTAATTCAATTTTCACGGATTATTTGATTAATTAGGAAAGGCGCTGTTGTGCTATTCAGTGTATCCTACAGTGAAATAAAAACATGTAAGCAGTTACCAGATTGGAACAGATTAATAATGCTCATATGTTTTTATCAGAGCCGTAACCACCATAGGCATTGAGGGGGACAAGTCCCCCCTCAATAATTGGAAATGGCCAAAATGTCCCCCCCCCCCCCAATATTGGTGGAGGTTTTGCTGCTAATGAAGAATCTATAAGTTACTAAATTCAGGGTTTCACTTACTTTAACCACCCTGCCCTGTCAGTATTTACTGAATGTATTCAATTAAACATACAATTATTAGTGTGTTATTAGTTTAGATTGTGTTTATCTATAATTAGCTATGTTTACATTACCCTGTTTTATGCGCATTTTGAAATATTGCATCAGAAACGAGTGATGGAAATGCTACATTTTGGGTGGAGATCGGTAGGTTTAGATCCAGGCTGTGGAGACGGGTAGGGCTGTGTTCCACTCCACTTTTAGACACGCACTCGCGAACTTCCCCAAGCACTTGCCCTTGGGGGAATCCCTGCTGCCATTTTGAAGTGCGTTCCACTTTGTGAAGTGGACGAGTGAAGTTTATATGGACAGACCCTCGCTCCCTTGATTTTGACCTACTTCATATGTACACTTCATAGATTTTGACCTGCTTCAGATGTACACTACATGAAGTAGTCTACTTCATAGTCTACTACATATGTACACTTCAGGCAGCTCCATGCAACACGATTGTGACGTCACTGCATATCGTGTTTAATTTACCCCACCACAAACAACTCTGATTTATTTATTTATTTTTATTAAATATCTAAAACAACCCAAACACACCTATATACATATAGAATGCTGCATTAAACAGTTTTGTAAGGGAAAAAATGTAAATAATAAATCAACTCCATAGCGGATTCCAAGTGATCAAGGATTTAGGACGTTCCAATTCAGCCCATTGCAAGAGTTCCACCAGTAGTAGGCACTCGTGCAACGTAGGCAATGACGTACATCAGAGTCAACGAGACTGAGGGAAGTTAGCGAGGGAAGGGCATAAAAAAATGAACTGGAACGCAACCTAGGTTTAGGCATATGTAAAGTGGGAGGAGTTGGAACTGGATCCAACCTCGCCCCCTGGATCTCATGTTCTGCAGTGAGGACCTTCTCAAAATCATGGCAATGGATGTTAGTAGGTTTAAGTATATCGCAGCCACTGCACTGCACTTATTTTTAATTGAAGGAGACGTAGGTGTGTTATCCAAGCATAAATGGCAAGGACTATGTATGAGGTGTTTCTGGGTGTTTCTCTCTCCTATCTTCCTCGAGGTCTTGATAAATTGCAGCATTTCTTTGTTGTGTAGAATCCAGTATTCCTGTAATTCTTTTGTCTTTTATGAGTTTAATAAAGAACTCTTCTCTCCTTCTGTCTAAACATACCGCGCCATCTTTAAACAATAATAGACTTTTACATACACCAAGTGACCTGTAAATGCAAAAAAAGGTTTCCATTGCAGTTTTGCGAAATATTCTTTTTTTGAATTGTCTGAAAAACCACCTTATGCGAGCGTAAAAACTTTTTTGTGATATATGAGAGTTTTTGCAAAATTGAACTTTTTTTTTATTGGGTGTATTTTCAATTTGCACAATTTGAAGGGTAATGGAAACGCAATTACTGAAACAAATATGTTTTTGGATGAACATGAGGGTGAGTAAATAACAGTATTTTCAGTTAAAAACGTCATACTCTCTCCTGAAAACTTGCTTAAGAACTTTTTATTTCTACTGTCAGGTCTCTTTCTCTTTTCTCCTCATCTGTCTCTTTGCTTCGCTTTCTTTCTCTCATCTTTCTCTCAGGCCCCTTGCTGCTCTGCCTGCCTTGCCTTTGCCCTGTCAGTGGGGCTGCAGGGATAAACTGTGTGATTAAGCAAGCCCGGCTGTGAACAGAGGAGAGATTGGAGCAGCTGTTCTCATAAAAAATGCAAGCCAATGAGACTCTCATCCAGGCCAGAAATCATCCTGCAGTTTAATGCATTCATTTTTTTTTGCTAGAGAAAGTTGCCCCCAGCCATTTTACAATGGCTAGGCCTTCACTATAGGTGAACATAGAAAATGAATCATAACGCACACAGATGAAAAGCACACAGGAGCACATACATTTAGAGGTTACTGAAGGTTTTAAGTCTTGCTTTAGGTGCTGTAAAGAAGGGCAAAGATCTGGGTTTAACAACAGGGTCATTTTAAAATCAATCAAACTTTAAAGATGCATCAATAAAAGCATTTGTGAACTACCATTTGTATACTCAACAGAAATAGTTTATCATTTTTATTAAAGTCGCCTTCTGCAACCTATTTTGCTTAGGTAACATGACCATGAAAAAAGAACTGACGTCTGTAGCTCCACGGAAAACTTGTACTTTTTTGCTGATAAAAATGTACTTAAATCAATAAATCCATTGCAGATTTCTGCACTTCTTCTTCTTTTTTTTTTTTTTTTTTCAAATTCACTGCGGAAAATGTGCAGCAAGTTTCATCTAGGCCTTTGGCTACAAGATCAACAACAATTTTTGGCAAGCAAGCTTTTAGTCCTGTGGTGAAAGGCAGAACACATTCAGGACCTTCTCTCAATTTTCTGCTGACACTTCAAAAAAGAAGTGAAACAGAGGAAGGGAGTGTAGCCTTTAAAGTGGAGAACCAATGAACTGTACAAGAGGGCAACCTAAACAGGCAGTGTGCAGAACCTCCCGAATCAATCACCATCCACTAACCCCCCCAAGGAACTTCATAGCAAGAATATGATCACTAAAACTGCGGCTCTGCACAAGATATAAGCCGCCATGTTACATATTGTCAACACAGGATGCCATTTCTCTTGTACTGTCTTGGGGTTGTAGAGTTTTAAGGGGATTTCCAGACTGGATGGGCAACCTCTGGCTTTCTTCAAGCAGCTGCTGAACACAGGGGGTCATGGGAGGAGGAGGAGGATCTGATGGATTACCATTTTCACCTTTGAGATGGACTCCATTAGCACACCTCCTCTGTGCATGCAGATAAACACACATGCAGGCACCAGAGAGACGTTCAAACCTGGGTTACAAATCAGTTTCTTAGTCTTGTTTCAGGACACGGACAGACATGACCATATGTGTGAGGTGATTTAATGTTATATCAATATAGGAACATCTTCATTCAACAATGTGTCCAAATGCTTTGGGAATGTACAGTCCTGTTTGGTCATAGCTGAAAGTAAATTTGTATTGGGATGGGACTAGTTTAGGTAAATCTGTGTTTCACAGACATACTGTGTTTTTATTTAATTCTGACTCTCAATTATATACTTAATGTTACATTTAGCACACATGATCTTTTGTGATGGCTTCATAAAGACCATAGACACTCCCGTTAAAGTAAAAACTACAGATATCCCAAACTCTGAATAAGCAGATGAAGTCAAAAATGTTAATAAGTGTAACTCAGATGTTGCTTTCAAAGTTAAACCAATTGGAACAGTGCAGAAGGAAGAAAAACATAAGGAAGAAATGAAGGAAGGATGTTAGCAAGGAACATAGGAAGAAGTTTATAAGTAAATATGTACGGTAAGGAAGAGAGGAAAGAAAGAAAAGTAAAGAGGGAAGGAAATAAGTGACTAAGGAAGTGAATAAGTGGTACCAAATTACGCACCGCAACAGACTTGAAATAAAATGCTGCGTGAACTCAACCAATCAGCATGTTCAGCGCCAAAGTCCCACACCTGAAAGTTCCTGAACTTTGATAAAGTACTACCTCAAATTTTACCAACAAATTTTACCAGGAACTTCATTTAGACCCTGGTCCCTGTCGTCGAAACACGTCAAGTACCACCCAAAGTCCCTAGTTCCTGGGGAAAGTTCCTGCGGTGGAAAAGTGGCTTAAGTAGGTAGGTAAAAAGGGAGTGATTGAAGTAGGCAAGTAAGGAATGAAAGAGGAAAGTAAATACACAAGTAGGTAGGTAAATAAGGAGAAAAGAATAGGAAGTAGGTAAAGAAGAATGGAAATGTGTAGGTAAAAAGGAGGTAAGGAATTTAGTATAGATAAGGAAGGAAGGAGGTAAAGTAAATTAGTATCGTCAGGAAGGGAAGAAGGAAAGAAAGAAAGGAAATAAGTTAGGTAAAAAATAAGGAGGCAAGGAAGGAAGTGACTAAGGAAGAAATGATTGAAAGAAAGAAGAAAGGAAGGAAATGACAAAAGAAAGAAGAAAGGAAGGCAGGCAATGACTAATGAAGTTAGGAAGGAAGTGAATAAGTGGTACCAAAGTAAGGAAAGCACAAAAGGAAATAAGCAGGTAGGTAAGGAGGGAGTGATGGAAGTAGGCAAGTAAGGAAAGAAGGAGGAAAGTAAATATGCAAGTAGGTAGGTAAATAAGGAGAGAAGAGTAGGAAGTAGGTAAAGAAGGGAGGAAAGAAGAATGGAAATATGTAGGTTAAAATGAGGTAAGGAATTTAGGTAAGGAAGTAAGTGAGAAGTGGAAGTAAGTAGGAGGGAAGGAAGTGACTAAGGAAGAAATGATGAAACGCATGAAGAAAGGAAATGACAAAGGAAAGAATGAAAGGAAGGCAATGACTAAGTTAGGAAGAAAGTGACTAAAGGTTCAGTCACATTTACCATTGTTCAAAGAATTTTCAAGGGTGAAATCCAGTCATTTCAATAGGAATCGACACGATCGGGAATTTCGTTTGAGGGTGAAAGATTTCCTTAAGAAGATTTCGCAATGGGTTCAAGTTGGTCACACGGAATTATTGAATTGACCAGCAGAAAGCTGCTTGGTTTGAAAGTGACTTCTGTGTGAATGGTGCTTCATACATTGCCACAGTATGACCAATAGACTGTTCCCATCCAAAGTTGCGAATTTAACTTGTGCGCAAATTTTGAATATCTCATAAAACATTTGCGAATAAAGCAGCGTTTCCATCCAGTGAGTTGAAGAGAACAAAATCATCACTTCCTGATAAACTAGTGTTAAATATCACTAAGAAAATTGGAAGTTTCTGCAATAGGAAACGCCACTGTATAGAATAATTTTCGTATAGCCTATAATAAATTACTTGAGCCTCAGAGACCGCAGTTCTCTTGCATTCAGATGCTGGTGTTTGTGCTTCTGGGAGGGAGTTATACCGAACCACTTTAACGACAGACTTTGCTCAGGCATTACAGAATGACCAAAACAGCATTTCAAATGCTGTACAACGAGATCGGTCCGCTGGATGGTCCAGTTATGCCATCCCATAACTTTTTTTGATACGCATCAAGGATTTTATTCAGTAAAAGTGTTTCCATCATAGTTTATGCTCATGTTTTCGTATCGCACAAAAAATGTATCCGACTTAGTTTTTTTTGTCCACATTTTTAGAATTTGTGTGTATCTTGGTGTTTCCATCCAGTGTTTTTTATGCGATATCCCAAAATGCGTGTAAAAATAGGTGGACGGAAACATAGCTAATGGTTCTTTTTTGCCCAAAAACTTTGCAGATTTCGCTAATGTGTCCACATCCTATGGATAAAAAGAATGGAATGGAAGAATGGAAGAAAAAGGATGTTGTTTTTTCTGTAGTATCTGGTGCATCCAGGTGCCTCTTAAGCACTATGCAATTGTGCAGAGGTCAGTGTATATCTTTGTTAATGGACAGCGTAAGGACAGGGTGTTACATTTTTAGTACAATAAAATCAGTTTCTCCAGGGACAGATATTTAATTGAATTCGTTTGCAAACAGCTTTAGCCGACACAGTCATGCAGAGGTTTGTGCCATTGTGTGAGGTCAATTGTTCCACAATTTCACTGCATTAGCATAAGCACACTATACTGATAATAAATAAAATTGATTTTGCCATCATATCTGCTTCTTTTAAAAAAAAAGAGATTACTGGGTTCTTGGGACACAGCTGCACACTCCAGAAACCCTGCTTGAGTGTCACGCTACCCTAAACTGATTTATGAGAGTTTTCCAGCTCCTCATAAGACCTCTCAGTGATTAACGGCAGCAATATCAGGTGAAATGTTCCCAAACAGTTTACATAATTCACTGTATTGCTCCTAAAATGGCATTGTTGTCACTTAGTGGATTATTGGAGGAAAGACTTTACCCTCTCCGCTGCGCACAGTAGCACAACAGTGAACCGCATATAGTCAATAAACCAAATGGCCGCCATGAGGAACAGATTGTGTAGTTAAAGCAAATGTTGTTTGTAGCACTCATACACTAGCAGAAGTTCAACATAAAAGGAGCAATAATGTGCATGTTTCAAAGATTTATGGATTCTCACCTCCTTGCTTCATACATACAAAATATTGCTAAGTAGCAAACGGAAATAGCGGCACTTTTGCCCCTTTTCTTTACAAGCATGTGTGCTATAAACACACACACACACACACACACACACACACACACACACACACACACACACACGCGAGTATATGATATGCAAAATCTGAAATACTCAAGCGTTGTGTTTATAGTGGTGAATGAAACTTTAACAGGCCTTTTACAGATAAGTATTAGCAAAAACCTGATGTGCTAAATTTGTTACATTATTGTGTTAGCAACCTAGTTGAGTCCCAAATTGTGTTCTATACACAATGTAGTCTGCTATCTAGTGTATGAATTTTAGAAGGGCAGTGTTTCCAGTTGAAGGACATGATGTTTCAAATGCACCTGGTGTGTTGTGACTAGCTTTAGCATGTTAGCTCCTCTCCTTTTGCAACGTAGGCAACACTGCAACTGTTGAGGGCATAAATCATCCAACTTTCCACACCTACAACATTTGGGTATTCCTTGGAGGATATAATCAAAAATGGAGTGGAGAAGGTTAAGGTTTTTAATTGTCAGTAAATAAATAAAATAACACTTAGCTAAAACAGTAACTCACTAGGTGTAAATTGAAAAGGGGACCTAAGAGCTAAGAGGGATTAAAAGTTGGGCTACACTAGAGGCTATATTAAAATGCATGTAATATTGAAGATGTCACCTAATATTTGCAGATTTTAAATCTCTTTCAGTTTGACTGTTAACTCACTAACAAAAAACCTTTTCAAACCGAAATTCTCTGTTGGGAATCACTGTAAGCAGATGTGATTCTGGTTTACTGTGTGTCCTACGTGCCTCCTAGCATCAAAAATGGACACAACAAAATTAGAGATTTAACTATGTGGACAGCTTTTTTATTAGAGAAATTTGATCACACAAAATTAAAAGTATGCATACTAATTCAGTAATATACATAAAAGTAAATAAATCTATATGCTGTGTTAATATCATTAAGTCAGTAAGTAACAATAAATCATTTTAGAGCATTTATTAATCTAGCGTAATGTTAATTTACAAAAATACTATTGATCTTGGTTGTCATATACATACTTATATTGTTACATTTATGTTGTTACATTATGAATAAACATGATGACCATAATCAGTGGTATATTTGTAAATTAACAAATAAATTAATGCTATAAATTATTAATTGTTACTAACAACAACAACAACAACATTTTGATTACACTTTACATAATACATATTATTAAATTATTATTAACATTTATTACACTCTAATAAATGCTGGGTTAAAAACAACCCAAGTTGGGTGGAAAATGGACAAACCCAGTGATTGGGTTGTTTTAACCCAGCGGTTGGGTTAAATGTTTGCCCAACCTGCTGGGTAGTTTTAGTTAACTCAACTATTGTTTAAAAATTACTGTACTGCTTGCTTAAAATGAACCCAAAGTACGCTGGAAATGAACATTTATTAATAAGTTTAATGAATAATAATTAAACAATAAACATTTATTAAATTGCTTATCAATAAATGTTCACCTTTTGATTATTATTGTTGCCTCTAGTAATTATGTGTCTGATTTTTAATTTCCAACCTATTTTGGGTTCATTTTTAGCAGCAATTTATTGTAATTTTAAACAATAGTTGGGTTACATAAAACTGCATGTTGGGCAAACATTTAACCCAACCACTAGATTAAAACAACCCAGTCGCTGGGTTTGTCCATTTTCAACCCAACTTGGGTTGTTTTTAACCTAGCATTTTTGCTTGCTTAAAAGGAACCTAAAGTATGTTGGATATTAACATTTATTATGTTTAATAAATTAACATTTATTAATAAGTTTAATAAACAATAAGTATTTTTTTTTTTTTTAAAGTGCTTATTAATACATTTTCACCTTTTGATTAAAATAGTTGGGTTAAATAGAACTGCCCAGCACATTGGGCAAATATTTAACCCAACCGCTGGGTTTGTCCATTTTCAACCCAGTTTAGGTTGTTTTTAACTCAGCATTTTTTAGAGAGTATGATGTCACTGCCCACTGAATGAAAAAAACATCAGCACAGCATCTTGAACCTGCAATTTATTATCTACAGCCCTGAAAAAGCCCTGTTCGGAATGAGTTCACTTTATTACCTTCTTCATGCATTTTTAATTTTTATGAGGCTGATAAGTAAATCAGCATTGATCAAACCAATAAGCTATTGGTTTTATTATCATATTGTGTTTGCTGATAATTATGCTTCCGTACTCAAATCCTCTCTCCCTGATATCTCAATATCTCTCTCTGATATAGCCGAAGAACTCAGTTCAAGCAGCTGGCTGGTATTAAACCTGATCCCCTGGTTCCCTAGCAGCTTTGGGAGGCTAGCTCATAATAAAAGCATCTCTACTGGCCATAGCCCAGTGGGAAAGGATGGCCTTTAGCCAAGCCAAGCACTCTTTTGCCAACCACACCCGAACTGTAGCATCTGCTCTGCTTCTCCACTCAGCTCCAGTCATGACGGTGAGTCACGTTCAGTTCCACTGGATGCGTTCAAACCTCACTGGTGTCATTAGAGTAAATAAACCAATTGCTTATTTCAGACTGTTTTGGAGAACGGAAATGGACCTGCTTAAGTTACAAGCTTATACGAGGCAGAGCTTCATCTTGTTTGGATGGGGCCCGGTCCAAATTGGAGATTTGCCCTCTAGTGCCTCCAATTTATGTCAGAACATATAAAAGCCCTTGTAGAGCGCTATAGGTATTGAGTCTGCTTTGGGTGGACTGAAAGCCCATCTTAGTGTGTGTGGACAGCTGCTGTTTTATGTGCTAGGCTTGTTTTATCACCGGCTTTAGTTTGTGTGAGTACATTAATGCATGGGATCACCCAGGCTGATGCCAAAACAAAGGGAGGCATGAACATGGGAGAAATGCGCACACAAATGTGGTAATCTTTACAGCAAAACATAAATGCGTCTTTGCAATTTCAGATATTGCTTTGAAAAACAATCATGTAAGCACCATGGTTGGGTGAAATTCAGAATTTAAGAACTGGCTCCTTTTCAGTTGATTAGTTGGAATTTGAATTGAATTAGCAACGGCTCACTGGAGGTTTAACTGGAATATGAATTGGAATGAGAGGAAGAGGAATTTATGGAATTGCTATCCAACGATTTGAGCAATTTCTAGGTAGCTTCTAAATAAGAAGATTTTCATTTTGTAAGCTTGATTTATGTTATTTTGCTCTGTCTAATTTACCTCTGACAGCACTCTTATGAGTATGATATTGCTTCAATGGTTCAATAAATAAGTTAATATCATGTAACATACATTTCAGACCAGTTTGTAGATCTTTCTTCAGGAAGTATGAGTGGAGCAGTAACCACTTAACTCCACTTCACGTCTTCCATTTCCTGTTTCTCAAACACAGATTTTGCACTCAGCAATGTTGCGTAGGAACCATCCTACGTTTGACCTTACGATCATTTCTCAAAACTGCGTATGTGTAATTGAGAATGAACTTACGCACAAAAAGCATACGCATGCCGATCTTCTAGATCTATATAAATCACAAATGATCTTGAAATTGTGCACAGCTGAATGGTTTCAGATCTCCGCCTTGTACATGCCGCCTATCATTAACATATTAGAGAAGAGACAACAGAACCAGTCAACTTTTAAATCCTTTACTTGAGAATGGCAAGCTTCAAGAACTGCTTAATACCTGCAATACTGTTACGGCCCAAGCCTTTATGATTTATTATTATTTAGTGTGTATAATTTTCCCTTTGTATTAATCTGGTCCATTCTCTTCTCCCAAGGGTAAGCTCCGCCCCTGTGCACCTGCGGCCCATTCATTTACGACGCTCTGAGCTGGATATAGGACGGGAGAGTGTAGACGTGGGGGTGCTGTTGAGTGTGTCGAACTTGTGTCGTTTCCATCAGAACTCCAGTCGCCAGGCCGCCACTGCCACTGTCTTTAGCTCTATGTGAGCGTGGCGCACACTTGAGGGGAAGCTCGTTCTGTCTAAGCGGACGCTGACGACTGGCTGTGTTCAACGAGCTCTGTGTGCGTCCTGATGGCCCGATGTCTTGGTTAAGCTGTGTTTTTTTTGTTTAGTTGTTCTGTGTGTTTGTTTGTGTTATTTTGACTAATGGTATTTGTGTCAGCGAGCTGATTCTTATCCCATTCGTTGCCTGTGACATGTGAGTGCTGCGGCATTAATAAACAGTAAAATTGTCTTTTTGCCTCGCGTGTCCTTTTTATGTTGCTTACCCCCTTCCTAACGAGCACTTTGAAAGTGGGGTTCGTAACATAAATGGGGGCTCGTCCGGGATCCTTTATAAGTATTGTGTCCCGAGAGTTCAGCTGCTAGTAATTGGCGCGATTTGTTTGGTGTGGAGCGGATCGGGTTTCTCCTACACATTCTCCGGTTAGTCAGAGTAAGCCAACAGGACTGTGCTTAGCGCCAGTTCTGGCTACGGTTTACTGTTTGTTGTTTTCTTTATTATTTTAGTTAGTTTTGTTTGGAGGTATTCCGGGGGAGAGAGCAATCTCTTAATCGGTACCCTCCGAAGACTAGCTATAGGATGTAGTTAGACTTCTGGTCAGACTCTCTGCCACAAGGAAAAGTATGTAAAGTATGAAAACAGCGTTTTCTCAACATGTCGACAACACGAACCAAACTCTTCCAGGCCTCGGCTTCAACTACAGTGTTTGAGGGAAGGTCAAAATAGATCACTGAAGAACATAGACTGGCAATATGCAAATTTGTTACATTGTTGCGTAGGTATGTAACAGGAAGTGAGACTGTACATTTTTTAATATTCTCTTAAGATGCTTGAGGAACCAAATACAAAAACATACAAACCAGTCATCATAAAGAGACAAACTGTAAAGCAGATCTCAAATTTTAAATACCTATAAGAACAATTAATGACGATAAAACTTAATTTTGAAAGTAATGTAAAGTCCATCCATAAGAAGGCAAGACAATGTCTTGATCTTCTTAGGAAATTGAGGAGTTTTAACATTAGCACACATACTCTAACTGTTGTTTGTAGATCAATGATTAAGAGTATTCTTGCATATAATATTGCTTCATGGTACGGTAATAAATGCTAAACTGAAGAACAAACTTTCACAAACAGTTAATCAGGCAAATAAGATCACTGGGCATAAATAACTTTCACTCCAGGACTTATTTGATTGTTTTAAGGAAAAAAACTGCAATTGTGATTTTTAAAGACCATACTCACCCCCTTCACTCTACTTTTGAAATGCTCCCATCTGGGCATAGACTCAAAATTCCTTTGGCCAAAGGAAATATGTGTAATACTTCTGTGGTTGTGTTGTTAATGTGTGTTGACAAATTTCCGCTCTGTGACAAACAGAAAGGACAATAAAGTTAAACCTTAAACCATTCTATTCTCAGCATGTCTATTTATTGAAAGTCTATGTAATCAACATTTACAAGTCTCAAAATGTACATTGTAAAAGACTCTCCAAAAGTAATCCACATGAATCAAGCTGGTAAATCCGAAATCCATCCAAAAAGACACAATAGCTTTATATGATGAACAGATGTTTTTAATTCAGATATAAACATTGATCTACGCAAATACATAGAGCACATGAAATATGATAAATGGCGGCTCAAATGTGTTTGCTTAACCATTGTAGAGCAAAAAAATGATTACAGAATATTAAAAATACCTTATTTTTTGTTCCACAGATGAATAAAAGTGGTTTAGTATGACATTAGAATGAATAAATGATGACAGAATTTTTATTTTTGGGTGAGTCATCCCTTTAATAACAACACATTATTTGTATTTCTCATTAATATAAATTCTAATTGAAATTACCTACAATTTTGGGATCTAAAAGGCATTTCCAATTCGGTAGCAATTTATTTTACAGTCCTGTTCCCCATGTGCTTATGCTAATTACAATAACTAGGTAATAACTAGATACTAACCCAGAACCTACCCCTAAACCTAACCTTAACCCCTGTAGTTACCGTATATTACCCAGTACTTTCTTAGGTAAGTACACTGTAAGTACACATAAGTACACATACTGAAAATAAAGTGCCTTCAATTCTGAATGGTACACACCCTTGGTAAAGACAGCATCACCTCAGACACTGTGCCCCCTCACCTTGGCGACCAACCCCCCACCAGACCGCGATTTCTGCTGCCCCAATAGTTAATACAGCAGCTTTCAAAGTGATCAGAAGTGAGGTGTGACAGTGGACTGCGGGTCTGACACAGACAGGCCTCTCTAGGCCATGCTGGATAATGTGGGGAATCTAATAACTTTGTTTTGCTTGTTAACCTGATTGTTTTCTTACAAAGCTAATTAAGTAGTGGACACCTTAGGGATCTTCTTGACTGCCCGGCTCCCCTTCTTTCCCCGCTCTGCAGACCTGCACCTTTCCGCTGTAGCTCTTGTTCCTGTCATCTGGAAATTGATGGGAGGCTGTGAACTGTCTGTTGCAGTCCCAAGGTGCCTTTGCTCAGCACATAGACAGTGCCTGAATTCCTCTTTCCTTCCAGTTGATTGCGATAAATCAATCCGAAGGTCAAATGTAATGGCAGAGGCAAAGTTTTCTCTACCGGCTGCAGCTGAGCAAGATTGTGAAGGGAAGCTTTCTCTTGACCTCAAGGAGTGATCTTATATCCATTGCAAGACCTTCATTAATTGAACCTGTGAAGGCAAGAAGACAGATTGAAAGGGTGTCTGTGTTAATATTTAAACTCCTAAGGCTTTCCTGTAAGGATATGGAGTATTTGGGGTACACACACACACACACACACACACACACACACAATGCCATTTAGAGAAGCACTGTTTATATCAATGTCATTTGAATAATATCACAAAACCAACCCGATCTCACGGCAATTCATACTTATTTTATGAGGTGGCTAATTTATACAAATTCATACAACCTCACTCGTACAAATTCATACGTTTTTTGCTAAATCGTACATATTTTACGAGTTGACAAATTCGTATGAATTCATACGAATGACCTACCCCAAACCCCACCCCTAAACCTACCCATCACTGGGGTTTAGACAAATCGTACGAATTTATACGAATTAGCCACCTCGTAAAATACGTATGAATTGGTCGTGAGATAGCGTTGCACAAAATATGACATTTGAGCAGATATCGGACAGTTTGGCTTGTGGTGCGAATGTAGCCTTAGATGGGATCCCACAAGTTTATGTGCTAATGCAAACAAAATTTGCCACAAAAACAATACTCCCTGCATCTTGGAGAGATAATACTGGGATTTAATCAATGTCTTAAGAAAAGCTGGCTAAAATCAATAAATCCCATGCCTGTTTGTTTTCGTGGGTAAGGGTGAATCACTGCCCTGCTTCTTGAATTGGACTAATTGAAGTGTGCAATTTATAAGAAGGCTTTAAGAAGGATGTCCATGACAGTGTGATACATGAGAGCATAATTGATCTGCATGGTAAGAGACTGATATAATGGGCTGAAAGAAACCTGGATCAAGGGAAATGGATCAGCTCTCAGTGGGGAGTATCTTTGATGCTGATCTGCTGCTGTGAATGTAATGTTTATTCTCAAACAGAACTGATCAGGACTGCAAGTAATTCATGAAAAAACAGAACTATGATATTACATTAAATACAAACTGCTTTATATGAGAGATCTACAATAAGCATAAAGGGGAATGTTAAAAGTTAAAGGGAACCTATTATGCAAAATTCACTTTTACATGGTGTTTGAACATAAATGTGTGTTGGCAGTGTGTTCACAACCACCCTATAATGGTAAACATCCAGCCGCTCCTCTTTTTTAATCCCCATAAATTATAAGCATTGTCTCAGAATAAGCTGTTTGCAGTTTCTATGCAATGTGACGTCACATTGCACAGGCCCCGCCCACGGCTTTTGACGGACTCTGCCCTATTAGCATAGACCCCGCCCTGAGTGAGCTGTACACAGTCCGCCATGTTTACCTCCTCGCCAGAGCATTTAACAGCGGCATTCAAGTAAGAAATTTATTCTTATTAAAGCTACTAAAGTTATTCATTCAAGAGCAGTGAGTGATTTTCTGTTTTTCATATTAACAGCATATAGCAGTAGGTACTGTATATTACGCTGCTTTCATTTTAATACACAGATCTAATATACACATGCGATTTTTTTTACTTGCTGGTGACAAAGCGCTGTAAGATGTGAAAGAGAACTTACTTAGAGATACTAAAACCAAACAGATGTTTTTGGCAGAGTATCACAAGATGTAAAGGCCCCGCCCTCTTCCGTAAAGTGGGGCAGGGAGCAGCAGCTCATTTGCATTTAAAGATACATGCACGAAAACAGTATGTTTTTCCTTCCACTCAAAAATGGCTATTTACAATGTGGGATAATAAATAATCTGTGGGGTATTTTGAGCTGAAACTTCACAGACACATTCTGGGAACACCTGAGACTTATATAACATCTTGTAAAAAGGAGCATAATAGTTTAATCACAGTTTTTAGAAAGCACTCCACAGTGACACATTCTTCTAAGAATGCATTAGTTTAAGCATTCCTCAGTCTCAAGAGAGAGCACAAAGTGAACTGCAGATGTTGTATGTATCGGTAAACACAACTGTATCAGGAAGAACAATTGATGGCAAGTGCAAGCCTGCCAACGACCTCATTCGACCCATTCTCTGAGGAAGCGGAGCCCCCTCAGGACCAGCAGGGTCTTAGTCTCCTGCTCTGGCTTAATTAATAAGTTTGACAGTAGTAGCCAGAACAACAATCGGTTTTAACCTGGCAGGATTGTGGAGCATGTAGTGACTGGGGGGCCTGTGATGAAGGTCCTGGGCAGGAATTAAAAGATCTTTGCAGGGATTGTCTCCCTCCACCAGGCAGGAGATTTGAGTCTGAATGAAATGATTGTATCAGATAGAAATCGATGGCAATCCATGGTTCCCTTAATCCAGCTGCAGCGCACAGATCAGGCTCTGATGCAGGCAATCTCTCAGCCATCATTACACAGAGCGGATCGATCTCACTCTTCGCAAGGCCTGAGCCAGCCCTTGCTCTGCCTGAGACGAGGCCTACATAGCTTAAAGGGCTCTGGGTGCCTGACATGATACAGAGTTGTTTGTTAGAGGTAATTAACACAAACACGAGGGAGAAGAGAAAGAGAGAGAGTAGTAAACTAAAAGTACAAGAGGTCTCTAATGGGAAAACAATGCATGCAAATAGCAATTAGAAGACAAAAAATGATGTTTGTTTTTTAAATGCATACCACAATTAATTTAGACAAGGTAATGTCTGTAAAATGTGTTAATGTGCTATATGGTTCAACTGTTATATGCTAAATACTAATACACTTAGGGCGACTCACACTAGGCACATACTCCCCACTCCTCTGCTGGCCTACACTCACATTGCACTTAACATTCCAGGCCAAAGCACGCTTACATCATTTACGATGCAACTTTTTGTTCTGAAGAAAATGGGAAAAAACACTTTCGCTAATAGACTGCCTAATAGATTTATCATTGATGCCACGCAACAATTTTCACTTGACTGTGCTGCATGTATCAAAAGATTATTACAGAGGCAACTGACTTTGATAGATGAATTTTCAGCTTTTAGTGCAAAATACAATTCCTGTTCATCAATAAGGTAAGAACCAGACCCATAATAAACCTAAATATACTTGAATTAACTGAAACATGTACTATCCAAGTAGTTATAGAAGATGTTTGCTGTCATAATGATGACAGTAGTGACACTGCCCACTCTAAGCGGGACTCGAACCTGGGTCCGCCGGCATGGGAGTCGGGCGCTCTAACGAGGAGGCTAAAAACCGCAGTCTCTAGCATCTGACGCAAGAACGCCTCTTGAGATCAGGGGAGTGAGCTTTACATGCACAGCTCTTACTGGCTTACGACAGTTACACTAACCCCCATAAACCTCACTCCCATCCGGGTCACGGCACCAATCTAACCCCTCCTGTTTGAACCGCCTGCTCTAAGCGGGACTTGAACCCGGGTCCGTCGGCATGGGAGTTGGGTGCTCTAACAAGGAGGCTAAAGACCGCAGTCTACAACAGTTACAGTAGCACACACAAGAGTAGTAGCAAGTGTACCGCACCTGAGCCCACCTCCAGTGTTGCCAAGTCCGCGGGTTGATTTCCACCCCCATACGTATGATTTCAGTGCTTCAACACCCCCAAAACACCCCCCAGATGTACAAATTCAGTGGAGAATTCAGACCCCGTTGGAGAATATCACATTGGGCTATTTTTGGGCTGCTTTTGACTGTCCATTGGGCTACTTTTGTTGCACAGACCTGGCAACCCTGCCCACCTCTTCAAGCGGGCAAGGGCACAGTACGGAGCTATCACACTAGTCAAACGAACTTTGGGGGACAAACATGCTCGGGCACGGTTTAGATCGCCTAGTGTGAGTACACCCTTCATACATAGACAGCATTTTAAAACATCATTCCCAGCACCAAAAGATCCCCAGCATTTGTATCTATATTGTAGTATTACCTTAGCAACATGCTAACACTAAATCCACTTGTTTGGCAATAGCCGTTATTGTTATCTCAATAGCTGTTTATGAGCAGTATTCATATTACACATGTAAGCTAAGCATTTAAAAACTACAGTCTCCGTGCTCATGGCATCCCAGACACAAGTATTTTAACGATTTATAAAAGATGAATCACTATCTGGCCATCTGGGATTTCGGTATGGCAATAAAGGGTAGGATTATAATTTTTCAGTATCGTGAGTGTATGTTTGCACCATTTGTTGATTTCTTGGGGCACCTGGTAGAGCGTTTGGACCCGGAAGCGGCGACATGTGACGTCAGACTTAATAAGCGGATTGGTCTTCTCACAAGCCCTGTTTCCAAATATTATCTACTAGTTCTCTACTATATAGTATAGGCAAATAACAATATGTGAAAAGAGTAGAATATCCAAATTCATACATTCATAGCTGCTTTAAGTTGGTGTTCATCTGGTTTTAGCTGGTTGGTCAGCTGTCAATGTTGAATTGTCAGTGTTAAATTGTGATTACAAGCTGATTATTATTATTACAGTAAGAGCGAATTTCTACAGGTCTATTTATTAAAAGCCAGCTAAAAGTGAACATCCTTTGATTTAGCTTAAAGGACAAAGCAATACATTCTGAAAGTAACAATGTTTGTGAAATAAATCTCCAAGCAGCGAACAGCTCCATAAGCAACTCTAATTGTAATCATCGGCAATCTTAGACATTGTTAAGTTTCTTCCCCAGTGCGCACATCAACTTAGCTCTTAAAGCCCCATTCTAATTTCCCACCTCCGTCAAAGTCTGCTCTGCTCCCAGAGCTTGCTCTCCCTCCGAGGGCTTTGTCTGGATCTATGTAAAACAAGTAATTAATTCCCAACATCAATATTCTACTCATGAGTGGTGATCAGAGCCGGTACGTGCACAGGAGAACCGCGCAGTTAAGCCATTGAGCCTCAGTTGTGAAGCGTTTTCTTTATGGGTCTTCCATAACTAACCTCCGCTCTAGTGTTTATTTCAGCCCCCTGTTCCAAAGCCTGCCGGCATCGAGGAACTTTCTCACAGCAATTAAGCGAGTGCCGCTGAGCTCGTTAATTACGCTGGCATAGTGCTGTTGTCACAAATCTAGATTTGCCCCTGGTCATTAAAAATTGCACTAAAGGATATTTTGAGATGAATTATTCAAAGTGATGGCTCGCTCTCCATTATTCATGTGCTGAGAGGACGATTTGCATCGCCACGCTGTAAATGTTATTAATCTTGCCAATTACAAAACTTGTTGCAACTTACTTGCGCATGCTAAGCCCAGTGTGCATGCCATGAGTTGGCTTTAACGTTTAAATGTTTGGAAACCAATGAAAATTAAACAGTAATTGTGTAAACAAATGGATTCCTCTACCGTAGCACAAATGTAATCACATATGCTGTAGGACATAAACAAATTCGCCTCTGGCGCAGGAATCTGATCATTGCCGGCACCGCTGTAGATTTCGGCAGTATGACCGCTCTTCCTAAAGGGATGACTTCCAACATATGCCATTTAGAATTCTGATTGAGAGTTACTAATGAGTCTCATGGAAGAGCGTTAGCATAGTAGCGGGAACATATAAAAACTACTGGATTTGACAACAAGCCTGCTCAATTAATACATATCCCATAGCTATTCTTGCGATGAGGCTTTCAAGTACAAAAAACATCCTCAACACAATTAAAACATGGCGAAATATTGGTCCTAATGAGGGGTCGTTCTTGAACGTATATTCTCTGCTGTTGGAACGGTGAATGAAGGCCTTGATGCAAAGATTTCTAATCCATATAGTCTGATGTAATGTATCTCAACCCTGAGCAAGCTAAATTACATCAGAAGCACACCCTCATTAATTACTAAGGCTGTCGGCAGCATCTGAGATAAAGGAGACTGTAATAGCAGTGAGGGAACACATGCTTTAGATTGTAGAGTCAGCAGCTCTTTATGTGTGCAGCTCTGGAGCAGAGCAATAAAACTTACTGACATCATATGTGCCTCTGTATGATCAGTGAGATTCAGTATGATCTTAGCAAATTTTAATCTGCATATGCAGAACACTGGAAAACTGCTCTCAGGACATCATTTCTCAGAGCAAAATTTCAATGAATATTTTTAAAAGTGTAAAAAAACAAACATAATGGAGATATAATTAATTTTGAAGTTTTATTAAGTGTTAACAATGAGATTATGTGGTTTTCATAATCAATTAACACTGCTTTTGTCATTTTTTACAAGATGGACAAAATTTGTCACCAAAAAAGTCCAAAATTTCGGTTTTACCAAATGACACTTTTGGTTATACCGAATGACGATATTTTCAAACAGTGCTAACAGGCTGATATCTAGCTAGCTAGCAAAATGACAATCAAACATTTTAAATTTAGTACAAGTTTTTAAAATACTTAACTTTTCCACATTTTATAGCGGTTGTACCGAATGACCTGATGTTTCGGGACATGCGTATGAGCAAGTGAAAACATAAATTTTTCAAATAGTTAAGACAGAGTTAGTTACTTTGCTTCACGACCATGTGGTCCTTTGCAGGTGTCTGAATGATGTCACATCCTGTCACATGATATTGACCACATGACTTGATCCAAAATGGTCCCTTTATATTGGTTACTCCGAATGACATCAATAAAATTAATTTTCCCGGACATTCTTTCTCATAACAAAGCAACGGCTTCTACGCATAGTTTTAATACCATTTTGCACTATGTTGATATATGATGTTATAAAATCATGCCAGAATAAAAAAATATACATTTATTACATTTTAAGATATTTTAATCACAAATGAAATGTATTGGCCTTTGGATGGATAACCGAATGACCTTTTGACACTTTTGAATCTTTAAAATACATTTATATGTAGCAAAATATAAATAAAACCTTTTGGATTCAATAAAACAAATCTACCTTACATACTCTGGATGTCATATCTTTGTTTTTTTTTTTATTATTAAGGCCTTTGGACAAAAAATGTCCCATCACGTCATTGACCCTTATAGTAGTGCAGACTGGAACCTATTAATTCATCCAAATCAGTAGAGGCGCTGTCACAAAGCATTGAAATTTGAATTTATTCAAATGCTGGTTTCAGCTATCTTTAAAACCTGGACAAAGCTATCTGTTAGCATCGCTATTCATTCTAATGACAATTGTTTGGTTGAAGCACGTCTGTGTCATTTGAAATTGGCCGTATTCTGTAGTTCAAACAGTAGAGGATGGCATTAGCAATGCCACAGTCATGGGTTTAATTCCTAAGGAAAACAAGAACTGATAAACTCTCCATATATATATTGTTTTTCCTGCCAAATTTCTGGGCTCAACTACTCTAGGTAAATTGTTCTTAAAATGATAAGGAGATAAGTTTGAATACAGATCATCAGGGATTAATGTTAAATGCACTGTTTGTTCAGTGATGAACAAATTATTCATAACAGCAAAGATTGGGCCATTAGCATCAGGATCAGTTAAAATACAAAATCTTTCTCAACACATCATCACATATCTTTTGTCTCGCAAATGATAAAGAATTGAATTAACAACCACATTTTCCATAATGAAACCTCTCAATACCTCATCTTATCACCATGATAAATTGATATCACACGAATTAATCCCACTATAAAAACAGCATAAATAATGTGTCTCTTTGTAATCAAGCCAACATTAAAAAATATTTAAAAAATTAGGTGAAATTTTGATTAATGTATTGTATAATTGAGTACTTGAGATTCTGAATGCATTCCATATAACCCTTGGAGGGGTTTGGCGGTCCAGTGCAATTGAATAAATCATCGGCCGTGACTAGATTAATCAAAATGTCAGACTGCTGTTGTTGCTGTGCATGGCTGTCTTTCAGTGCTGTTGGTTTGTAGTGAGTTAAGTCCTCCTCTTACTTTCAGAGAAAGTATTAGCCCATCACAACTTAATCTCACCATTTCACTCCCTATTTGTGTCAGTCTTGTTATAATATTGTCATATTCTATTCTGAGGAAAGAAATTGATCATTTTTTGAGGTTAAACCAGGGTGTCCAATCCTGTTCCTGGAGCAGGGCTTAGGGGGGTTAATGATGATCTCAAGCCCCTACCCCCCCAAAAAAAGTTCCCCAAATCATGTGTCCTGGGCTGGCGCCAGGACTGTCCTGGAGGGCCACTGTCCAGCAGAGTTCATCTCCAACCCCAATTAAACACTCCTGAACCAGCTAATCAAGGTCTTACTAGGCATACTAGAAACTTGTATTGAGGCAAGTTGGAGCTAAACTCTTCAGGACTGAGTTTGGACACCTGGGTTGAACAAAAGATATGACAAATTGTATGATCAAAAACCACATTTGTAAAAACAGCTGTTTTTCTTTGCTGTAAAAAAAAATATTTTCATGATTTATCACAACATTTATTTTCTCAAATCAACTTAGATAATTATTGTGGTTCAGATTACATAATATTTTAAGTTTCTGTTGATTAAACCAATCGCCTTCATTGTATTAACTCAAAATTTTAAGGCAACCAGGTAACTTACTTTTTTAAGTTAATTCTTTTTTTTACAGTGTTGGAATCATTTCATTGATAATGGCTAAGGCAAGCATCACTATTATTTCTCATAATTATTTTTTTTTAAAGTGTTATCTTTGTTGCACATGACAATAATTTATTATTATTGTCCATATTATTAATATCTATTGAAAAGTCAATTGTGTTATGAACTTACATTAAAGCAGAGACTTGAGCCATATCAATGGATCATGATATCATTAAGGTCTACCTCTTGTGACTCTTGTGACATCCAGCATCATGAGAATAGGAATATTGTGAAAAGAAATATAAATACTTTTTTTAAATTTGTCTTTTTTGTGCTTCCTTTTCACACAAACATACACATTTGCTTATACACAAGTTAAACAACAAGATCAGCATCTCCCACCCTCTTCCATTCTAACATTCAACGTGAGAATCTCTTTTTGCTTGTAGTAATCTCATAAACATGCTTTCTCTATCCCCATGACGCAGGCTCAGGCAATAAAATCACTTATATAAATGTCTGCACCAAAAAAAAAAAAAAAAACGATGTGATAAAAACGGCTAACATATTACTAGTACCATTTTGGATTTCATGGATGTGCTGCGGTTGATTTCCTATAGGAACGCTTTATACCCACTTTTTATCACTAGTTCTGTCCTGCTGTTTGAGAGCCTGTTTTAATATGGGCTAACACTGCCCTGTAGGATAATGAGAAGATGTGGTCCATTATGCTCCAGAGGGGGTTTTACTGTCTCACCTAGCCCATATTGTCATAGCATGTGAATACAGAAGATCACACATGGACAATATACATAGACTGGTGGTATGGTTTTACAAGTTTGTTTAAAAACATCAAGCTGCACTTTCATTCAGATTTTTTTAATCTTATGTACCAAGCAATGTTTTAATACCACAATTATAATTTTGACAGATGGGAAAAAGTCTTGCATGAACAAATCAGTGTTACCCTCAGGGACCACAACATAAACACAGGCTTATTTTTTCAATTGTCAGCAGTCGTTCCCAACACTGGAGTATCAAGCACTGCACATATTGGGTGCCTCCCTAATCACACACACCTGATTCAGTCCTACTCCAGGGCCAGGGTTGGGAACCACTGGTCTATAGAGCAGTGTTTACCAACCCTGTTCCTGAGGCCTGTTCTATAAAGTGCCAAAGAAAATTGGGGATTCCAGTCCAAAACCTGACTTCAATTAACCTAACAAATCAGTCGGGGCTAAAGTGGTTCCATATAGGACTATTTAAGTTCAAGCAATCCCACTATTTTGACACAGGTTTAATGAGTTAAGATCATTTGATGTGCATGCTATTCTTAAGCAGCCCTTAAGGTCGATCATGGATCAAATCATCACACCATGGCAAACAGCATATATATAGTGCAATTTATATGTTTGAGATGTGGTATGTTCCTTAGTGCATAACTTACATTTCACAGACACTAATGTTAAAAATGCATGCAAATATTTTCATTTTGCTGCTAAAATTCACAGTGAACGAGCGCTGCTGCGCGTATGTGCGCCAAAACGAGGCACAATAGAACAGAAGTGCAATAATCCTGACCAAAAAATATATTTTGTTAAAATAGTTGTTGTTGGACATTAAAATTTCCTGATAATTTACTCACCCCCATGTCATCCGAGATGTTTATGTCTTTCTTTCTTTAGTCGAAAAGGTTTTTAAGGAAAACATTCCAGGATTTTTCTCCATATAGTGGATTTATAGCAGTGCAAGATGAGCATTTGTGATTAAAAGTATATAATTTTTTTTTTTTTTTTAGAAAATGATCGATCGTTTTGCTGGATAAGACCCTTATTCCTCGGCTGGGATTGTGTAGAGCCCTTTGCAGCTGCACTGAAACTGAAATTTAGACCTTCAACCCGTTGTACCCCAGTTAAGTCCACTATATAATGTTTTCCTCAAAAACCTTGATTTCTTTTCGACTAAAGAAAGAAAGACATAAACATCTTGGATGAGATGGGGGTTAGTATATTATCAGGAAATTTTAATTCTGAAGTGAACTAATCCTTAAATGTGCCTTATTTAGAATTTTAAACCTACAAGTAAGTGTATTTTTATGATAGCAGCAACTGTAATGGGACTATTGTAATGGGGTAGGCCTAATTACTAAGCTCAAATGAGTTAATGTGTGTTCATCTTACCAGATAAAATTTAGTCTGTTCTTCTAGTAACCATAAAAGATACTACAGCTGCCATAAATAAAACCAGAGAGAAATGTATTAAAAAAAAAAAAAAAAAAAAAAAAATCAAACAGTAAAAAAAACCTTTAGTTTATATGCAACAACTCAATTGAACCAAATCAATTGACAATGAGTCAGACTAACTGAAAAAAGCCTGTCTTATTTGGTAAACTTGTTTTATGGAACAGGCTTCTGGAGGCACACCAGCAGTAACTATTTTTGATGTCTTCCTTATCTAACCCATCCATTTCAGGTCTTGCAGTCTTTACTAACAAGCTAATTGAGTTGAATCAGGCATGTTTGATTAGAGAGTTCTAATGTTATTCTATGACAAAAAAAGTCCACTATTTTCCTCAGATAATAGTAAAGCACATAATCACAAAACAAACAGTGGTTTGTTTTCCATGTCACTCTTTTTGGCCAAAATAAGATGCAATGTGGACCAGACCTTTTGGTGTTCAATGACTACCAGACTACCGGAGACAGAAAGAGAAAGAGAAAGAGAGTGAGACAGTGACACAGAGGTGAAAAAGAGGAAAGAGAGTAAAAGAACGAGCTCTGATTAGACTCCATATTATGTATGCATCTCCATACTTCCTCTCTGCTCCTCTTTTATTAAGGATCTTATGATGTGCCATCATTCATGTCTGTGTGTCATTCTTCCCTTTTGAATGGGATCATAATCTCCTCAGCTTTGCTTTTAATGGCAAAAGTGACAATATGCTAATACCTGCTGGGTGTGCACCTCAATTTGACACCTCTGTGATTCTGTGGGTTAGCGTAGGCAGATGTGCCCACTGAAGTGGAACAGGCAGGGCCACGTAACAGGCTTACTCATTAATGAGGCTCTGACAAACCACAAGCATGCCAATTAATGGGACTGAATGAACCCTTTAAACTGGAAGATTAAGAACTGGCGCGTACTGACGAGACAACGGAGGCCGTAGCTGTAATGTATTCCAGACTATGGCGGAAGACTCTGATGGTAATGGTTTCACACAGGACACTGTCAGTGCTCACATTGGAAGGTGAAAAGGCAAGACAGATGGGTTGTTCTGTCAAAGAATTGTAAAGATTGTAGACTGGTGCGTAAAGTGCACCAAAGGTCAAAGCTTGTTTATCTCGAGCACCACAAGAAAGTCTTCTAAAAAGGGTCTTGGAAACTAACAGGGAACTGACAGTTTATGGATCTCGTTGTGTGGCAGGCCTGATTAGGTGTGTGTCCACCTGACATGTTACCTCCCTTTGTCTGGAAGAGACTGTAGAAGTTGAAGTCACATGAGAGATGACCCCACTAGCACCTTGTCCACCACTGACAAATGTCTTCTCCGCAGGGTAGTGTCAATCAGGCAGCACAAGCACTTTATTGAACCGCTGCCATGCTTTGGGACGAGACAAGTGACCGTATGAGTTTTTTCCCCTCTCCCATCCTTGTTCTGTTCACCTTGTGTCCCATTTGTACCATCTACTGTATGTCTTGCCTTCCGAGATGAGTGAAGGTACACCGAGGAAGCATGGAAGGGTGTTTGAGAAGATTGCTGAGAAGCTGCAATGGGGAAGTAAAGCACATAAGGGTGGTCAGCCCAGTAAGTGGTCTGACATAGGCCCCTCAGTAGGCTGCATTGATTGTTCTCCCCTCTCCCTCGACCCCTCACTGTAGCAGGAGGCCTCAAGCAAAATGCCGGTAATTGATCCTACAGTATATCCCCTTGTGCGTTTCCCTGGCCTGCAGATGCTGCAGGGGATGTTTCACTACTAATGCACCCCCTTGTTTTGGCACTTGCTGTTCCTGCTGCGGTAACCCCTTAAGTCCCAGCAAAAGTGGATCATTAGGCCGAGGAACATCCAGTCTCCAGAAGCCGCCTACATCCTGGGTCTTTTTATTATGTTTTTCACCATCCCAATTATTATTTACAATTCCTATAGAGGCTCGGATGTAGAATCATTGATATTTCAACGTTAGACCCCACATTCTCAGAAAAAAGGTACAAAAGCTGTCACGGGGCGGTACTCTTTTAAAAGGTACAAATTATTTACCCCTATTGGTACATATTAGTATCTTAAAGGTACCAAAAGTGTACATATTAGTGCCTATATTGTGCATATTAGTACCTTTAGAAAGGGTATTGCACCATTGACAGCTTTTATACCTTTACAGTGAAAAACCGAAGCTTGTGATCATCTCCAGTCACTGCCCATGCAGATGGAAGTAAATGTGATCCATGCTGGCAAAATGAGTCGCAATGAGCAAAAAAGTTATTGCTATTTTCACATTCTCTATTAAAAAAACCTTCAAAATGATGTATGATTTGATGGAATCGGAGCAAAGCCAATTTTGAGAAAAATCGAGTTAAAGTTTTCTGAAGGTTCCAAAACAAAATCATCTAGCAACCATACCTTAAAATCCCTGGTAATAACACCAAATTTGGCACAAACAAAATCAAAACCCATATCTATAGGAAAAAAAATATATATATTCAACTTTTTTTTCCATGATTCCACAATTGTTTGATTAACATTAATGAAACAGCCTATATATTATGTGTGACAGTAGGTCTTACTGTATCACATGGAAAATGTTACACATCCGATGTTTTTCCCCAAAAGTTAACCAAATGTTCACTTAAGACATAACAGATAATGTTTGTGTGAATACTCGCCAAGACAGATATTTTGAAATACTGCAATTCTGTTTATATGTGTATATCGGGATCGCGTGCTGTTCGAGGCGTCTTTGTGCGTGCGCTTCGGATGTCAGTCAGCGCGAGTAAGATCATTTTGTTCATATCAGAATGAGTTTGAAAATCACAGTTGGAATGCTGTGCTTAAAAACGACACCAAACTTGTGCTGAGAAGCGAGCAGAGAAAAACGCCATTTTTCATGATCAAAGGAAAGGTACTCCTCTCAGAAAATGTACAAATAAAGATGTTTAATTGCTGTTTGAAGCATTGGGATTGCTAGACGAGGGCCTAAAGAACTAATTTTTTTTTGCAAACCTCAATTTCGATTTTTCACTTGTTTTGCCTGTAGCTCAAAATTAGCTCGTGCGCATTCTCATTTTGCCAGCACGGGTCACAAATCATCACTACCAGTTTATTCCATTGTCCTGCTGCAATCAATCACCATACTAAGTTTTCATATCCCAAAGACTGATTTCCACTCTTGCATCCAATCAAACATACTGTCAGATGGAGTTCTTAGGTACTCTTTAGTTGCTCTGTTTGAGTTAAGCACCTGCCAGAAAGCTCTGAAACCAAGCATAAAGTATGACAGTGTTTCTGTAACTTCTTCAGGGCTAAACTGGGTATTCAGGTTAGTTTTCACCTTCTGCAAGTTGTAAGAGAACTGCATATGCTAAATTATAAGCTTCATTGGTCAGGCTAATTAATGGTTCATAGCATACCCTTGAATTGATTACTCTAGATGAGAGCAGCCAAATCACACAAGGTGGACCCTCATAGCTAACTGCGAATGAGTTACTGGTCCATGGAACATGACACTTTGAAAAACCAACTTGTTATTATCGGTCTGTTCATTACGTCCTCGCTGTTACAGTCTGTCATCATACTGCTCTAGTCAGACAGCTCTTTCATGAACTTGCTTTATGACTACCTTCGCCCTGGCTGCTTGTTGCTAATGAATAACAATTTGATAGGGTTTCGTCAGACTAGTTTTTAAAAGCATAGTTTTAAAAAAGGATCTACTGTATGTAGAGCAATAGGATACTAGACAGAGCTACACCTTGACCCTGTTTACACCTGGTATTAAGATGCATTTTGGTCGACTGGATCACAACTGGATGATGCTAAGTACAACTTAAACGGGGTGTAAAACGTTTTGAGCTTCTAGAGTTAGCTGAAAACACATTTGACCAGATTGCTTTTGTAGATGCTCGTGTGGTTGAATGTGTTCGAACAGCAACAAAAGACCACCTACTCTCCGCCTACTGACTATGTGAAGCGCACTAGCTAGACAGGATTTAAACTTTGTAAATTGTCCATTAGATCGAAAGATCTGAAAAAAAAAAAAACATACATTTACCTGCCCATAGAGCCTTCCCTCAAAGAAATCAGGACAGAAGTGGTTGAAAGTAGACAAAAGACAGGAATGTGTCTCCCTCGTCTACATGTGATCCAATCGACCAAAATGCATCTTAATACCAGGTGTAAACAGGGCTCTGTAATTGCCTTGTAGTTTCTCTTGTCATTTTAAAATCATCTCAATTTGTCACTATCCTTCTTTAACCAAATAAACTGTGCAAAAATGGGTCTCGTACATGTAAATAGGTGTCTACAGCACATTGTTATCAACACTTACTTTCTTCTCCTCTACAGTGAACATGACATCTCTACAAACACCTTCCCAGAATGAACGAAGTCTGCCCAGCAACCAATTGGCTGGAAGCTTCAGTCCAGGAAGCACCAATTACAGCAGCATCTGTGATAGTCCCTTATGTTTTGTCTGATGCGGATGAGGTGCTACAAGTTGTCAGCCGCAGACCTCTCTCGTGTGGCCTTACCCGATGTCACACTCTTGCATCATGAGGTGAAGATGGAGTGTGTTGTCTCAGCCACAGACGGATGTCCGCAGTTGGCCTCTGGAGTCTCAGACCACAAAGTGAGAGGAGTAATTGAGTATCAGTGGTCAGCCCCCTTCAGGCTTACTAAAGGGGGAAGAGATCATGCCTCCAAATACCTTTAAGCTCTGTCGAATCTGGCACACATTAATCTCTCTGCTTCCAACTGTTTAAAAGCTTACTGAACTTTTGAGATTTTCACAAACTGCAGGATAGCTGAAAGTTTGGAATAAATAATTAATCTGCTTTAAAACATACAAATACAGCATGAGTATGAGTTTTGCATTATATATATGTGACCCTGGACCACAAAACGAGTCATAAGTCGCACAGGTATATTTGTAGCAATAGCCAACAATACATTGTATGGGTCAAAATTACCAATTTTTTCTTTTATGCTAAAAATCATTAGGATATTAAGTAAAGATGTTCAATGAAGATATTTTGTAAATTTCCTACAGTAAATATATCAAAAATGTATTTTTGTGAGTGGACATGCATTGCTAAGGACTTCATTTGGACAACTTTAAAGGCGATTTTCTCAATATTTTGATTTTTTTGGACCCTCAGATTCCATATTTTCAAATAATTGTATATCGGCCAAATATTGTCCTATCCTAACAAACCATGCATCGATGGAAAGCTTATTTATTCAGCTTTCAGATGATGTATAAATCTCAATTTAAAAAAAGTGACCCTTATGACTGGTTTTGTGGGCCAGGGACACATATATTTATTTATTTATCCATTAAAAGGTAGTAAATGACATTTACAGCATTGTGCACAGTGCCAGCATGTGTTTTCCAGATAAAATGAGCATTTCCAATTTGGCTTCTAACAGTAACTGACACACCAATTCATTTTAATATGACTATATTCTTTTCTACTCTTGGTTTCAAATCATAACACTGCCCTATGTCACAAGGAAAAACTTCAGACACAATATTTGAGCTTAAACTTTACAACACCGGTGACAGAAATGGGTTTTGAAGACTATTCACAGTGCGGCGATGTCACCACCATGTCTTGGATTGCCTTTGAGTTGCACCATATCGAACCCCTGCTGATGTGGTTACCTTAGTGCCACAGTGGTGAGATAGAAAAAGATATTTTAAGTAAAAAAAGAAAATGAACAAAAAGCAAGCAATAACTCTTCATGTTTTCAGTCTTGTGGTGGAATATCCTTTTTTCTCCCGGGAATGGCTTTTGTTCTGGCTGGAATCAGAATATCAATCAAAGCAAACTGTAAATGAGACACAGAGGGATGTGAAAGTAGTGCTGTTGCTAATTGATCAATGGCTTGTTCAAGGACTTAAGAGTCTGACTGGTCTCATTAGCTCAAATGTACGGAGGTCTTTGAATACGGTACCTTTCAGAGAAAACATCGCCAGAGGGCATTCTTACTCCCCTCAAATAAAACTGCAACTGAAAATATGCAGGGCTTTCGGTGAGTTTATTTGGTGCTGTCATCCCTTCAAAGTGTTGTTGTTTCTTGCAGTTGGCAGACAGATGCTGTGTTCAAAGTGTTAGATTCCTTGTTTTTTCCCTCAGCTACAACTTAGGGCTATCAAGGACTTAGTGCACAACTGATCCTCTAATACCCTGAATTTCATACGATTGTGTTGCTCGAAAATGAGAAGAAATACAACATAAAACATCTCTGGCTCTTACGAGGGTGGCCATTAGCGCTCTAAAGACTGGACTGGGTTTAACTTGTCAGAGAACTTCAAAGCCGGCGGTGCTGGTCTCTCTGAATCTGTTCGGGCTGATGGGGAATTATTGATTGCGTGCTAAAACATCTCAGGGTGCTGGTGTACAACATTGGGCTTTTAAATGCAGCCCCTCAGACACAGAGCATGCATAATGCATTTGTTTCCATCAGAAAGGTAGATACACTAGAAATAGTGAGGTCGATCTGTTGATTTAGTCAAACTTGTGCTAAAGCACTACCACAGGTTTATGCAGGGGATTTAGTGTGCAAATTATACAACGACTAAAAGTACAATATATTATCTACTTTAAAATCTTTTTGAAGGTAAAGTGTGTAATTTTTGTGCAACTCGAGACATAAAACAGACTTTTTCTTTAACTTCAAGCACTGTCCCAGGGGTTGATTTCTATTAAAACAGATGTAATTTTTTTCCTTTGGTATTTACTACAGAAACTAATGTTAGTTTAATAAGCTAATGTGGTGTGCGCTATGAAATTATTGCGGGGCAAATTACTTGTAATATTAAAGTTACAATATGTAGATTTTCGCCGCTATAGAGGGCGCCTATTAAAAACAAAGGCGTAGCTTGACGACACAGTTTGAGTGCATAATCTTAGATGTCGTCATCTTCACCTCACAGTTAGTGGAAAAGAATCGACGGGACTCGGGCAGAAATCATATTCATGGATGAGATCATTAATGTTACTGTAGTATGAAGTAGAGCAGGGCGAGTGCTGTTGGAGCGGAACAAGGCCGCTGGTACTCTCGGAAAATCAAGAAAACGAGATTTAAACAATAAGACTAAACATAATGTATATATATATATGTTATAATATAACAATAATTTGTTTTCTGTCTATAAATGTAACCAGCAGTTGTTCCCTTGTCTATTAAAACATGTAATATATTAAAGCGTCTTTGGTGTTTCCATGGTTTCTACAAAATAAAACCGAGGGTAATCCGGATATGACGCCATTGATAGGCGACTCCGGGCACATACGTATCCTTGGTTAAAAACGTGATTTTCTCACAATTTACTAATAGTTGGAAACATTTGGGATATTGTAAGTACTTAACCGAACAAAATATATAATACTGGCCTAGTGGTTTTTGGATATTTTACTTTATTGTGCCTTTAATTTAATAAGAAAAGTAGCCTAATAATAATAGTTAGGGGGGGTGGGGGAAGGGGGTCTTGAGATCATCATGGGGGGGCTTGTGGCACAGTGGTTTATTCAGAAACGTTAAAATGGCACTTCATGACAAAAAGGCTACTGACCCCTGATCTAAATGAAGTTCCGGGTAAAAATTTCACCCTCAGAAAGTCCCTGTTCACGAGGTAGTACTTTTTCAAAATTCATAAACTTTCAATTTGATTGGTTGACTCCACGCAACATTTTATTTCAAACACCATTTTTTAAAAGTCTGTTGCAGTGCGTGCAGTACGAGTTGTTTGCTAATCAAATCAACAATGAAGTTAAAAAAAATACAACCGATGGACCGACGACGAGCTTCAGACTTTATTAAGCTTATATGCGGAGGACGAACTCCAGCAGGAATTGGAAAGTCGCATGCAGTCCTAGGTCACCGTAATAATGTTCATGGACCGCAATGGAAATGCAGACAGCAACAGGTCTGGGGGAAAAAAGTTACTGGGACAAACTGTTCTGGGTAATTTAGGTGGAAATGCGGCTATTGTAGACAAATTAGTAAGAGTGTAAAAAGTGTGTTCTAGAAGTAGCCAGTTGAAGAAACAACCAATTTCAATAATAATCATTTCCAAACAAGTCCACCAAGGCCCTGCATTATTGTTTCTCCATCTTTTCTTTCTTTCTCACATTCTCGGCTTCCATACAAATTACCATTATTTCCTGAAATGACATTAGCTGCCACAAGCAGCAGCACAACTGCAAGTTTTTTTTATATACTTATAATATACAAATCTATAATAAAATGCTAGATAACGACATTGAAAAACGCTCCAACATACTTCTGTTCCTATGGTTACCTCCTCAGGCAAACAACTTCTGTTCACAAGCATCTGTTCAGCGCAGAAAGTTCACACTCAACGTTTTGTTTTAACTTCCTTTGAAGAGAAGTTTTTTGTGGAATTATTGCTTGTGAATTTGAGTTCCATCCACCGTCCATTCCTAGAAAATGTTTTTTTTTTTTTTCTTCAGCGCAAATTAAAGACTAATTCAAACATAACACAATTTCTCATCAAATTGCTCTGGGACCATTTTTTGGTCCCTGTGATTAATAAGAGCCAGAGCCACATTCAGATCACACAGGTGCTCTAAATGAGCAAGGTCAAAGGTCAGATGGTCAGTGCTGAAGCAATTTGCACCCTGCGAATAATTTCGTCCTAGACTGCTGCTGTGAAAATGTCCATTTGTTTAGCAATTCAAATATTGATCCGTCTGCTTCCAGGGGTGTTGTTTTGCAAGGATGTTGAACATGCACCTTTCTATTGAACCTGAATAAATATATTGTAACGACCAGCTAGAGCAGCATTTATCAGACCAGTACAACTGAACTCTGACATGAATACAAACAAAACTGCTAGCAAACACCTACCATGAAAAATGCACCAGGATCGTAATTGGGTGCCATGTGGAGCTCATCTCAGCAGACTATCCTCCAATCAAGCTCAAAACAGGTGCAGAGAACAGCACAGCTCCTTCCTCTTCTCATTTGGCTGTGTGCATGCGTGTGTGATGGGAGAGGAAACAGCGGCTGTCCTCATTACCAGCAGGCTAACACCTGAGGGATGAGATGTATGTTGATGCCCAGACCTGATTTTCACCCCTATTATCACCAGCAGGGGGTCGACGCTGTGACATTACGGGGGGACTGAATGAAGGCGGATGGGGCACAACTGCCGGCTTACTCTAGAGGGCTACAGAACTCCGGAGAAGAGCTTAATGATGAGGGGCTGAGTGCCATCAGATTGGTGTTTAGTCATTGTGGCTAGGCTAAATCAATACCACCTGATGAGGTGTCCAACGGCCTTAAGATGTGCATCAACACAGAGTATGTTTTACCTCTCATTCCCTTCTCCCTGTGTGTCAAAACTAATTGGGTAAGACTGCCTATCGTTTATTGATCCATCAAGCAGAATAGCTGTGGTCGGTGGTTGACAGGCAAAGGTGCCATTTTTTTTTACTATAGGGTTGGATCACTGAATAAGCTATAAGCTATAACATATTTCGATTAAAAATTGAGGAATAATACAACAAAACATGACAGTAGACAGTAGCATTAGAAGTGGAGCTATTCTACAGTATATTAAAAACCCTACTTAAGTGGCTTAAAAATGTGCTGCGTTATTCAATGTGTTGACGTAATTTCCACTGAAACAGGAAGGCAGGGCAGGACATATCGAATAGCTCCTCCCCCCTTTTTAAAATAGCCAATAGCGTTTCGTTCATATCAGCTGTTGAGATTGGTAAAGCCGCATTTGTCAGCTTATAACAGCCACAGTCTAATAGATTCCCCCTTTAAATTTGATATGAAACTGTTACTAAAGCAAAACAGTAATCATAATCATGCTGAAGATGTGTAGTTTGAAAAGTGTGTAATTTATGTTGGTGCAAGACACCGGTGTTATCTCTTCTACTCGTCAGTGCCGTTTCTAATACTGAGTCTGTCTAACCGTTTCTCCTCCTAATCTCTTCCATATCGCTTTAAAATACATCATTCTGTGTAGAATTCAAATGGGTCTGATGCATTCTGTGGGCTGTGCCGAGTGCACACTGCTGTGGTTCACGTGACACTAACGCAAATCCAGACTTCATTCGCCCTAATGGAAAGCGTATTTACACTGTCTGAATTGTTCCCTATCCCCTAATTTTGATTTCATGGGGATTTTAAGTTCCAGAATTGCTCAAAGAAGTACAAGCTGCAATAGTACAGAGAAGTACATAGAGAGAATGTTTTAAAGGAACAGTTCATCTAAAAATTTAATTCTGTCATTACTTACTCACTGCCATGTTGTTCCATATCAGCATGTCCAAGCTTCTTTTTATATGAAAGTGGATATGAAACCAGTGGCTGTCACGTTCCAAAATGACTAAATAAATATCATCATAAATCTTTGTGTCAATGACTAAATGGGCCCAGGAATACTTCCAGAAACCACTGTCGGTAAACACAATCCACCGTGCCATCTGCAGATGCCAACTAAAGCTTTATCATGCAAAAAGAAAGCCATATGTGAACATGGTCCAGAAGTGCTGTTGTATCCTGTGGGCCTCTTAAGCCTGTTTCAAAGTGTTCTATGATCAGACGAGTCTAAATTTGACATTCTTGTTGGAACAAGGACGCCGTGTCGTCAGGGCTAAAGAGGAGGGAGCCCTTCCAGAGTGTTATCAGTGTTCAGTTCAAAAGCCAACATCTCTGATGGTATGGGGTGCATAAGTGCATACGGTATGGGCAGCTTGCATGTTTTGGAAGGCACTATGAATGCTGAAAGGTATATAAAGGTTTTAGAGCAACATATGCACCCCTCCAGATGATGTCTATTTCAGCGAAGGCCTTTCATTCAGCAGGACAATGCAAAACTACATACTGCAGCTATTACAACAGCATTGCTTCGTCGTAGAAGAGTCCGGGTGCTGAATTGGCCTGCCTGCAGTCCAGATCTTTCACCTATAGAGAACATTTGGTGCATCATTAAACAAAAAATAAGCCAAAGACGACAACAAACTCTTCAGCAGCTGGAAACAGGCGAGAAATGGGAACAAATTCCAACACCAGAACTCCAGAAACTCATAACCTCGATGCCCATATGTCTTCAAACAGTTTTGAAAAGAAGAGGAGATGCTACACCATGGTAAACATGCCCCCGTCCCAACTATTTTGAGACCTGTAGCAGGCATCAAATTTGAACTTCATTTTGTGCATAAAATTGTAAAATTTCTCTGTTTAAACATTCGTTATGTTATCTATGTTCTATTGTGAATAAAATATTGGCTCATGTGATTTGAAAGTCTTTTAAGTTTCATTTTATTCAAATTTAAAAAATGTCCCAACTTTTCCGAAGTTCGGGCTGTAAATAACTTATTTTGTGTTCTACAAAATAAATACATTTGTACTGGTTTAGCAAAGAGTTTATGCAAATGTTGGACTAGAGAGGGACTTGATACCATTTTACATCGATATCCCTATTGACTCCGCTCAATCACTGACCACAGACTTCAGAAGTAAATTTAAACGTGCAGAAGGAGCTTGCAGAGTGATAGTGATGGTTCTGTATCCAATCTTTAGTGAACCTGATGCCAATGAAAATATATTTTCTATATGGCACTGCACTTAACTTAGTACTGTTCCGCTGAAAGACCTGATCATTTGGGATACATTCCCTGAACTTTATAACACTGTTCAGCTGGACTTCAGGAAACCTAAATTATTATATCAAGTCTAGTCTGTACCCACCAAGGGGAACATTACCCTCTCTATTCCTTATTCCCAGACTTACACATCACCTGCTGCTATGAATTTTATTGAATCCTAACAGTGTGAAAAAGCTCCTACAGACACCGTACCAAAGATCATTTTTTTAGTGAACCCATAATCCTCAGTCCTCAGCTCTGATTGCCCACCTGGGACTGTTGTATAAAGCAGCTAAAAATTTCTTTCTGGTGCCCCAGAGTGCCATTCCACATGTGGCAGTCCCGAGGGCCTGACGAATCGGAGTCTACATCACAAATAGCAGTTGGGAAAGCCATTGCGTGTCCACAAACGCTCTCCACATCGGGAAGCGTTCACATTTTCCTGCCCTTGGAACATACTTACAATGTTATGTAAAAAAATAACAAGATTAATGAGATTTCAGATACTCCCCTCGATCTCACATCAGCTCTCTCGGTGAGTTCTCTTTTAACTGCAAGGTTATGCACCAGACTGAAATTCTCTAGCGAAAAGGAAACCTTTATAATGGCCATCACATAAAAACACTGTTTAGTGTCGACCCCATTCATGAGAAGAGACTTTTTAGCATGGATATTTTCCCTTGTGTACAACACACACCCCAGTCCAATCTGGTATAGGGTAAATATCATGTAAATAGACAGGCCATTGTTAGAAATCATTGCTGTTTTTCTTTTTCATTGGACACTAGATGGTACGAGAGCCTCGCGACCCCTCGACACAATTTTCTTAAGTACAACTTAACCGTCAAGCAGCTGTGGAGGGACGTTTGTTAAGCTACGGATCACATTTATGCCTCTGAGAGGGTCGAGTTGATTGGCTCACAGGACTCAGCAGGGAAGCCCACCGCTCTGGCTTTCCAATGACCTGATTCGACTGAGTGTCAACAGGAGAGCCATGCTGTCATATTATACAGAGTACTGTTGCCTATGGGTCTCATTGTCTCCTCTTGCAGAGATGCGCTTTACATACAAATTGGTTGAAATGTGAAAAATGTGCTTTGGCTTAAGAGACTTAGTTATTAAGAGACTTTTTTTTAATGATTTGCAAAACCCTACTGCTTTTTATAATTTAGTACTGCTTTTGGAGCAGCTTCTCTGAAATCCCCACTCAGTTTGTAGGAAACCATCAAAACGTGTACAAAGTGAATGTTTGACTTTGTTCCCAGAATTAAATATGCCTTTATTCCATAGTTGTGATATAGCAGGTATGTATTTTTTAGTAGCTTTAATACTGATACAGTATATTTTCGTACATAAAAGTTTTAATCCGCAGCAACGCAGTAAGAAAACAACTCGTAATTATGGGTGAACTATTTCTGCTTCATTTTTTCCAAACACATTCAACGTACACGAGTACAAATTTACATTTACTTTTGAAGCAGATGATGTTTTCACCAAAGCAACCGAGGGAAAAGTGCATATTGTGTTTGTGACAATTACTTAAGTAGGTCAGATTCAATGACATGAGCTCTAAAGGAAACCGCAGTTACAATACGAACAGTACTAATACATGTGAAATGCAAATTCCCTAAAAAAATGGGTGCAGATCCTAATGTCGTTTTCTATGATCTTCAGCTTCAGCAGAGACTCTGGCACTGACTGATTTACATAACATCACATTTTTAATGGTGCAAGACATCCCTCTGCTATGGAATAATTTTTCAGGGTCTCCTGTTCTCTTGGGTATATTAAACTAGTTTATATCTATTAAACGTATTTCATAATGATTCATTGGTTCTCTAAGAAAATCAATTTAAACTTTAGAGAGCAACCAGGAATTTCAGGCTTTTTAAGAGGCTCATATAAATCCTTTGCAATTCTGCTTATGTGACATTGTGCTGCCCACAACCAGTAGCTCGGTGGACTCATTTTTCCGCTATCTATTCATTTTTTATACATATAAAAATACATTAAAAATGGCATTCATAAATACAATGACTTGAATACATCAGCAGGGCATTAAAATTCATTTTTGAGGGGCATGAAGTAAAAAATATCAGGGTGATAAAACTGTCCTGATATCATAATGAAAAAAAAAACCCTCATTAAATGGATGAAATTCTTAAAAAGAAATCCTTAAGTAGTTCAGCATAATCAATTATTAGTTCTTAGAAAAAAGCTTCACTCCTCATTAACATTTAAAACCCCTTTTGGCAAAGTCATGTGGTGCAACGTTCATACAGAAACATAAGACCCTCACGACTGTGTGTCAAACTTTTTATGGCAAGGCAAGCTTAATTCAGGTTGTAAAATGTCATGTGGCGAAAACTTAATGATATTCATTAATTAAAAATATTTTTTTCTTTAATTTTTACCATGAACAAAACATTTTAGGCCCAATCCCAAATCTATTTTATACCCCTTCGCCTACTTCTACCCCTAAATATATATATAAAAATATTCCCCCTAAGCCCTGGGTATACTTACTTTTTTTTTACGCGTACACTAGTGTACACGCACAGTCAAATGCACAGACTTGCAAAGTATACTTCAATATACTCGTACACATACACAGGCATTTCAACGCTCGTGCAGTTTAGAGCAATCTCTCGCCACGAGTTACAACACATGTAAACATCTTTGTATTCTTTGATGCTAGAGTTGTACAAATGAGGGCACTTTCTAACCTTTCTACACTGTTATCATCATACGTCGTCGCTAGCTCCTACGTCAATAGAGATGCGGCGATGTTTATCACAAACTTCCAAGATGCTGTTGTCAGCTGTATTTGGACTTCAGAAAATGTTGCTCATTTTTAGCTTATAAAACGTATGAGCCTTCGGGTTTCCTTAGCCGTCCCTGGTTGATACAGAACATACAAGACTGGTAGATCATGTTGCAATAGGCACGAAACTGTAAGCACTGTTCATTTACATCATGTTCACGTATTCATGGACGTAACCACAAGAAAACAATACTTTAATACCAGACGTGTGGTAAAAGATAAGCAAATAACCTGCCACTGGACTTTTATTTCTGACATGGTATGCTGTCAAGTCGTGCAGTCAGATAATGAAGAAATTTGGCGGGCGGGGGGGGGGGGGGGGGGGGGGGGGGGGTTTGGCAAACATTTTTTTGAAGAACATGACCGAAAATAGGAACACAAGATTGAATGTAACACACAGTAAAACAAATTATTATTTGTTGTTAAAATCCTTATTAATGCCATAAAATACTTACAGTTATGGGTCTCCTTGTTTGCTTGGCGAGCCATGTTGTCCCTGTAGTCGGTGTATGCAGGGAAATTGCTAATATCCCATTGTTTGAAGTGGGGTCCCGAAAAATCTTTGTTTGAAGGGCTAAATGGCCCTTCCCCCTACTCCTCCAACCAAAAGAGAATTGAGAAAGTGTAGGGGCAGAAATGGGATTAGGCCTTAATCTAAATTTTTAAGATGTTTCCCTTTGATCATGGACATACATTGTGTTCACGTTCATAATAAACAAAAGTCTGCAGGACATCTTTGTTTATTCCTTTGGTTGTCTTTGAGGAACAAAAAACAAAACTAACCAAGCAGAGGAAATAATTAGTGTTAAGGCCCTGTTTACACCTGGTATTAAGATTTGGCAGTTTGGTTGATCAGATCACGAGTGAATGACGCTAAATACAGGTGTAAACAGGGTCTAAAACGTTTTGAGCTTGTCCACTTTCGACCACTTCCAGAGGTAGTCGAAAACGCATTCGACCGGATTGCTTTCGTAGTGTAGATGCTCATGTGGTTGAATGTGTTCGAACAGTGCAAAAGACCGTCTACTCTCCGCCTACTTACTTAATGCGTGAACATTTTGGGAAGCACGCTAGTCAGACGAGATTTAAACTTTGTCAACTTAAGTTTGGTTAGAAGACGAAAAATGTACCAAGCACAATGTTCTCTAACACACACGGCTGTCAGAGCAGAAACGTTAGGTGCGTTCGACATCGGCTGCGGCTGGATGTAACCGATCTGCAGGCGGGGAGGAGCTGAAAACAAAGACGTGAAGTCGGACACTTTCTGCTTCTCGTAGTGACGCTCGCGCTACGTTTGCATACTTTATCACAGCTGAAGTGAAATAAATGCAATATACAATATAATGTTTCAGAGACATTTTCATTCAATACTTTATGTACTGCTTACAACGTGTTTTTACAAAGAATAAAGTTTAACATAAGCATATATTATTTAAATACCAATGTAGTGGGGTCATTTTTTATCAGTTTTATTTTGACAAACATGACACAATATAACATCACGAAAGAGCTTTAACTGAAAAGAGCTTTAACTGTTTTAAAATACAGATTTGTGAGCATTAGTGGAACTGAAGGCATGACAATAAACACGAAACATCGTTGTCATGCGGTGAATCCGGCCAATCATGAAACAGCTGTGTCGTCATCAGAGTTTGTGCAGCTCCTCTTGAGAAACTGCGCCGGCTGACTCAGGCGGCTGATCTTGAATCGCTCTCGCGGTACTTTGAAGCCATACGTGACAGTCACATGGCGTCGGCGCTGTCTCAAGTCGGACAAAATTTCTTACCGGCATGCACTGCTTCAAATCAGCCACCGATCGATCTGTGTGGCGCTGCATCAAGTCGAACAAGCCTATAAGCTGCTGCTCTCCATATGTTTTTCCATCGTCTCTGTTCGCGTTCATATATAAATTGTAAATATGTAAAAAGCACATACACCTGCCCATAGACCCTGCCCTTGAAGAAATCAGAAGTAGCCGAAAGTGGAAAAAAAAAACAGGTTCTCCCACTTCTACTTGTGCTCCGATCGACCAGGGCCTAAGAGATTGTCACATCATCCAAAGGGTTTTCTATTATACAAAACGAGAATCCATGAGTCTGTGTGGCCTGTCAACAGTCCACGTGTCACGCCGTGCTAGAATCTGTGTTCTGCTCACTAACTTTCCATGCCTTTTTGACAGCTAACCAGTAGTTGTCCAGCTTCTGCAAATCTTTTATTTTTTATTTTTGCATGACTCCAGAGATCTAGACAGAAGAACTTGAGACAGACCTGATTTTACAACCTGTTTGGGATTTGGCTAGTATAGCGTGACTAACACCCCTGCTGAATCGCATATGCTGCTGAATTTTAACTCCGCCGTTCCGCGGGAGGCATCGCTTTCGCAGGACCTCAGAACAAATGCCATCTGTTACAAACAAACAACAAAAAGAAACGGTCCTTCTTTAAGAAATGAAGTTCGAGACCTAAGAAATAAACATATGTCATAACGTGCGACTCCAGACGGCCAATTATTTTTTATTTGGGCACTTAAACTTTGTGGAGGAGAGCAGGATATTGGCTGTAATGTATACACAATACAGCCTGAAGCAGCGGGGGGCCCCGGCTCAAACTCATCCCAGGGGGCCTCTAGTGAGGGAAGTGAAGGTACCTCCGAGTGCAGACAGCCACCTGCATGTGTCTGCTTCGCTCTGTGCCAATTACTCACTGACAAACAGAGCGAGCGGCTGACAGTTTTCAGCATGTTTGGCAGATGCCAGGCACGAATGCCCCAGTGTGCGCCCCACATCAGTGCGGTCTTACGGTGCAGGCCTTGAAATGACAGCTTGACTGGACAACTGCCAAGATCAGAGACATCCTAAGAAGAGAAAAACATACAGAGGAGATCTTCTCCCACAGATAGTAATGGAAAGTGCTTACACTGGCGCATCCATAATACAGAAGTAGAAATGGCCATGAGAAACACTGAAAGAATTACCACTGAAGCTAACTTTCAGAGTAGCCCATAACATAGAGACTGTATGCAAATAATTAAATAATTTAAAGAAAAACTGATGACTCACAACACACTGGAGAAATTGTGTCCAATCAAACAAGAGAGTCCCCTCCCCTGTGAATAAATACTGTAATTATTTTAAATAGCTGTAATAATTATAACTATGCAGCTTTAAGCTATGTTATAAAAGAAGGAAGGGATTTTCATTGACTTAAAGTGTTAGTTCACCCAAAAATAAAATTTCTGTCACTAATTACTCACGCTCATGTCTTTCCACACCCGTAAGACATTCGTTCATCTTCAGAACACAAATTAAGATATTTTTGATGAAATCCGAGAGTTTTTTTAATCTCCCATAAAAAGCAACGAAATGACCACATTCAAGGTCCAGAGAATTAGTAAAGACATTGTTAAAATAGTCAGCGTGACTACAGTGGTTCAACCTTAATGTTATGACGTGACGAGAATACTTTTTATGTGCAAAAACAAAACAAAAATAATGACTTTATTCAACAATTTCCTCTCTATCGTGTCATTCAGTTGTTCCCAAACCTGTCCTGGAGGACCCCCAGCACTGCACATTTTGTATGTCGCCCTTATCTGACACACCTACTTCAGGTCTTGAAGTCTCTACTAATGAGCTGATGTGTTGAATCAGGTGTGTTACATGAGAGAGACATCCAAAATGTGCAGTGCTGGGGGTCCTCCAGGAAAGGTTTGGGAACCACTGTCCTACAAAGTTTACGTTGAAGACATCATGTCAACATCACACGTATGCATCGGGGTGCTCACATGCACAGCGTCGGCCAATAATGAGCCGGCGTTCTGACATAAACACAGAAGCGCTGAACTGCGTCAACTGCGTAGTTGTTATTTTTGTTTTGTTTTTGCGCACAAAAAGTATTCTTGTCGCTTCATAAGGTTCTTAAGGTTGTAGTAATTTTCTGGACCTTGAATGTTGTAATTTTGTTGCTTTCTATGGGAGATAAAAACAGCTCTCAGATTTCATCAAAAATATCTTAATTTGTGTTTCAAAGATGAATGAAGGTCTTTGTTTGGAGCAACATGAGGGTGAGTAATTAATGACAGAAATTTCTTTTTTGGGTGAACTAACCCTTCTTCACATTGGTAGGTGATAATATGGATAAAAACACTCTTTAAACCTGAACATAAGCAACAGATATGGACACAGAATGTTATTATAGACCATTCGTCTTGTTAATGCCCACCAAGGATGATAACAATAACAAGAAAACAAAAGATATAAAAAATAATTCTAAATGTAAAAGAATATAAGAGTCCACACCACAACTATAACGATAATGACAGCTGATGAACGACAAAAACTTTGACAACCTATCAGAATCCATCCTGCTTTAAAGAGCTTAAGCATTTAAAGCAGGAGACAATATAACTGCAGCACACCCTCTTTAAGGGTTAGTTCACCCAAAATTGAAAATTCTGTCAAAGTGTGTATCAAACTGCCAAAGTCACGCCCCCCAGTGGTGAACCATTGAAATTTCAAAACACTCATGACATATCAAAGCCTCATTTACTGAAATTACGTTACTTTCACGCTCCGAACCACTGATTCGTAAAGATTTGTAAAGCTTAGAAGCTTCATAAAGCAGTGTTTTGAAATCGCCCATCACTAGATATTGTTGAATAAAGTTGTTATTTAGTTTACAAAAAGTATTCTTGTCGCTTCATAACATTAAGATTGAACCACTGTAGTCACATCAACTGATTTAAATACGTCTTTAGTAGCTTTCTGGGTATCTGAAAGGGTTAATTATCTTGCTGGCAATGGAGGCCTCACTGAGCTATCGGATTTCATCAAAAATATCTTAATTTGTGTTCCGAAGATGAACGAAGGTCTTACAGGTTTGGAACGACATGAGGGTGAGTAATAAATGACAGAATTTTCATTTTTGGGTGAACTAACCCTTTAACAAACAGAACAGTATTGTGCGTTGGTGTGTACACAAATACATTTATCATTATAGTTATCTTTACAGTTATCATTCTTGATAACTCAAGCTTTTAAGCTTGGACCTGTTTTGGGCAGTTGTGGCCTAATGTTTAGAGAGTCGGACTTGTAACCCGAAGGTAGGGGAGTGAATGAACAGCGCTCTCTTCCACCTTTGAGCAAGGCACCTAACCCCCAATCACTCCCTGGGCACCGCAGCAAACAAAATGGCTGCCCACTGCTCCGGTCGTGTGTTCACGGTGTGTATGTTTCATACTCACTGCTGTGTGTGCACTTGGATAGGCGAAATGCAGAGCACAAATTCTGAGTATGGGACACCATACTTGGCTACAAGTCACTCACTCACTTAGCAACAGCCTAGTGACACTCTAAAAACCAAATAGAAACATGTTAAAAACCACTCAGAAAACCTTATAGTAACAATAGCAACAGCATTTTGCTTAGACAAGCCTTACTCACATTCTTCAGAAAAAAAATGAATGCCATTATATTTATATTCAAGCCGTTTCAGTGCCATTAAAGTAACACGTACAGTAAAAGGTAAATACTGTATGCTTTGTGACAAGTAACATACACTACTGTTCAATGATTTGGGGTCATCAGTAAGTTTTTTTTTTAAAGAAATAATACTTTTCTTCTGCCTCAAGTGCAGCCCAAAGTGCTGTAAAAAATTAGAAAATATTTCTATTTCAAACAAGTGTGTTATGTGTATATTGTGTTTTCCCCTGTGACCTACACTGTAAAAAACAATAAGTAAAATTTACTTAATTTTTCTTTCGCAAGTTTTTGGCATATTTTTTATATTTTCATATTTTTTAAGTAAATTTCAAATATGGAATGAAGTAACTACTTAACTAAGATAAGTAAAATTAACAAAGAAAATAAGCCATTTTAACTTGGCCAGTAAAAGGTGGAGTAATTTCTACTTTGTTGAAGTTTCTTTTGCAATACATTTTACTCAAACAATATAACACTGAATTAAACCATGCTTTTAAGGTGAACGCTTTAGAAACATCTAAATAAATTATACAACAGGTATGGTGTAGACACCATATCTTCATATTAGAAGTAACGTGGTACCTGAACACAAAGACGTCAGTACTTGGTACACAATACATAATGACGGTAACATTCGATGGATCGGTTTGAGTGTGAATGTGGCATTTTGAGTGGAAAATGAACTCCAAATATCACAACATGGCAAGTTACTAAACATAACCACAAAAGCAATGATAAAACAGCTGGAAAACAGTGAAAAATCGACCTCATTAATTAGTCAAGGCCCAGTGCATGATGGGAACACCAGTATCAGAAAAGTTGAGTAGTTTTACTTAATTTATTTAATTATTTTTTATTTAATTTCTACAAGCTTAAATTGAGTACTAATATAGAATTTACTTAGTTTTTTTAATTCTTGCCTGAACTAACTTTTTCATGTAAAAATTACATTTGTTTTTTCTGTAGTATTTACTTCACCATAAAATCATTTTTTAGTTTTGCATGTTGTCTGATTAGTCATTTAGTTCACCTGTCATCTTATTAGTTATCTCGTTAGTCACTGTGTATTTATAACTTATGTTCTCCCTCATTCTTTGTCTGCTCTTGTCTGTTTTATGTGGTTGTGTTGTTCTTGGATTTGATCATTAAATATTAATATCTTGGACTATTCCTGTCATGCGCCTCATTCAACACACACGTTCCCTGACAAAAAATTTTTTTGAAGCCTGAAAAAACTATATCACAGTTTCCACCAAAATATTAGGCAGCACAACTATTGTCATCATTTTTAATAATAAGAAACATTTCTTGAGCAGCAAATCAGCATATTAGAATGATTTCTGAAGGATCATGTGACGCTGAAGACTGGAATAATCGTAGGAATAAACAGAACACATTTTAAAATGTATTCAAATAGAAAACAGATATTAAATTGTAACAATATTTCACAATATTAGTATGGGGTACCAAAAGATAACAAAAATTGTGTGTCACAGTTAATCAAATATCAACTTTTACATCCTACACCAACGTAGTGAATAAAGATGTCAAGATCACCTTGATATCTGTATTGTGATGTGAAGAAATTTACATTTAGAGTGATTTTTTTTTTAAAGAACAAACTTTATAAAGGAATTCACTTGGTCTTGGTTTCTTGAGAGCAAATATTTGTATCTCTTTGCTTTAGGCTTACCTCATGTACTTTCTGCATCATAATATGTTGACCAAATCATATTAATTATTGTGCCATAATTACAGCAATTTATGTATGCAAATTTGGGACACAAAACCCATAATTAGAGATAACTTCAAATAATAACTTCCTTCAAATAATTATTGCAATGATTCAACCCAGTGCTCAAACAAATTTCATTAATGGATTGAAAGCTAAAAACGATCAAGTATACAGTTCTAAGAGTGGATTAGTTCATGCCGTTTTACAATTATCTCTATATGCAAATGGGAAAGATAAGCAATCGCTCGGTCTTCCCGACAGCTATGAAGACAAATAAAGAAAGTTACCGAGCTTGAAATAATAATGTCAGCTATTGAAATACATTAGAGCCACGCAAACTATAATGCTCCTATATGGAACTCATTTAATTTACTTTGCGAATGGATTTGTGCCGTATAAACTGATAAGAACATGAAAAATATGATTATTCCAGTAACATATGGGTAGCTGGAAGATAATATTAGGACATAACAGCAAATTATGGATCTTCTTTGAATATAATGTATACAGTGGTTGTTTACTGTGTGGGTTAGAACGATATATTGAAGGTTATAAATCCCTTGTTTATTTTGTTTAGAGAATACGATTCGTTTTGAAAGAAGTGCACTTTCAGCAACTTGCAGTTTTTTCTTCTCACCTTCAAGAAGACTCATTTCTAGTCTGGTTTAGTTACATTCCTTCATCCTGGATTAATGATTTCTATTAGTATGTGGTGTGTGTGCGCTCATTAAGATTTGACACTTTCTCTGGTCTCCATATCAACACAACCTATGTAATGTATCAACTGAACACTGTTTTCTTAGACCCATGTAGCCAGTTGTTCACTGTGTACTTTGTACACTTCTCAGCTGTGCACAAACTGAACCCAGATCTGATTTAAATGGGGGCCAAGGGTCCTTAACTTGTCTTCAACGCAAGTTATGGGACTCGGGGTCCACCTCCAGGTCTCCACAGCTTCTAATAATTGCTCTCTCTCTGGATGAGTAGTCTCCAAGGGCTCAATTTAGGCAGCGGATGGTCTCCCCAGCACAGATTACTATCTGGGAGCTGCTGAATTCAAAGGGATTTGTGCATTCCTGTTCAGTAGCTTGTGTCAAAGAGTCTGGAAGCAAACTGACATGCACATAATGGTTATAGAATGGGAGCCATAAGCCATTCACACGAGCATCACAGTTTTTGGGGGATGCTGAGGCCCTGAAGTGTGAGGAACGGCACCTGTTAGGTTTTTTTTTTTTTTATTACAGCGCTTGCAGTGCAGTACCGTATTGATTTTTCTCAAACACTCTGTTTAGACGTTGTATTTTAAAACCCTTAACTGTAAGTTTTTAACTTCTGCAAATAGTTCAGTCTGACCCACTTTTTAGACATTTTTATCACTAGGATTTAATTTTTTATTAGTTTTAATTGACTTACATGCTGTATTTTGTATGCTGAGTATTCAAAATGTAACAGACAGTGATGTCATTGCAATATTTCAGAGTGGATTATAGTTCATCTCCTTTTTCCGGCAAACAAAATAAATATTACATGATAAATAATGGTTAAACGATTACAGAAATGATAGACATTTTAAGATTTTGCAGTCTTGTTTAACATTAAGGAATCTTTTGAAACGAGAAAAAGTCACAGAATTGAGCGAACTGTTATGTTATTACATGGCTCTGTGGAATACTTGATTCTGATTGGTCAATCGCGTCATCCAGCGGTATGTTATTCCCCGATAACAACTGTTAAAAACACATGCTCTTCTGGGTAAGTCTGCAGCACTATACGCTTGCTAGGAACGATTTTTCCTTGTGGAAGTTTTGCGTTTGGTGAGCAAATAAAATATTAAAACGCAGTCAAAGCAATATCTTGTGTACGGTTATTTAATTATGTCATCCGGTATCGCGGACTCGCTCTCTCATACAAACGCATCTGCTGCCATTTTGCGACTATTGTTTTGTTCACTGTAATGGATTATAGGACAACAAACAGGTACGATTTTAATCAGTTTCATTTCAGATCAATATCTCTTATCCCCATAATTATTTATGTGGCGAAATGCTGTGTAAAATGTGGTATGACTGTACCGTCTCTGAAATGTCCATCTAGTTTGAACTTCCAGCCGGTTGTTATCGCAGAATAAACCCCTTCAGGCTGATGTAAGACCCCTCCGCTTCCTGATCACCCTGTCAGGGTTTTTTCTGTGATAACAACCGGCTGGATACTATCCCTTACATATTAATTAGATAAGTAAACTGCATTTAATACTGAAAACAATGTCATTGATATGACCGCCACAATTTTTATGTATTTTCATGATTTGTTATCACAACATTTTTTCTTTTGTCAAATCAACTTAGATAATGTAGTTCAGATAACATAATATTTTGAGTTTCTGTTGATTACACCAATCGCCTTCATTGTATTAACTCAAATTTTTAATTTCAATGAACTCAAAATTTTAAGGCAACCAAGTAACTTACTTTTTTAAGTTTAATCAACAATTTTCACAGTGTACAGTACATAAGGATTCGTACATATTTGTATGTCTGTAAGGTTGTTAATACGTAAATAGTTTACATTTTAGTGTTTGATAAAAATCAACATAAAAAGTACCTAAAGTTGAAGAAACATTCTTGCACAGAAACAATCTTAAAGTCCAAACTATCTGAAACTTTAAAACTTTTCTATTCCTGCCCTGCAAGCACTGGTATTTTTCCTTCAGGAAATGCACATTGATATTTCAACATAGATTTTCTGTTTAAAAACACAACAGTGCAGTCATTTTTATTGCAGTGATTCTTGTATTGTTGCAGACATTCTATTGTTTATCAGCAAGATATTTCTAGAACCGTAAAGAATATGTATAGAAGCTAAAACATATTTCATATATCACATACTGTATGTGAAATACAAATTAGTGAATCTACAGTACACAATTCATATCATTTTTTTTTATACCAAAACCCTCAGGATCTTCTCAGAAAGCCATGCTTTCACGCTTCTCATGAGGATGTTTGATCACAAATTAAGTTCACACTGAGGTTTTATGAGTCATCTTTGCAATTCAGATCTTTCAAATAACACAGAAGAAAATGAATCACCATTAATTAGGTGGATTGCAAGGTTACTGCAGCAGAGCCCTAATAAGGGCAATGTGAGCTTCAATCAGACTCAACGAACATACAGAGAAGCATAATGAAATGCTAGATACTTCAGGCGATTCAAAACATTACATTATCAAAGACCATGACAATTTTAGTTACAAAAATGTGTTATGGAAATGCTAAGAATAAAGAGATTTAAGAACAAAAATCTTTATGATCACCACCATTGAGACCCTTTCTGACATTTATAAGTGGTATCAAACCATTTATATTTGCGGAAGATTTATATATGCGGAAGCTCATTTTACAAGGGGAGAAATATTGTTATAACTAAAACATCTTGTAATGCTACATGCAATCAGACAATGAGACCCCCCACAAGTCTTTCCTTCCTGTTTAACACCTCAGTTCGAAGTTCGTTGAATGAATGACAGCTTCTTCTCATTATATTCTTCCCTGGTGACAAAAAACTTTACTGTGTCCTACCTATACAACTATACAATCTTCCTCAGCTCTAGTTGAGATTTCATCGGCTTCCTCCTGACCTCTGCGCTCAAGCCTTGGAGGCAGGATTACTATTGAGTTAAGCTCTGTCTTTGTTCCTGTGGACTGAAAGAGTGGAAGATGCTTTTACAAAACTCAAACAGCTGAAACTTCAGTCAAACTTCAGTTGTGTTCACCATCAGTGGGAACTACTGCAGAAGATCAATAGCTAGCACACTCAATCTCACCGCTGACTCCTTTCAAACAACCTGAAACATTTTTTTCAGGCGTTTTCATGAGGTTACACAGAATAACGAGATGATTCCTCACTATTGCAAAGTTCAACATTTTAGTTTTTTTAAGTTCACACTTTTATAAGTCCACTGCTAAAAAGTTCTTTCATCTTTTACAGTACAACGAGTAAGGGACAGATTTTCAAAATAAAATAAAATATATTCTCAATAGTAACTATGTGGAAAACTCAGTTACAATTAAGAATATATTTGATTTTATTTTAAAAAGTTGCATGTTAAGTTTGTGTCAAAATTAAGTCAATAGTTTAGCTAAATCGGTTCCTCTGAACTGTTCATTTGAATTGCTTTTCTATGGACACTGAAGTAAGCCAAAGTGGTTGAGATAGAAAGAGGATAAATAAATAAATAAATAAATAAATAAGTTAATGTCTTCTACATATTGACACATATATGGTGGTACTAAGAAGTTGCATGATGCAGGTAATCCAAGACAAACACTTTAATAATAAAAATCGCAGAGAATACGTAAGAAACTCATACCACTCAAAATAACAACAAGAACCAAGGAAAGGATGAACAAAACAGGCAGTACTCATACACAGAGAACTTAACTAGATACATGTGGGATTAATTACAGTAGTTACCTAGGTGAAAGGAGGAGGACTAGGAAGATGTGGATCCTTGACAGACATCTTGGGTAGAGTGTGACATCGCAGGCCAGGTAGTCCAAACAGGGTGATACCAGAGCAAGTGAGGACCAAGGTAGAAATGGAGGGAAGGAGCCTGGAAGAGCTGAAGGGGTGGAGGGCTGAGGCAGCCACAGGCCCGGAAGTCCATGGCAAAACCATGGAATTTAATCTAACAGCTGGGGGCTTGTCCGGGATACGATTGTCCTTACCCCTGAGCACACTCTCGCAACCAGTCAATATGGTGGAAGTGAGGTAATCACCAAGGTGAGGGTGATGGGTGAAAGGGTACAAAGATTTAATGTGAAGGTGACTGAATTGATGAGTGAAGAGGTTGCAGTAAATAGGACAGACTGTGGGAAAGAGATACAGAAATAATCAGACACATGAGAGGAAGATTCCAGTAAGACAAGGTCAAGTTTGTTTCCAACCCTGATGCTGCATTCTCAGAGGAAGAGCCTTCTGGGGTGGTGGTAGCATAGCGTTTGAGGCTTTGCTTGCTTAGGTAAGGAAAAGAACCACATGACATGTGGACATTTACAATTATTTATTTACCAAATACTCTGTTTTGTCCAAAGTGATCTCACAGTGCATTCAAGGTTCACATTTAATCAGGAAGTTTGTTCTCAGAGAATCAAACCCATGAAATTGGTGTTGCTAGCATCATGTTCTACCAGCTGAGCTGCTGGAACAACACATTACGAGTCCATTATCATCAACATTGTACACTTGAGTAAAGCACCAGGTTGCTCTAATCTATAGTTAACTTGAAGGAAAAGATGGCAAGGGAGTTTACCACTGAAATATACCAAAAACAAGCTTGAAATAAACTGTTACATGAAAGTTTAGAAAGTTATGAAGGACAGAATTCTCTTGAAGTCATGAGTTTTAACAAAATATTAGCCATTTCTAAATGAATTCACATCTTTTAACTGGTTCAGAAACCATTTTGGTAATCTTTCACCCAACTGCCAAACCATATGGCAAGATTACTTTTAATCATTCCCTATTAATCATTCAAAGTGACGTCACTTTGTACAGAATCTGCGAACAGCTTGTTCTGAGACACTGCTTATGGTTTATCAGGATTTAAAAAAAAAAAAAAAACAGAGCAGTGGGTGGATTTTTACCATTATAGGGTGGTTATGTACACACACTGCCAACAAACATTTATGTTTAAACAACATGTAAAAGTGAATTTTGCATAATAGGTTCCCTTTAAAGTTAAATATTACAACCCGAATTCCGGAAATGTTGGGACGTTTTTTTAAATTTGAATAAAATGAAAACTAAAAGACTTTCAAATCACATGAGCCAATATTTTATTCACAATAGAACTTAAATAACATACTGTAACAAATGTTTAAACTGAGAAATTTTACATTTTTATCCACTAAATGAGCTCATTTCAAATTTGATGCCAGCTACAGGTCTCAAAAAAGTTGACACGGGGGCAACAAATGGCTGAAAAAGCAAAACATTTTGTAAAGATTCAGTTGGGAGAACATCTAGCAACTAATTAAGTTAATTGATATCAGGTCTGTAACATGATTAGCTATAAAAGAGATGTCTTAGAGAGGCAGAGTCTCTCAGAAGTAAAGATGGGCAGAGCTGTGAAAGAGTGCGTAAAAAGATTGCGGAATACTTTAAAAACAATGTTCCTCAACGTCAAATTGCAAAGGCTTTGCAAATCTAATCATCTACAGTGCATAACATCATCAAAAGATTCAGAGAAACCGGAGTAATCTCTGTGAGTAAGGGACCAGGCCGAAGAGCTTTATTGGATGCCCGTGGTCTTTGGGCCCTCAGACGACACTGCATCACTCATCGGAATGATTGTGTCAATGACATTACTAAATGGGCCCAGGAATACTTCCAGAAACCACTGTCACTAAACACAATCCGCCGTGCCATCTGCAGATGCCAACTAAAGCTCTATCATGCAAAAAGGAAGCCATATGTGAACATGGTCCAGAAGTGCCGTCGTGTCCTGTCGGCCAAGGCTCATTTAAAATGGACTGTTTCAAAGTGGAAAAGTGTTCTATGGTCAGACCAGTACAAATTCGACATTCTTGTTGGAAATCACTGCGCCGTGTCCTCTGGGCTAAAGAGGAGGGAGACCTTTCAGAATGTTATCAGCATTCAGTTCAAAAGCCAGCATTTCTGATAGTATAGGGGTGCATAAGTGCATACGGTATGGGCAGCTTGCATGTTTTGGAAGGCACTATGAATGCTGAAAGGTATATAAAGGTTTTAGAGCAATATATGCTCCCCTCCCGACAACGTCTATTTCAGGGAAGGCCTTGTGTTTTTCAGCAGGACAATGCAAAACCACAAACCACTTGACCAGCTTAAACCAGCTCAAACCAGCTAAGGACCAGCCTAAACCAGCTAAAACCAGCTTCCATGCTTCAAGACATACCTAACCAACATAGTGTATGCTAGTTTTTTCAAAAGGGTACTCAGCATTTCTTTGTAATTATTTGTGAAATTTACTAGCTATTTATGAGTGAAAATTGTTTCTACACCAAATTTCTGTTGTTAACTGCTGGCATCAGTATTACCATATCTTGTCTAACTGACAAGGCGGTTGAGGCTATTGCTTGTCATCTCTCTCAGTGTGAGCCAATTTTCACATTTTTCATCCCTCACCCACATTGTAGAACCAACAGCCATACAAACAAACAAATAAACAACAGTTTTACTTGTAAACAGGAAGCGACACAATAGGCGTTTATGAATAGCTGAAGACTCATGACAGCATTTCAGCTCTAGTTCAGGAGAATAAGATAAAGTTCATATCAGACACAGCATGAATTACCATACTGTCCTCGAATGAGAAAATCCAATAATCCTCTAGTGTTCAGACTACATACATCGGCTGCCATATGAGTTTGGCTAATACTTCGCGCAGACCATCTGTCACCGGAATATTATTGTAAAGCGCCTCGCTATAAAGCAGTCCAAAACAAACTGCACCAGATGAACATCATTCCTTGAAATCTTCTTACTGGTTTACATTTGTGACAGAAGTGGCAATCCATAACGAGATGGATGAGATCGCACACACGTACATACACTTGCGTACAAGCTAGCCGTATTGATTTCGACGCACAGAGGCAGAAATAGCAGCTAGCGCAGGCACTGGTCTTCAGGCAGATGTCTAATAGACTTCGGTGAGTCTTCACTTCATCACGCCAGGCCACCGCTGACAGTTAGATGCTGGAGGGCAATTAAAATTAAAGCGTGGCTGATTAGAATATCATATTCATCTGGATGGTAATTACTGTGTCTGGCTTGGTATAAATAATTAATTATGCAAAATCCATGCAGCTGCCACTGGCTAGAGTTAACTGACTTTCTGTCAATATCTCACAGTGCTGGAAAGGATAAAGAGACTAAGGAAATATGCACTTTAGCTGCTATCTCTCTGCCCTGTTGGGCCGCTCCGTGCCGTTGAATCAGTGTCTGTTTGCCCTCTGTGTGAGCAGGTGGCGCTTTGGGGACAAAACGAAGCCTCTTTTAAAGCCCTGAAAGCATGGAAGTTATAAAGGGCAGCGAACGGAGCTACAACCTCTCATTAATACAAATGAACTCTTCTGACGTATTTCATTTACTCAGGAAGATGTGTTAGCTTGGCAATACCTCGCCGAAATTAATGATGAATAATAAGAACGAAACCTCCTAGATTAATGTTGGGAGAAGAAATATTTTCTCTCCAACTGATGAATTTTACGTGTTTGAGGAAAGCTTTTATTGTTCCAGCTTGTCAGAGGAATAGTGGTTTCTGAGATTTCATTGGTAATGTTGTTTTCCTTTCATTTGTCCTGGGGCTCTGCGTTACAACAAGGCAAACCTCCTCCACCCTCTGCTGGATTTTTCATTAGCCGTCTACAGACTGATTGATGATGTGAGTCACTCACACTGGAGCAGGACTAGATGCTGTTGACTGCTGAGGTAACCTGAAGCTACCTCGTAGCTTTACAGACTTTTAAGGACAATCATGTTTTAGGTTCTACAATAGGGTAAACAACATGATAGAGCCAAAAAATAAAATAAAAATAAACAGCCAAAATCCAATTTTCCACTGGTCTCCTATGATGACAGGAGCAATTTGATTATTCATATATCTTAACATGTAAAGTGGCTTCAAAATGTATTCACACCATTACCTGTTTTCCCATTTAAACATTAATTTTGAGTGCTTTTTAATCTCTGATAACAACATTTATGTGTAGAATGTGCAATATATATATAGATTGACAGAATTGTTTTAGTTTTGAACATTTTGTCATGGTGGAGTAAATATACAGTGCTAATATATATATCGTCATGGTCAGAATTATTGGCATCCTTGGTAAATATCATCAAAAAACGTTGTGAATATAAATCTGCATTGTTTATCCTTTTGATCCTTCATTCAAAACAATTCAATTTAATTGAAGTAAAACTAATAAATGTGGGGAGAAAATCACGTTATGAAATAAATGTTTTTTCTCTAATACACATTGGCCACAATTATTGGTACCCCTAGAGTAAAGTATATCTGAAGTATATTTCCCTTCATATTTACAATTTTTAGCACATCAGAGTGACTAGGAGCATGAAATTGTCCAGCCGTGGCTTCCTGTTTCACAGGAGTATAAATATGAGGAAATACAAAGGCCAAATTGCCTTAATCATTCATCACAATGAGAAAAACCAAAGAATATAGTTCTGATGTGCAGCTAAAGATTGTTGAGCTTCACAAAATAGAAAGTGGCAGTAAGAAAATAGCTAAAGCATTGAAAATCCCCATTTCCATCATCAGGGCAATAATTCAAGGAAAATCCTCTGCACTCATCCAAAAACAAACTCCAGCATATTCTGTAGTCAGACACTACTGGGACCGGGTTCTATGATCAGATGAAGAAAAAAAAAAAAAAAAGGAAAAAAAAAAAGAGAGAGCTTTTTTGGCAGCAAACTCACCAGATGGGTTTGTTGCACACATGGATAAAAAGTACCCCATGTGTACGGTCAAATATACTGATGGATCTTTAATGTTGTGGGCCTATTTTTCTGCTGGAGGTCCTGGACATCTTGTTCAGATGCATGGCATCATGGACTCTATCAAATACCAACAGATAAATAAATCAAAACCTGACCGCTTCTGCTAGAAATCTTATAATGGGCCTTGTTTGGATCTTTCATCAGGACAATAATTCAAAACAAACATCAAAATCAACAAAAAATGGGTCACTGAGCACAAAATGAAGCTTCTGCCATGGTCATTGCAGTCCCCTGACCTGAACACTACAGAAAACTGAAGAGAAGACTATATCAACATGGACTTGGGAATCTGGAGAGGTTCTGTATGAAGGAATGATCTCTGATCTCATGTCAATTGTTCTCCAAATTCATCAGGTATAGGAGAAGACTCAGAGCTGTTATTTTGGCAAAAGGAGGTTGCAAAAAGTATTGAATAAAAGAGTGCCATTAATCGTGGCCAATGTGTATTAGAGAAAAACATTTATTTCATAATGACATTAGATGAAGTAGTCTTCCATATTATACAGATCTCCACAAAGTTATCTGAAATAATTATGGATATATAATTCAAAATAACTGATTCATTCCCTTTGATATGACACACTTAAAATTATCATTGGTGCAGCTGTCACATTAGTTGATGAATATTATCTGTGTGCAATCAAGAGGATTTCATTGATTGTAGCATAAAACTCCTGTATCTGGAAGGTCAAATTTCTATGACTATGTTTTGAAACTTTGTGAAAAAGTAATTGGAAAGAAGATGGATACAATCTGATTTCCAAGTCACTGAATATCGGATAAATCTATAATAAATAAATGGAAAGTGGCACAGCTGTAAATTTACCTAAATCAGGCTGCTCTCAAAAACTAAATGACCATGGAAGGAGGAGACTACAGGTTAATGATAACTCTGAAGGAATTACAAGCTTCAGTAGGCAAGATCTGAGAGTATTTTTTATTGAAATCGCGTTTGATTTTGTGATCGCGCGTAATCTGTGAATAGGTAGTGGTGGTGCTGAACTCTGTTGTGCAACGAATCCTCCGCCATGGTCTTGTCAGTCATCTCATCACTTACTCTTGTCATGTGGTCAGTGAACTCTGATTCCTGCTGCACTACATACAACAGCTCGTGTTGGATGAGCTGGATGGGATTGAAGCATAATGTAAACATGTATATGTATGTATGGATATATACCCGGGTGCACCACAGTTTAAGTGGAAAGTGGCAAAAAGAAAACCACTGTGAACAAGATGTCATACTGTTTGACATCTCAGCTTTGGTTTGCCAGAAAGCATTTGAGAGATTCTCAAACCATCTTAAAGTAGATTTTATACATTTTTAGTCATGAGACTAAACAGCTTGTTTGGCATCATCCAAACACGCCACATTAGAAACACAACATGTTGTTTTGCAGTTACTCGTCCACACAAACCTGTTACTGCTAAAACTGGCATTTACTAAACACTGACTTGAAGAGGGTAAGAACTTCAGCAAATTGTTATTTTATGTTCAATAAACATACATTTTGACCAATTTGAAGTTTCTCTGTCGATCAGTTTTAAAAAGCCAAGTCGATCCTCTGTGGTTCAGTGGAGTACAACAACAAAACATTAATACTTCCAAGAAGAGTGAACACTGTTTTAAAACACCTACAAATAAGTAATAATAAGTGTAAAAGCCTCATCAGCACAACCTTCTCAAAGTCATCTATAGGCCCCTTATGCAGATGATAATCTAATGCAGAGCATTATATAACTGTGCGGTTGTTCTGTTCCATGTTGGAATTTTGTGGAAACTAATGTTGGAACCGGAACAAAGGGAGCTCAAGATCACTTAGCATGTTTATTAAACTTTACATCACCCTTCAATTACTCTCCAGCTACCCTATGTGCAAAGTCATAGCTTTAGCTGAACCCAGCTGTTATGTCATGTCAGAAGAGTATGGATAAACTTGAGAGAGTTAAAAATAAAGCAACCGCACTACATAAATCTTGTAATAAATGCTGGTTAATTACTAGCAGCCTTGGACAGAAGCATTCCTTACAGAGAAGTCATTGTGTGGGCTGAGCGTTTTAGAGATTACGGCACTTTTCTGACCACAGCCGGGCTAAATCACTGCATGCGCTGAGCACTGTGGGGTAATTTTCCAGTGACTTCTAAAATCATAATCCCAAGCATATTTGTCAAATTAAATGTATGTTAAAGCCTTGTCATACACAAACAAGTCAAATAATAAATTGTTACGTAATTAAACAAAATATTCCCCTGAAATGATATTTCGCCTGGCAAACTGCCATGACACGCAATGAGCTCAACTGTTGGGCTAATGGGCTAATGTAGTTTGTATTGACCACTTGAAAACAGTTCAATAATGATATACTGTACTTGGGTAATACTGTTGATGTATGCATGTTATTCTGCATGCCTTATAGTTTTACACTGAGAGAGATGAATTGCTATGACTTTCTATGGGAAATTAGCTCATAAGCTATACAGTAAGCCTATAAACTGGGAAGAGGTGCACAAAGATTTGTTTTAGAAGTGGCTGATCTGGGTTTAATTTTTTAGTTGGGGGAGCCCTAAAATCTCAAGGTGATTATAATTCCCCAGGTAAGATATATTTAATATTTATTTAATTTTATATTTATTGTTGTGTGTGTGTGTGTGTGTGGTTCAGGTATTTCCTATATTGTGGAGACAAAATGTCAATTTTTTGGTCCCCTTGATGAAAACAGCTTATAAATCATATTATATGAGGGTTTTTGAAAATTTTAAAACGCAGAAAGTTTTCTGTGATGTGTAGGTTTAAGGTTAGGGGATAGAATATGCAGTTTGTTGTATAAAAATCATTATGTCTATGGAAAGTCCCCATAAAACATGGAAACCCAACGTGTGTGTGTGTGTGTGTGTGTGTGTGTGTGTGTGTGTATGTTAGGAAAAAACATTTTTAGGGACATTTGTTTATTTATCTGTGTCATTTTATGGAAAAAAAATTCTCATGTCTGAAACATTTTTTTTTTTTTTTAATTATTATTATTATTATTTTTATACATAAAATGACATGGATAAATAAACAAATGTTCACCCAAAACATAAAAATATTAAAATGACATGGATAAATAAATGTCCCTAAATAAACTACATAAACTTGTTGATAAGTTAACATAAGTAATTATGTTTTTTTCAGGACATTGAAACTGGCAGGATTTATCTATTACAGTGCTTCAAAAGACTAAAAGATTAAATATTTTGAATCCTTTGAGTGTATGCTACGACTGGTAACCACTGATTAATCAAGACCATCTGAAGCAGCATTTATCTAAAACCTCAAATGTCAACGAAATCAAAAAGAGCTCTAAATCGTATTCATCATAAAATATTTGGATTGATTTTACCGCATTTACAAGCGCTTTAAAAACAGAGACTTTAACTCTCAACTGACACACTTTTCATGTCCTTCAAGAAGACTTTTCTAGGTGCACCTGGTGCTACTGGCAAACAGGGCCATGGTTCGAACATGGTGGCAGTGCAGCCTGGCAGTAGAGTCTGGGCTTCTGAAAGGAGCATCACAGCTGTTTGACTGTTGGCCTCCATTGCCTGGCACAGACTTGTGAACCTGAATTTCTTCCCCTCTGTCAGCAGCATGCAAGAGAGTCAGGCTGTCAACCACTCAACTCTGCCAAAACAAGCCAGTACCACTCCCCTCACATCAGGGGTGTAGATGGCCCTGGGCTTTTGGGGTATCATTTTTTTTTTCTCTAGACCAACACCTGATTCCCCCTCGCCATGCAGTTCCCTGTTGATGGTTAATTTACTGACTATAGACTGTAGCAAAGAAACATAGCAAGTGATAATATGCAACATTTTCTGTTAAAAACACACCAGAGAATTGTGCTGGAAATGATCTTCATGCTTTAGACCCATGCAGTGTCTTTCCTCAGTCTCAAAACCTCAATATAACATGCTATTTTCATCTTCCATACATACAGTCAAACCAAAAATTATTCAGACATTTTTGATATCTTTGATATATTTTTACTAATGGGTGCAGGAAACTATAGTTTATTTATGTAAGTGAGGATAGCAAAATAAAGTAAACTGTGACATATTATACCCAAAAATTCTTCATACAGTGGACTACCAGTAAAATTGATAAAAATTTGGGACCAAAAATTATTCAGACACTTTGACCTGACCATGTTTTGTTTGTGTTATCTGACATAATTAAGATTATTTTTTCTGGCACAGTCAGAAACATTTAGGCTATATAATATAACAAATATAATAGCCTATATGAAATGCCATAGAGGTAACACGAATGTTCAGATGCTTTGTATCACAGAAATACATTATATTTTAAAATATATTAAAATAGAAATCCATTATTTGGTTTGAGACATGAGACTTCTTTTAAAAACATTATAATAGTAATGCGTCCAATCTTTTGACTGGTACTGTAATTTATCATAGGCCTATACAAAATCTTCTTCACATGATGTGCAATAAAACATGCATGCATGAGATCACAAAAATTATGTTTTTTTTTTTTTTTTGTCAAGAGTGGACATTATATTAACTTATTCCTGGTATCAGCATGATCACAGAGGGTTTTTTCACATAGCCTAACTGACTGAAAGGGCTCATTATGCGGGTCATTATGCAGGTCTTTGTCTTCTCACGTGTGAATCACAGTATTATTCATGAAGATTCACGCCTCCATGCATACTGTGTGTCTTGACAAAAAGTGTCTTACAAAATTTAAATCAATATATTGTTTTATATGAACGAGTAGGCAGGATAATTTTTACATCATTTTGAAGCAAAAATTCTATTCTACAACCTCCAATACCCAGAAGTCTTATGAACACATATTTAATATTTGTTTTTTGGCCTTATTTCAGTGACTTAAGTTTTTTGTTTTTTCAATAACCACACATAAACGTTATTCCTTCAAAAATACAAACATGTACATACATGTTGCTCACATATTATGGTAGCCTAGTTCGTGCTGAATACAGTGTAATGACACCTTTTCCATTAATATGTTTATGAACAACTGAAAAAGCACAAATGTCAGGGCATGTCAAAACTTCTCCAGGGCCCCAAAAATCCTCAGACCCCAGAGGGTTAACTCTGAGATCTTGTCATATTTTATTACCATTTTTTTTTTTAAACTACAGTAAATAAACTGTATTAATGAATAAAATGTTCAAGGTGTCTGAATAAATTTTGGTTTGACTGTACATACAAAAATGAGCTACACTCTTAAAAATAAAGGTTACAAAAGGCTTTTTTTTTTTTTTTTTTTTTTAACATAACTTTCATAGAAGAACTATTTCGGGGTCTCCAAAGAACCATTTTTTTCTTAGAGTGAAAAACATTTTAATAATCTAAAGAATGTTTTTTATTGTTTACCACAATAAAGAACCTTTTTTGCAATGGAAAGGTTCTATGTATATTAAAAATTCTTTGTGAAACCATCAATGCCAATAAAGGACCGTTATTTTTAAGAGTCTAAAAAGTTATAAATAAGAAAAAAAAGTCACACTGTCAGATATAAAGTCACAATTAGGAGATATAGTTGAAACTGTGAGATGTAAAGTCAGTATATATAGTTGATATTGTGAGATATCAAACTAAAGCCACACTGTGATTAAGTCACAGTTGTATGATATAAAGTCACATTGTGGATACAAAAATCACATGTAAACACTGTAAAGTTTCAGAAGTGACAACCGCATTTAAATGCGGGAGTGAATCCCCTAAAAATTATTGTTCCGTGTGTGTACGGAACACGACACATTTACGAAACTGTGATGATTGACACCGTGGTAACCATAGTGACAATCTGGCATCTAGTGTGTTTGGTATCCGCTATTCTGACTAAAGTAATATTACAGAGACAAAATACTCATTGTGTTTAACTAAAGCACAGTTGACGGAGGCATCATGTTTTGTTTAAAGGCTGCTTCACAGAGCGTGCTCACAGTGTTGCCATGCCCACTAATTCTAAGCGTTTTTGGGGTTGTTGTTTAAAGGCCCACTGAAGTGCCTTAAACTGCGCAGCGTTATTCAGTGTAACGTAATTTTCACTGAAACAGGAAGACAGGGCGGGACATAATCAAGCAGCTCCTCCCCTTTTTTAAAATAGTCAGTAGCATTTTGCTTATATCACAGTTCGGCCAGAGCCATTGAGCTCGGTAAAGCCTCAGTTTACTTCTAATCTCTAACCGTTTCTCCTCCTAATCTCCTAAAAACATTTTAAAATACAGCATTCTGTGCGGAATTCAAATGGGTCTGATATGTTTTGTAGTCTGCGCCGACTTGAGCATATGATCCACTCTGTGTTGTTGTGTCTGGATCGGAGCAGACTGTGTCTGTGTTCACGTGACACTAACACAAAACCAGACTTCATTCGCCCCAATGGAAAGCAAAATGAGTCGCAATGAGCAAAAATCATTGATCCATATTGGCGGAAGTGAGACACTGCAAGTTTTGAACGCTTATATCTTCTAAATGCGGATTTTGTCATCGTTTTGGAGCACACTAGCTTATAGATAACAGAAAGGCTAACATATTCATACTAAAAGCCAAAAAAAACTTCAATTTTGATTTCATGGGGACTTTAGGCTTGGCTCATAAAGCGATCAAGTTTATGGAGACATTAAAGTGAGCAATATTTTGGTCTTATTTTTAGCTTAAAGCAATTCCTTTTTATTTCATTTATTTCACAGGCTTGTTCTTGTTTGCTGATTTGCTTGATCTGACAACACAAATCAGGTTTATACCACTTTCCCTGTGATTTTTGTAAATGCAGTTGTCACTCTCGTAAATTACTGAACTGTGTGCACAGAACAGGATTAAACACTAAACGTGAACTGACAACAAATTTAGCTACAGTGTGTACGTGGCCAATGAGGGCCCTAGCAGACTGCTGTCAATATTAGATATAGAAGTAGTTGCATTCAAGGTGGCCTGGGCATTCCAGCAATTTATTATCTTTCTTCTCATTTCACCCTCAGTTAGACCCCTCAAGTCTAGAGTAGTTACAGAGGTCTGTGGGGCACTCTGGGTAAAAAAAACCCACACAAACCCCTTCATCCCTCACAATTTTGAGGTGCAACCTCTGTGGCCCTCTTTTGCAGTTTGTTCCTCCCACCTGCTGTTGGCAGATATTGACTGAGGAAAAACATGAGACCGAAAAGACAACATACAAATTTCCTGTGTCTCCGCCTGCATGTTGAAAGGCTGTATCTGAGCCACGCAGGACCATAATGCCTTTCAGAGAGAGCAAAGGAAAGACATAAATCAAGGCTGTTTCATGTAAGATATGAGATTTTCATTGAGCCTTTCAAATGAAGCCTTTTATGCTGGGAAATGACTGACAGTTGTAATGGCGTAATGCTCACAGAATGAGCTGAATAGAAAGAGGCAGTGAGCCAACTCAGATTTGATCATGAAAAAACAGCTTCCAAAATAGAGCTGGCAGCATAAGCCCAGCTGATTCTGCTTTAATGCAGCTCATAATGTGGAAAACTGGGAGCCCTTCCTGTCCATAATTGTGGGGTACCGACATTAAAATGTGGTGGTTGCTTTAAAATGAAAAGCTTCTTAGTGCAAAGGAACTCCCTGTTAACAAGGCTGTAAATTACACAAGGTCGAAGCAAAGAGAAGAACTTCAGTTCTCTGAGGTGCAAGAAAACAAACCATGGCCACGTTAAGATCAATGCTGAAATATTGAAAATACCCTATGAAAACAACATTACTCCTCTATAAAAAGATCAAAGATATTCTGTGCTGACAAGTTTACTGGGAGAAAAATATCTACTATAATAAAATGAATTTAATATGATGACAATGTATAAACTACTGTTGAAAAGCAACATTGATAATAATAAGAATGGTTTCTGGGGCCCAGATGGTGTAGTTAACCATTGTAGTTTGGCAAACCTGGAAGTAGCCAATCTGTCAAGCTAATAATAGTTTGGTTGAGTCTTTAGTTAGTATGATGGTCAGCTTGTACAACTCTTAAACTATTCAGTAAAGTGGTTTAGTTATGGATATAGTCCTCTACTAGTCCTCTACATATTTCCATGGCTCTATATTTCCATATTACTTCCATGGATCATTGTATGGCACAAAGGACAGGAGCTGGTGCCATGGTGCCTGCTGGGCATGTTGTATCTGGAGTTATGACTGTATATAAATCAAGCACTGTATCTGCTGGCTTTTATTATGTGGAAACTTTCCAAACAACTACTGATGTGAGTGTGATTTAGATCAACTCATTAACAATTAAGTTGCCAAAACTGTGACTACACACATGCCAAGGGCATCTCCTTTCAACATTTCCCATGGAGACTTCTGGAGGTTCCTGGAAGACTACTGTTCATATTGCAAATGGATCAGATGACCCTTTGCAATAGGGGAGGAGCCACCTTGGAGCCCTCCATCTGCTGCCTATCAAGGGAATGAAGATCATCTTCAAGTGTCCTTGCCTTGAAAAGCCCCTGATAGAGCAACATGATGGAAGGCAATTAATGATCCCTTTAAAGTCATGTAGGCAGATTCTGATCACGCTGTATCTTCATGCATTTATTACATCAAGTGAATTTGCATGTGACCTTAACAAAAAAAAAAAGTTCATGATGGTTTGGAAAACCTCTTTTATTGTTTTGGCATTAGTTTGGGATATTTGCAGTCTTTAAAACAGAAATAATTATGCTTTCTCTTTTTGCACATGCATAATAATGGTTAATTATTGTTGAAGCTGGCGTAGCGGTTAGCATCATGACATTGTACCATTGGTGCTCGTTGTGTTGATGTAGATTTGGTTAATAATATCCTAGTTCTTCCTCTTTCTACCTCTATTTTCCAGTAATTCTATACTATCATGCAGTCACAATGTCACAGTAATATATATATATATATATATATATATATTAGTGATGCACCGATATATCGGCCAATAAAAGCAAATTTTCACATTTATTGGCCAAATTATCTTGAATTTAAAAGAAGGTATAAAAGGCAGAACCCCCAAACTATCGGTATCGTTATCGGTATATATCACTTTAAATAATCAGCTATCGGTGGAGAAATTTAGTATCGGTGCATCTCTAATATATATAAGTTAGACAACGAATACAGTCAGTCACAGGTGATCCACACTCAAATCCAGAAGGGGGTGCGCTCGGTAATGCAATGCTGTTTGCGAACTGCCACAAGTGCAGAAAAAGAACAACAGACGATCTAGACCAGTTCAGCAGAAATCCCGCCCTGAAGCCGATTCTAAAGATTTCATTGGTCATGTCAATCGCAGTGACAATTGCCTACACCAAACACTGATCCCTAAACCTTCCTGTCACTGTAACCACAGCCAATGAAATTGGTTGCAGGGCGGGATTTCCGCTGAACTGGTTTGGGAAAAAAAAAAATCACGCAATCTAGATATGCGTGTAATCTCTCAACCAATGTTTCAACTGCGGAAAGACAAACAGCTTGAGAATAATATCTCATGTAGCATTACATTTACCTCAGGCAAGTCATTTAGTGTCCACAGCATGTTAGTTCACTAGAGAAATGAACTCTAGAGGGGAGCATTTCACTAAATGTATGGACTACATTAGCTTATATATTCATTTTATTTACTTTACCTGTTAGTAATGTCTTAATTATTTAATATATGTTTAAAAAATGTTCATGAAATCAAGTTATGACAGTAACTGTGTAAATGATTATATTTCAAAAATTAATTGGAGTAATAATTTTATAGGCTTAATTAGATTTAGAAGTTAATGCAAAACCTGCCTTGTGTGCAATTTAAATGTTTTTTCATGTTTTTTTTGTATTTGAATGTTGATTATTATACCTAAAAATAAATAGCAACAGAATTTAATAGTTTGTAAATAAATAAATAAATAACTCATTCATAGCTGATTTTGGCCTTAGCATCTAAAAGATCTTATTATGTATTTTCTGGCCTTAGCCGTACATTCTCTCTTTCTGTGTTTAGCTGAGGCAGCTATCTGGATCATCCACACACAGATTACCCTAGCTGCTAACCATCAATCCCTTTTCTAACAGTTGAGGGGATGAGACAAGCCGTTGGCTTCCATCCATAGCCTTCTCTCTCTTATCAGCCTCTAATCTGCTATGTTTGGGTTAGGAGAGCCACAGTCACTGCCATTCTGGACCACATCCACCCAGCAGGCCCAAGGCACAAATGGCCTTGTATCTACCTCCATGCTGTCCACATCTGCTACCACTCTCAGAACCTCACACCCTATAGGGTATACAGAGCACACGGACTTACAAAAGAAATATGGATACGCACACAACCAGGCTTGTGCCATTTCTCATGCTGAAGTAACTGCAGGGGCCTGGTCAAATCCATCCATCAGTCTAAGACGTCCTTCAATATGGACCACAGCTAATGCATTAAAACAACTGTGTAAAAGCAATGGCAATAACTGGAATGTTTTTAAGCCAGCAGAGAATGCAATCAATCTGCAAAATATTACTTTAACCACATATGTACACGCACACAGTAACAAACAAAACAGAAACCATACAGCTAATTGGACACATGTGAGCGTGGTATTATTAGTGTTTTATTTCGATTACATGCTGGTTTTGTCCCTTCACAGTGAAACTGTGATTCTGTGTGTATTCCTGGAGTGAATATAAGAGCTAACGGGTTGTGTAACGAATCGATCTTTAGTATTGAGTGTTTGTATTTATGCTTGTACCATATTATTTTAAGATGAAAGCCGCTCTGACCGAGGCCATTTGTCCACCATTTTTTGTCACATATGAATGGAAGCTCATTTCAGCCATATCATAATTTAAATATAATTTGTAATTATGAGATAGAAAGTCTATATTAGGACATGGTCACTTTGATTTTACCAAGTAAGACATGTTCCTGGTTCAACATATTTTGTTGATCCTGGAACAACATTCCAGTCTGAAAATTTAGTCTTAACCCTATTCCTACCCCTAAACCTAATCCTACCCATAACTCATCCCTAAAATCAGAGGGATAACATTGATGTAGAAGCACCTAACTCTGGTTGTAAGCCTAAACTTGACATAAACGATAAACTTGTCCCTCAAACCTGACTGGTTGATTGGAATGTTGTTCCAGGATCAACAAAGATGTTGATCTAGGAACATGTCTTACTTGGCAAAATCACGGTGACCATTAGGACATACTGGCCCGGTTTCACAGATAAGGCTTAGATTAATCCATTTATAAACATGCCTTAGAAAAAAAACAAAAAAAACAAAACAAAAATAAAAAACATTACTGGTATGAATCTGGTGTGAGACAAACTAATGACTTAATTTAAGATATGTCAGTGCAAGTTGCTTTCAGTTAAAACAACTCAAACATGCATTTTAGTCTAGGACTATCTTAAGCCTTTTCTGTGAAACCGGGGGACTAAGTCATAAATGAGATGAAAAGTTGAAATTATGATTATGACATAAGTCAAGTGTTTTTGTCATATTTTGTCATCATTTTGAGTTATAACAAAGTCGAAATTATGAGTTAAGTCAAAATTATGAAATAAGCAAGTAGAAATTATGACAAAGAAAAAAAAATTCATGATTATGACTTTTTACCTCATAATTTCAGCTTTTTATGAGAAATTACAATTTCGTATCTCTTTTTTTCAATTCAATCTGTTCATATATTCGTATAAAAATTTGACTAAACTGTCGGCACCTATTCATTTTTTTTTTTTTATTCATAGGTGCCTTTCATGACACTCAAGGTCACCTTACACCTTACAAATCTTCCTAAAAACATCAATATAACCACAACAACAGACAAAGCAAACAATAATACAATAAGACAGAAGGAATAAGATATGCAATCATAAATAAGCCTGTTTAAATAAATAAGTTCAATACTTTTAGATTAGTTTCATGATCTCTTTATGAACTTTTTGAAGCGTCAAAGTTTTAATTGCGAAGGCTGTCTATGGAGGGACAGAAAGCTCTCAGATTTCATCAAAAACATCTTCATTTGTGTTTTGAAGAAGTCATACAGGTTTGGAACGACATGAGGGTGAGTAATTAATGACAGAATTTTCATTTTTGAGTGAACTATCCCTTTTAAATGTTGAGACATGAATATGAATAGGTGTGGATATGTTTGCATATAATGTACACATGTGAATGACATTGTTTTATATCTTTTTTATGTACAGTATATTGTTACTGTATGTTGTATTGGTGTCCTTGTGTATGGTGTATAGTGAAGCTAAAGTACAAAATAAAATGATATAAACTGGGCTGTTGAAAGCTTGATTCTGACTGGCTGACGAACGTTCTAAAGTGTGCAAAACAAAACATTTGTTCAAAACAAATCCATCCGCCATTTCTCAGTTTTTTTTCCTACCAACAAAAGCTGCTGACATTACGTCATCCACAATCTCGTCTCAGCTCTATGACTAGTGGCGGCTGCGGGCCCTTGGCAGTGATGACATATGAGTGAGACCCGTGCAGGCAGTGTGGGATATGCTGCCTGCTGCTCTAATGAGCCAGCAGCTCCCTGCCACAGCACTGCTGCGAGAGAGCAGATAAGCACGGACGGGGGTTCACTGCTCCCATTTAAACGGCACAGTGCCGCTCTGCCTATACGCAGCCTGGGAACCACACAGCAAAGAAACAAAGCACCCTCCCGGTGAGGCGACTGTATGATCATGCCAACCAGCGACAACACAGCCAGCGAGACACAGGGAGTGCAAAAAAGCACAGCACTGGAGAGCAACAGAGAATGAAAAACACTATTTGAATTAGCGATTAGTTTTTTAAAACATCATTTGAGTTATAGTTATTAACATAGGACCGTAAACGTTTTAGAGTGGTGGCTTTTCATACAATGTTTTTCCGGACTGGTGGAAAGAAAACATCCAAAATACACTTTTAAGTGTATATTTTATAGCACTTTATCTATTTACATCTGTAGATTTCAATTACAGTAAATATCTTTAAAAGCCGTTTTCTCAAATGAGTTTTTTTCTCCTGCTCTGAGTCAGAAATCTCCACTTCAGCAGAACTTATATACACCAAACTTTACAGTTTTATTCCTATCTATATTCTGAAGGTTTTTACAGAGGGATTTGTTAATATATAATTTGCCTGATTTTATACAACATTTTATTCCTAAAAAAATGGTGACTTTTTTTTTTTTTTTTTCTGGCTGTTGATAGTATTTTCTGTGATAAAAAGAGATATCCAAAATTCCCTCTATAAAAACCTTTGAATTTAATATGTCCAAAAAATTAAATGAATTTTGAACCTGACATCATCCAATATTCAGATTTTTGTTCTAGAAATGTAAGCAAATTAGCACATATTTAATTAGATAATGCCTCATTTGCATATTTAAACATAACATTTTAGAAAACTTGTAATATAAAAAATGTTTGCAATTTTTAATGTAATCAATCAGCTGGGGAAGTGTAGTGATATCTATTAGTTAATTTTTTTTACCCTATTCACCTAGGTCTCGCCTTAAATTGATTTTCCAGTGCATTTTTTACCTTTATAAATACCTTTATAAAATAAATAATGTTTTAAATAAAAAATGCATAGAGAAATATGCAATGATGGTAAAAACGAAGTGATATTTTTAAATATTAAACTAAAACCACCAGTAGGTGGCTGTAAGTCACTGTCTTAATGAGTGAGTCATTGAATCATTCATTCATTCAGCAATGAAGCAACTGGCTTTATTTCTGAATGGGTCATTGAATCATTAGCTGGGTTTCCATCCAAACGTGAAGCGAATCTTTTCAAAGTTCGCAAAAAAACAAATGCGAATTAAGTGCGTTTCCATCAAGTTGTCCAAGCGGATGATGGTGGTATTGGCAACCAATTAACCAACAGTAAACAATCACCATCAGCAGAATCAGATGATTAGTCACGTGGGTTTAATGTTCGCTATACGTCAGAATTTATTGGGCAAATGCATTTCCATCTCCTATTATTCGCATTACCTCTTTTTTGCACAAGTCAAAAACCACCTCAAGCAAGCGTAAAAACTTTTTTGCTAATTTTTCTATATTTTTTTATTTTTTTAAATTGGCATTTCCATCACTCATTTCTGATGCAATACTTCAAAATGCGCATAAAAACAGGGTGAAGGAAACAAAGCTAATGACTCTCTTGATTCATTCACAATTCACCTTTCAATGGAACTATTATTTCTTTGCAAAATAGAGCAAACAATACTGACTTGGGCTGGGTTAAAAATACTGATTTCTCAATTTTAATTGATATTAATTTTTACGACAGTAATGTAGCGCTAAAGCTCAGCATATTCTGCACACAACCTATCATATTTTGTGTGTGGATAAAGTCAGTTTTGACCGCAAAAGATCATTTGATTGGTTGTCATGTATATGACCTTTTACAGCTTTTGCCTGTAAGAAATACGTGCTCGATTTAGTGTTATTTTAAGGTGGGGTAGAATTAAATGAAAGTCAAAACTCAGCATTTTGTGTACGTACCTCCTCTGTCACCTCACATACCCTCAGTTTGACAACCACTGACACAGGACACCAGTGATGTCATGTACAGATTTGGATGGGATTTTACTAAGATGGGTGTCTATTATCTGGAAGGTCATGTGCTCTGTAAAACCCATTGAAATTATGAATGAAGATTTATATATGTGGCGTAAATTTAACAATGTATAATTACGGAGAGGTTTATACCTGACGGCGCTACTACAGTGCCTGTTCTGAGCAGTTCATGATCAGATTCTTCTGAGTGTTTTAATTTTTTACTTGAGATTTGATGGGATGCCAGCAGTACTTGAGCCACCATCTACGATAACCCACCATTTCACTTTTACAAAGCAAACAAAAGTTCATAACACAATGAAATCAAGTCAGAGAATTTAACAAACATAATGGAAATGCTCCCAACCACAAGGAGGCAGCACAAATCAAGATTTTTATTATAATTATAAGATATATACACAAGAGTTTAAAAGTTTGGAGTCTGTAAGCAGTCACATGATATGTCAGAAATTGTTTGAATTTGCTGATCTGGTGCTCAAGAAACATTTCTTCTTATTATTAATGTTGAAAACAGTTGTGCTGCTTAATATTTTTTATGGAAACCATGATGTTTTAGAATTTTTTGATGAATAGAACATTAAAAAGAACAGCATTTATTTGAAATAGTATTTAGTAACAATGTAAAAGTCTTTACTGTCACTTTTGATAAATGTAGTGCCTTGCTGCTGAAAAAAAGTATGTTTAAACTTTATTTCGATGGTCCACTTTACACACTCTACTAACTATAAGCAACTCTGCAACTACATGTCAACTAACTCCCATTAGAGTATTAGTAGACTGTTAGGTTAGGTGTTGGGTTCGGGTTAGTAGAATAAGTTGACATATATTTGCAAAGTTACTTATAGTCAGTAGAATGTCTGTTGGGGAGAATCAAAATAAAGTGTTAGCAGATATTAAACAGACAGTCTATTAATACTCTAATGAGTGTTAGTTGACATGTAGTTGCAAAGTTACTTGTAGTTAGAATGTCAAAAGTGGACCATTGAAATAAAGTGTTAGGTTAATATCTTTCAGAAAGTTAATATGGTGCACTAGGAAATGGAACAATAAAAGTTAGCTTTAGTGACGTTATGAAGGTCAAAAGAAATGGAGAAGCAATCACAGAAATTCCTGTCCGCGCGGGATTAGAATTACAAGTACAAGTACATCTGTGAAACAAATTTATCTGATCCCCACAGGGAAATCTATCCTTTGCAAATAGGGCTTAACAAAGAGACAGACAGATAACGTCTCACAATTCTCCATGTTTCACCAACTTTGCTAACAAAGTCTACTACACAAGTCCATCACTACATTTCCCCATTGCACTGTATTAAAACCAGAAGAAACTCATCCAGATTTGGTGTTTGCATTGTTGATGTGCTCTGTAGGCCACAGGGGAGTGTGTTCTTCTTCTTTAACGGGACTGTATTAACCCTATACTAATGCACCAGATGTCCAGCTCAAATAAATCAGTTGGTAACATAGTCCACATCTGCAGTAGAGAGAGCGCAGAGAACTCTGCACCTTTAGCTTCTTTCACCATAAACTATTCAGCTGCTGCTGCTCATCCATCTGGGTGCAATTTTGTAAACGAACAAAGGGTACGAGCTAAATGGCTGCAAACCTATTAACCAATCACCTGAATTAACAGTGAAGACCAAAGGGAAAATTATTAGGCTGCCATTCATTTATTCAAAGTTGAAGTGTGTATGTTTTCAATGTTAAAACGCTGTAACAAGAACTAAACCTCTGTTCCAACTGGCACCCTTTGCCTCATTGATTCTTGGGTAAGAGTCTGCTGTGAAGTCTGCACCAGTGCAAACCTGATAAAAGTGTGCATAGAGGGTCACGAGCACCCTTCTGAAACCTAAAATGACAAATAGGACACCTTACTCTCCTGTGGACTTCAAGGTCGTGAGCAAACCAAGACAATGGGACTGCAAGTCCACGTCTAGTGCAGCATTTTGAACAGGGCCTGTGCAGCTTTTAAAGGGTTAGTTCACTCCAAAATTTAAATTCTTTCTTTAATTACTCACCCTCGTGTCGTTCCACATCTGTAAGACCTTCGTTCATCTTCAGAAGACAAATTAATATCTTTTTAATGAAATCTGAGAGCTTTCTGTCCCTCCATAGAGATCCAACGCAACTACCATTTTCATTGTTAAAGTACTCCATGTGACTCCAGTGGTTTAACCTCAATTTTATGAAGTGACGCGAGTGCTTTGTTTGCCAAAAAAACAATGTGCCACTTTATTGTAATAAACGGATGCGTTTTGTTTATGCGAGAGCTATAATTTTGTAATTTAAGTGGTAAACTATGTTTTTTTTTTTGTTTTGCGCAAACAAAGCACTTGCGTCGTTTATTTTTTCAAACAGAAAGTAGTTATTTTTGATTCTAATATTTCACAATATTACAATTTTTACTGATTTTAATCAAATAAATCCATCCTTTGTGAGCACAAGAGATTCTTACAAAAACATTTAAAGAGAAATATACCAAATCATCTGTTTGTTATCCAATAAACGCTGAAATACGCTGGTGTAAACCTATATCCATGAATACATCCAGTGATTGGCTGTCCAGTACACTGGATTTTAATAACGTGTTAATTTTAGTTATCAATGCGGTTCTAATTACTCTCTTGTGGCTGTTTAAAACCCTCTGCAATTTTCATGGCTAAACTATTAAAAACACTACACACCACATGGCTATAACTTGCATCATGGGCTACCACATACCAAAGATTATGCGAAAAAGTATCCTTATATAGTAGTAATTATGTTGTTATGATGAGATAACTCTCAGAGAGCAAAGCTTGTACTGTACTTCACACTGTCCAGAATTCAGAGGGATACTACAATACATATTCATGCCTTTTCAATTAATTTAAGTTAAAGATGCCGTTTATGTAAAAAACTGTTCGCTTGAGTGCTTCTTTTGGCCATCTTACTGGATTAGAGAGAGTGACATGAATCAAATTAATCATTCCTTTTGGTTTAGCTGATGAGTGTGTCTGAAGATGATCATCTCAAAAGGATTCTTCAATGCTCTACAGTATGAGCACTTAAGGCTATGGCACAAAAGATCTTTTATAGTCTATGAGAGTCTGTGCATACTGCTTTATTGTCTGCAATTAGATGATTATTTCTTGAATTCTTATTTGAAATTAGGTCTCTGTCCATTTGGAACCTCTGGATGAGTGATTCGAGGCACACTGCTGACGATGTGAGCCAGAAAAAAAAAGTTTTCGGCTCTAGCGAAGCGATACTTGCCAAACCCAACATATATTCAAGTAGTTCAGTGGTTTTTCCACTTTGCTCTGGAGAGAAGCTGGATTTGAAACCAACCCCCAGCAGCTGTCAGGCCTGTGAAAGGTCCAGACACACACATAAACACACACATGCAAATAAACAGCCCTGCTGAACACTGCCTGAGGCAACTGTGACAGACCTACAATGACCATTACTTGAACACATTTAAAACAGCTACAACTGTAATTGCAAACAGACTGTCTTATCCATTATAAGCTAGGATACAAGGGTTGCACAAAATCCAGAGTTTAATTAATGAGTATTGATTTGAATTAGAGGAATTTGAATTAGAATAGAAAGTTTCCATCTTCTAAAGTTGCAGTCTCGTTCACTATTGTTTTGTGAATTTTCACAAGCAAAATCCAGTCATTTCAAAAGGTATCTATGTGATTGGGAACTTCGTGTGATGGCCAAAGATTTCCCCACACAGATTTCACATGTTATTTTGCTGCCAAAACAGCCCTGACCCGTCGAGGCATGGACTCCACTAGACCCCTGAAGGTGTGCTGTGATATCTGGCACCAAGATGTCAGCAGCAGATCCTTTAAGTCCTGTAAGTTGCGAGGTGGGGCCTCCATGGATCGGATTTGTTTGTTCAGCACATCCCACAGATGTTTGACTGGATTGAGATCTGGGGAATGTGGAGGCCAAGTCAACACCTCAAACTCATTGTTGTGCTCCTCAAACCATTCCTGAACCATTTTTGCTTTGTGGCAGAGCGCATTATCTTGCTGAAAGAGGCCACAGCCACCAGGGAATGCCGTTTCCATGAAAGGGTGTACATGGTCCGCAACAATGCTTAGGTAGGTGGTACAAGTCAAAGTAACATGCCATCCACGTGGATGGCAGGACCCAACGTTTCCCAGCAGAACATTTCCCAAAGCAGCACACTGCCTCTGCCGGCTTTCCTTCTTCCCATAGTGCATCCTGGTGCCAGGTGTTCCCCAGGTAAGTAACTCACACGCACCCGGCCATCCACGTGATGTAAAAGAAAACGTGATTCATCAGACCAGGCCACCTTCTTCCATTACTCCGTGGCCCAGGTCTGATGCTCACGTGCCCACTGTTGGCACTTTCGGCGGTGGACAGGGGTCAGCATGGGCACCCTGACTGGTCTGTGGCTCTGCAGCCCCATACGCAACAAACTGTGATGCACTGTGTATTCTGACACCTTTCTATCAGAACCAGCAGTAACTTCTTGAGCAATTTGAGCTACAGTAGCTCGTCTGTTGGATTGGACCACACAGGCCAGCCTTCGCTCCCCACGTGCATCAATGAGCCTTGGCTTAGCAGCAACAAAATTGCATGCACTGCCCCATAAATGTTGTTTCTTATGTTTAAATAGCTTTAAAAAAGTGTATTTTTCAGGCTAGACCAGCCAATGTGCATGTGCAGTCCTAAGCGCAAGTCTCAGGTTGGGAATTGGAGCTTCTAACAGCAGCTGCAGTGTCGCAATGACTTTACCAATCAGCGATTGGCTCTTTTATTTAGAAGGCAGGACGTATTCCGTCATATTGCATGTTGCAGTTTCTCCCATTCATTTTTAATAGTCTTTGATATGGGTGATTTGAGTTCAGATCCAGCTTGTGAGATTTCCAGAACTCAATCCGCCCTCTCTTTTTCCCATTATTAGAGAGCACCACTAATTAAAAACAAAAACAAACAAACATACTCCTAATAAAAAAGTGAAATTAGATAATGCACAATATGTATGTACTGCAGTGCTTTACAAGCAAATCAAAGCACCGGTATAGCGATGTGCAATGTAACAAAAAAAAAAAAAAAAGGGGGGGGGGGGGGAATCCAACTTAATTTATTCTACAAAATCAAGTCTGGAAGACACAAAAGTTGAAGTAAAAGCTGATAGGGGTGCATCAGAGCAGCACTAGTCAGATGCCACGTCTGTTGAGAAACTCTTTCAGCACTAAAGCCTGGCCTCACCTCAGCTAACTCTCAAGCCCTGTATACTCACTTAATACCCTCTTCTGCTTCCTGCCCCAGCCTCGGCCTCCTGTCATGCATATCAATGCTGCATGAGAGCTAGAACAGAAGGATTGAGGATTGGGCCGAGCACTGAGGCCTACACAACAGTCGGAATCAATCAAGTCTGCAGGATTACTGCTCCACTGAGTTGTGATCAATAGATCCACAGCACTATCCCCCTGGCAGGAGATTGACGGGGGTAAATAAGAGTCCGTTGGCTGATACCGTACCTCTTATGTAGCCCCCACCTCACCCCTCTCCGCACCAATCTTCCATGAATGCCCACACTAAAAGGGAAGGCAAGGGAGCAGAGGGCAGGTTTTGTAGTAAGTGGGCAGAGCAGAGGTTCCTCTTTGGTCCAGCGCCTTCACACAATGACCGCAGATTATTCTCGTTGTGGCTTTAAAATGTCTCGTCAATTGAATAGAGTGAAAGAATGATTGATTGATTGATAGATAGTTGCAAAGATAGAGAGGGAGGGAGCGCAGAGATAAGAAACGTCCCTTTCTGATATCTTGAACTTTAGGACAGAGTGAATCTTGTGATATGAAAATGACACTGAGATGAACAAAGTGGGTTTTTAATGAAAAGCAGAGGGCTTTTTCATGCTTTGACAGCCGGCTCAAATGTCAGAGCTGAACATACATTCAGCACAGAGCTTACGTCAGTGTGTTTTACTAAGAATTGCCAGACGGGGGCACTGCTGTAGTTTTGAATGGGCTTGAAGTGGAGACAACTCAGCAGTCAGGCTGTTAACATGTTGAACACACATACATATACTCTGTGCTAGGCCAAACACTCCTGTTTACAGATCAATTCCTTGCATATGTCAGATCCACACAAAAAATTATACACTTCTCCTCACTTTTCCTAAACTATGTGCAATTCATTGACATTAACATAAACCAGTCTATGGTGGTCTTGATTGGTTTGAGGTGGTCTTCCAACCTCAGAACATATTAGCAACTGCATAGCAACACCCTGGAAACCACACACATTATAGTGACACATTCCGCATGAGCAATTTTCAGAAAAATGTACATCAAAATTCTAAAAATAATTACTATGCTCATTTATTGGTCTTACACTCTAAAAAAATTCTGGGTTAAAAACAACCCAAGTTGGGTTAAATATAGACAAACCCAGCGTTTGGGTTGTTTTGAGCTAGCAGTTGGGTTAAATGTTTGACCCAACCTGCTGAGTAGTTTTATTTAACTCAACTGTTGATTGAAAATGACTATATGGCTGGCTTAAAATGAACCTAAAATATGTTGGAAATTAAAAATCAGACACATAATTACTAGAGGCAACAATAATAATCAAAAGGTGAACATTTATTAATAAGCAATTTAATAAATGTTTATTATTTAATTAATATTTATTAAAAATAATAATAAAATGTTAATTTCCAACGTATTTTGGGTTCATTTTAAGCAAGTAATATAGTCATTTTTAAACAATAGTTGAGTTAAATAAAACTACCCAGCAGGCTGGGTCAAACATTTAACCCAACTACTGGGTCAAAACAACCCAACCGATGGGTTCATCTATACTTAACCCACCTTGGGTTATTTTTAAGTCTGGGTTTTATTTTATACTGTTTTTATACAGTTTTAGTTATTTTAGTACATCAAGTTAAACTAAATGGAAATGATAAATGTTGCTGAAATAAAATACGTCAACATTTATTTTAAATAACACATTTTTTTTTTTTTTTTTTTAATTTTGGGTCACGACCCAATAGCTGAGAACCACTGGCTTACATAACCAGCAGGCCTTGTACTTATTACAGTGGCATCATTAAACAAGACACAGCACATCTGGCTAATGCTACAGACGACAAGTAAGAGTAAGTCTAACCTCATGAGAGCCATAACAGCGGCAGATAAAGACTTTAGCAGAGGCACTGACCTCCTGCACAAGGCTTACCTGTGGAACAGCTGCAGTAATGTCCTCAGTCAGGTAATTAGTCTTGCATTAATACACACACTGATCTTATCTGCTCTATTAGACGACCATACGGCCACGATGATTTATGCTCCTCTGAAATCTCTTATGCTGCCTGCAGTTCATACATAGTTATATTGGTGGAAGGCGTTATTCAACAGACCCTTGGGGAAGGCCATGAGAGCTCAGCTTTAATACTGAGGCAAACGCATTGCTGACCTTCTGAGATCGCCAGGATGAAATGGTCATTTAGTGCAGTTTAAAATGTGCTGTGATACTGCCAGGCTTCAAATTAGGACATTTAGGTGGGGGATTCAATAACAATGAACAGCACCTGTTCACATGTTCAGTTTGTTTATTTGGTGATCAGTGCTGATACTAGTGGCATCACACAAGTACAGAACATCTGCATGATTGTGAGTGTGATATTGCTTTAATAGAAACTTGCCTTTTAAGGCCCGTTCACACCAAGGACAATAACTAAAACGATAATAATAAAGATATAGTTGTAAAAATCATTCTAAATGTAAAAGAATGATTTGTGTCCACACCACAACTATAGCAATAACGACACAGAGTAACAATATCATTGGAATTTTCCAGATGATGAACAAAATAGTTATAATTATAGTTAGCATTCTTGATGTAAATGGGCCTTAGACACAATATTCCCAGTGTTTTTGTTGTTGTTGCCAACTAAAAGAAGATCCAAACAAAGCCAAAGTGGAATCAGCTGTGCTTCTCAGAGAAACCCACAGTCATGGTCCATGTCCGAAATTGTCCCCATACCCTTTAAATAGGGCATTATTTGAGGGGACAGCCATTTGTAGTGGTGTTCAAAACTATAGTGGGCATAATTGAGTGCACTCATTCAATCCCACAATGCACCACAATAACGAGTGTCAAACTGATGCTCACAGCTTAATCATCCATCCATCCATTTTCCAAACTGCTGGTTCAATGTGGGTACAGCGTAATATCATACAGGTATAAATTCTTTTTAACTGATTATTAAATTGTTTCATTAAGGTTTCATTCCTGAATGAATCTGGGGTTTTGAATAAATTGGTTAAGTGAATGATTCATTGACTCATAATACCCCAATAGTCACATGTTGCCACCTTCTGGAGTATCAATGTAACATCTCACTAGATTTTAAAATAATAATTCATCCTCCCTTCTCCATTTTCTAAATGCATTGATCCTAACTTATTGTGACTGATTTATCCATACACATGTTTTATGTTTATATATATATATATATATATATATATATATACACACACACAGTATACACTGTAAAAAAGAATTGTTGGTTTAACTTAAAAAAGTAAGTTACCTGGTTACCTTAAAATTTTGAGTTCATTGAAATTGAAAATTTGAGTTAATACAATGAAGACGATTGGTTTAATCAACAGAAACTCAAAATATTATGTTATCTGAACCACATTCATTAAGTTTGACAAAAGAAAAAATGTTATGATAAATCATGAAAATATATATTTTTTTACAGTGTAGTGAATAAGATGCAGATTTACCACATGCATTTGCCTTTTCGAAAAAGTTTTAAGTCAAGAAGAGGAAGAAACAAAATAAGACAAATCTTGAAAGGACACGAAGTTAGTGCTCTGCTAACTGTCAAAGCATGTTCATCTAATTCAAATGAGAGACACATCTATGAATGCCAAGAATGGACTGGCAAATGCATCTTAAACATCCTGCTGCTACTGCGTAGAGTGTGGAACAGTCAACAGCGCAGGTAAAGCGCTCTGAACATAACGCACTCTCAGTGACAGACGCACTTAACGGCTTTAGTGCAGAAGCTTGAGACACAGCTAATGATGGCCCCGGCCCTATTAACTTCACCCAGGCTGAAAGACACATAGATTATTTATGCACAGAAAGATGTGTTGTACTGACATTGATGCAGAAAAATATATGACAGCCAAAGAGTCACGCATGCTAGCACAATGGTTTGAATAATGGCAGGATGACAGGCGGAAGAAAAAGGTGTGATTTAATGCAATTCAATGGTTGTTTTATATTGCATTAATGTAGTCTGCGCTTTTAAAGGCTGATTCCACTGATTATGATCCTTGGGTGATAAGATTTGTCATTCTTTGAAAGTCTTGTTATGTTTTGATGAAGCACAGGCTGTTTTTTAGCCTTTGGTTGCAAGCTTGTTTTCTGAGAACTTTCTTCCAAACATAGTATACTTGTCTGGAAAAAAAAAAAAATATTATAAAGATGAACCGTGGCCTTCACTCACAGCCTTGGACCCCACAGTTTCAAACCAGAGTCTTTCATCTCACGCTATTGACTAAACTGAAGATCAACCTGTAGGCCAACTGGTACCTCCACCAATGTCTCCCACCCATAACATTCTTCACCTCACCGATGTGCACATGTTTGTCTTTCATTAGCTTTCATCTCTGTCTTTTTATTGAACTTAACCACCGGCATGAATGCGTCTGGCTTTGATGTGATGCTCAGCCTAGCATAAATCCATATTTACCCCACTGCTCATCTCCAAGCTAACAAACATTAGCCGTGCTGTTCTTTGATTAGCACGGGCTAAAGTCAGTGGTGTAAATCTGACACGTCTGCCTTGACTGCAACGATGTGTCTCATTCCACTCCCTATGACTTTAATCAGTATATTGTGAACACAGTTTTGGTATACTAGCAAAGGCCTTGATCTGCTAAACACTCAGACGTTGATGACTCAATTGCTTGCAACAATTGACCCTTCGCAAAGACCCGCCCCCCTTAGTTACTGTTGCTTTGTCTGACAAGCCATGGCGCTGTCACGCCACACAGAGTGAAAAATACATCACGGAGCAAAGAGGACACTGACAACACGTCGACAGACAAGACAGAGCGGGTTACTTGTGATATTAAAGAAAGTCCCAGCTTTAAAATTGTGTGTGTTTTTTTTTTTTTTAAGAAATTCAAACAATAAAAAACATTTTGTGGCTCTTTAATGTGTCGTGACAGATTGCTGTAGCGCCTCAGCTCAAGCAGCTTGTCAACCGATCATCTCTTTCTACTAGTTAATTTATAGCTTCAAATAAACATGAATGAACATGAGAAGGAATGTTGTTTAAAACGTGGAAAGATGTCAGTACACACCATTTTTCAAGTTCAAGTCCACCAAGGTTCTAACTCCTGACTGTTTTGTCAGACAAAATGGCGGATTCGGCGTTATGATTGGTTAGATCGCTTGTCAATCAAACTCCCGGTGAAGGGTCAATTGAGGTTGTACATTTCAGTTGTAGCTAGTATTTACTGTTGTAAAACACAGCATGACTGATATGCTTCTAGTATTGATTGTTTTGTTTATCGAGCATCTTCAATGTAGACCTTATAAAGGAAACCCAGGCTCTAGGGTTGTCAAAAGTACTGACTTTGGTATGCATATTTGGATTCTGACTTGAAATTTTGAAAATGTGACAAAACCAGCATTTCCCCCTAGCATTTTGAGCACTGTTGAGTGGATTCTTGAAAGCCCTCTGATTGGCCATTGTGTTCATGCGCTCAACAGATATGTCTCTGATTGGTTACAATGATCAACACTTCAAAAACGTTGTAAATAAACATCTTTGACTCTGAAAGCAAGCTGAAGAGGTACTGTTCCACAATTCTTAGAGCTGGTCTGACAGGAGATGGAATGATCAGGGACTCTCTCCATGATCCCAAAGCATGGTGTTGAGGGCTTTGCATTCCAAGAAGATTTGTGTCGGACTATCGCTGATGGAGAACACTCTCTTGATGGAAGAGTTGTCTTCTTCTTTCACAATATGGTAGGGGTGTAACGGTACATGTATTCATCCTCATACATTTACCACAGGCAAGTCATTTAGTGTCCACAGCATGTTAATTAGAATTAAATTTATTTATTTAAAGAAAGAGTCATATTTTGTTCAATAAACCACTGTTTAATAAAAAAGGAAGAAAAAAGAAGCAATTTTTTGTTTAGTTTTCTCCCCCCTGCTGTACAGAACCCATACTGAACCATGACTTCAATACCAAGGTACGTACCGAAACCGTCATGTTTGTGTACCGTTACACCCCTACAATATAGTTATAAAGAGCACCACCAATTCACAGCAGTGCGCTCAATTACCAATGAATATTTTCTTATTTATTAATATAGAGACATACAAGAATAACGTGACATGTCTTATATTATCATATGCGCTATATTTGAATGTACACTATATTGCCAAAAGTATTGGGACACCCTTCCAAATCATTGAATTCAGGTGTTCCAATCACTTCCATGGCCACAGGTGTATAAAATTAAGCACCTAGGCATGCAGACTACTTCTACAAACATTTGTGAAAGAATGGGTCACTCTCAGGAGCTCAGTGAATTCAAGCGTGGTACTGTGATAGGTTGCCACCTGTGCAATAAGTCCATTCGTGAAATTTCCTCACTATTAAATATTCCACGGTCAACTGTTAGTGATATCATAACAAAGTGGAAGCAATTGGGAACTACGGGAACTACAGCAACTCAGCCACGAAGTGGTAGGCCACGTAAAATCACAGAGCAAGGTCAGTGTATGCTGAGGCGCACGGTGCGCAGAAGTCACCAACTTTCTGCAGAGTCATTAGCTACAGACCTCCAAACTTCGTGTGGCCTTCAGATTAGCTCAGGAACGTGCGTAGAGAGCTTCATGGAATGGGTTTCCATGGCCGAGCAGCTGCATCCAAGCCTGTAAAGTGCAATGCAAAGTGTCAGATGCAGTGGTGTAAAGCACACTGCCACTCGACTCTAGAGCAGTGGAGACGTGTTATCTGGAGTGAGGAATCACGCTTCTCTGTCTGGCAATCTGATGGACGAGTCTGGGTTTGGTGGTTTCCAGGAGAACGGTACTTGCCTGACTGCATTGTGCCAAGTGTAAAGTTTGGTGGAGGGGGGATTATGGTGTGGGGTTGTCTTTCAGGGGTTGGGCTTGGCCCCTTAGTTCCAGTGAAAGGAACTCTTAATGCTTCAGCATACCAAGACATTTTGGACAATTTCATGCTCCCAACTTTGTGGGAACAGTTTGGGGATGACCCCTTCCTGTTCCAACATGACTGCGCACCAGTGCACAAAGCAAGGTCCATAAAGACATGGATGAGCGAGTTTGGTGTGGAGGATCTTGACTGGCCTGCACAGTGTCCTGTCCTCAACCCGATAAAACACCTTTGGGATGAATAAGAGCGGAGACTGTGAGCCAGACCTTCTCGCCAACACCACTGCCTGACCTCACAAATACGCTTCTAGAAGAATGGTCAAAAATTCCCATAAACACACTCCTAAACTTTGTGGAAAGCCTTCCCAGAAGAGTTGAGGCTGTTATAGCTGCAAAGGGTGGGCCAACTCCATATTAAACCCTACGGATTAAGAATGGGATGTCATTAAAGTTCATGTGCACGTAAAGGCAGGCGTCCCAAAACTTTTGGCAATATAGTGTATGTGAATGTAATTAATATTTGAGTATGAAAGCAAAGGATTTTTAATTAAATAACGGTTACAATTTGGTCCTTATATTCCTCACACTTGATTTTAATTTTTCACTGAAGCAGTCTTCTTTGTATGCCAGGGAACCCAGGCAATGATTAAACTCATTCCCAACTAATTCCAAATAGAATGAAGAGTTGACAAACTGTGACATCATAGCTCATGCACAAAGCCAAACAATTTTTCTGTGAACCTCACCAAAAGCATTTGTGAACAAAGGCTCTGCACAGGGGCCCAAATTCTTCAAAGTGGCCTACAGAGCTAATTGTTTTCTTTTGTCTTTTAAAGTAACAAAAAAGTACAAAGAAGAAAATCATAGCAATAAAGTGATTAATATTTTTAGCCCACAGTGAGAACAGAAGTCTAATGTTAAAATGAACAACTAGTTATGTAAATGAGTAGCTATGAAGGGGTCTTATTTGAAGTTGGAACGTTTGTTGTGGGCTCCCACTGTACTCTCTGCTTTCTCATCACAGCGAGGGACCTTTTAGACATTTCAGTAGGGAATTAATCTGAATTATTCATCTCGCTGATCCACAAATGATGTTGCCTCCAGACTCTTTTGAGCCTCTTGTTTTGTGGTACACAACACCCTTATCTGTTAGAAGACACAAAATGTATTCTGGTTTAATAACACACACACTGACTCATATACAGTATATGGCACTGACATATATATATATATATATATATATATATATATATATATATATATATATATATATATATATATATATAGCCGATGGAGCTTGGATTCCCTGCCACTGTCGCCATCTGGCTTCCTTAGTTGGGGACACTTAATATCTGGCAATATTATTGATTATTGATTACTAATTACTGCTTTATAACTGAATTGAACTCATTTTATATTTGATGATCTTTACACAGTTTTATTGAATGAAACACAATCAACACAGAACTGACCCCAGCTGAACAATGAAACTCTTTTCTTTTTAGAGATGCTTTACAGCAGAAATGAACTCTATTTGCATAATTAAATCATTATTTTTCTTGTTTATCCCTGTAAAGCTGGATTGAAACAATCTGTATTCAGGGCTTGACATAAACTTTTTTGCTCAGCAGCCACTGTGGCTTGTGGTTTTCCAAAGTTACTAGCCACTCAGCCTGTCCACAATTTTGGCATCGATACCATGGGAAAAAACTGCCATTTAGATATTTTTAATATTCTCTCTTAATTTGTCAGCAGGTATATTAGGCTGCTGTCACTTTAAGACATGATGCGTGGATCAATAATACTGTTACACATGCGTTTTCTTTCTCAACTGTTTACGTTAAAACATAACCGACTGTGTTTACGTAAATACTCGCCAAGACCGGCATTTTGACATTATTTTGTGTGTATCTGATTGTTTAAGCGCAATGAGCAGTGACAAAGAACTCAACATAGTACTGAGAGGTGGCTTTATGAGTGCGCACTTTGGGCGTGGGCACAAAATCCGCAGGAATGAGTAAAATTATGCACAATTCGAGCAAATCCCACACTGAAATTCAAGCCCTGTAACAACAACAATATTCATCCAGAGCAAATGAAATGAGTGAGTGAGGGAAGGCGGGTTTGTGTGTCAACTTGCTGTCGAAGACATGAGAGAGTGAGAAAGGAAAGCTGGTATTGTTTATTTATTCAGCGGAAAATGAGTACTGGAAGCGTTTCAGATATTTCAGTATCGATAATATTGAAAAAATCTAGAATTTCAACAACACTACATTGCATTTAGTTTTTTATTTCAGATGCCCTTTTAAAAGACTACATTTGAAAAATGTATATATTATATATAAAAGTAGTAGAAGTGACTGCGTTACACACCACCTCTGAAATCCACCCACATTTGGCGGGTTGTCAAGCCCTGTCTGTATTGTATAAAGCACTATATAAATAAAGCTGATTTGACTTGACAATATAATTGAACAGTTAGTAGTAAACTTGTGATGTTTAAAAATCAGTTGCAAGACAAATCCAGTCAGGTGAACTCTAGTGTGGCTGAAAATAAATCTGCAGATCAGAAGGCAAAGAGAAAGGAAAGAATGGAAAGAAAAAAAAACAGCATTTTAAAGACATTCTCAAACACATATTTTCCATGTTAATCTGAGTTTTCCCCTAATCATACCATTTTCCAGCTTTGTTTCTATTTCTGTGGTGTTTTGCTGGTAGGCCTGCCTACTGTGAAACTACATTGGTCCAATATTAATCATCAAATATATTGATACGTTGCAGTTTCATTTCACAGTAACATCCTGCCCTAATTTGTCTGTCAACATTAAACGTGAAACTGCAGCACAATGTGACAAAGCCAGGAGATACAGCATACGGTTTAATGTATTACGGTATTTGTGAAAATAATGGACCAATGAGATTTCATTGTGGGCAGAATGTACGGTAAAGAAACTAAGCGATCATCAAAATTTTCTGTTGCTTGTTGCGATGATTAAAACAAAAATCTCAAATTAACATGTTTTTCGCATCTCTGGTTATGACTTTAAATGCAGTATTCGATAATTATTTGGATTTAATTGGCTCAACAGATTTATCTATAGTTAATTCTACAATAAAAGATTACTGCAAGCCGAAATAATCCCAATAATAAGGGTAACAGAGGAAGTATCTATGAAAACGTTTTTTTTTTTAATCAACTCAGTTGTTTTAATCAAACACTTGAATATGTAAAGCCAAATGGGGGAAAGATCAAAGAGAAAGGCCATAGGGCACTCATATGTAGTATTGTAGAGGAGCGAAGAGTCTTCCTGGTACATTAATTAATTATTGAACCACAAAATATCCTCCAATGTGACTTGTAAAGGGAACCATGTGCGGGAGGAACATTTCTGGGGAAAAATGTATGTCGGTTTGGCACATATATGGTGTGCGTGTGTTAAATGATTTAAAGGAAAGCCCAGAGAAAATAGTATGTGTGCCACTTCTCTCTGTGTTTAGGATGGAAGTAAACCAATGAATGTCTTGTGTTTCAGCAAGACAAAATGTACCTTAACCCACCACAGAGAGGGGAGAGGGGCTAAAGTCCTGATAAATCCATGTCAGCAGGGCCAAAATTATCTATCACCTTATTCAAACAAACTATCTGTTCACTGACACTCTCGGGCAGATGTTGTGTGTGTAAGTAGTGTCAGCAGAGCTCCACCAACCTTCATCACTCTTGTCTTATCTTGTCTTTCTGTCTTCTCCTCACTGCATGTGGAATAGTCAGAATATCCTGTTGCACTCACAATCCCTTTCCTGTTGTATTGGAAGGTTTGTCGCAGTTGTAGAAAGGAATAGACAGCTGAGTTTGGAAAAAGGAGATTTAATGGAGAGAAGAACAAGAAGATATGTCTGTGAAGTTTCAGATCAAAATACTCCACAGATCATTTATTATAGCTTGTCAAATTTTCCTCTCTATTTGTGTGAGCAAAAACACACTGTTTTTTTTGTGTGTATCCCTTTAAATGCAAATGAGATGCTGCTCCCAGCTGCTTTCCAGAACAGGGCGGAGCTTTAACAGCTCGTGTTTCGGTTGCTCAACAACAACAAAGCTGGAGAATCTCACGCAGCCAAAATGAGGATTGTCAGTAACTGTGTTCAGCCTTACTTTGTTCAAACTGGAGTCGACACTGATGGAGAGACTCAGGAAGAAGTTACAACTTTTAGAATGAAACTGGACGTTTCTGAATGGTTAGTGGATAAATTTATGTAGTTGCTGTGGAGTTGATTCAGCTCATCGACTAGCATGTGCCGTCATGTTAATCTTTTGTGCAAATCCAGCGTTGAATTGACCCTCTTTTGTGAAGCAGTCCGGTGTAAAATGACCTTATGGAAACAATACTCTACTACAACAACTCTTCCTCTTCTCTAAAGCAGCCCAACATGGCCTCACCCCCTTTGTTGTGTGTTCTTGGGGGTGGGGTTTATGTAAATTTTACGGTTAATTTGCTTCAGCATCTTTCTCGCTAAGGTTTGAAACAAGGCAAATGAGCACTGAGGTATTTTGATATCTACCTTAACCAGCTGCCAAAATACTGCAGACTGCAGATTTCAATATGAATTCAGAAAAATCTTTCAAGACTAAATTATCTGAACTTTCGTGTCCACATTCATTTTAGCTTTGTTCCTTATGTTCCATATTGAGAAAAAAAAAAAAAAAAAAAAAAAGCCTAAGATGGTTGGCTGGTAGCTGGTCATCGATGGTTTAGAAGGCTGGTTTTTGAGGGGTTTTGGCCACTTCTTTAGATGGTCAGGCTGGTCTTAGCTGGTCAGCTGGGAGACTAGCTACATCCAGCCTAAACCAGCTAAGACCAGCCAACCAGCATTTTTTTTTTCAGCAGGGTTAACGATAATCTCATTTTTATCTATTTTAATATCTTAAATCATAATGAGAACTCCATGGAGTTTCCTGAGCGATAAAAGAGCAACCTCTGAGCAATGGAAGGAGAGTGTGGATAGTGTATGAATACTACAGGGCAGGACCTGGGAGCTCTTTGGGAAGCTGCCCGCTCTACCTCTCTCACATTCCTGGCTTATGGGTTTCAATCAATACCCGCTCCCTGTGGTCGCCCAAAGCAAGCTGTTTGAAAAGTCAGAGTAGCATGAAATGGCCATTATTAAATTACTGCAATGGACACATTTAGAACACTTTTGTATTAAGAAAGGCAAGCTTACCAATTAGAGGAGTGAAGGATTAATAGCTCAGAGATCATTTGGGCTTGTGATCAGAGATACATTTTTTGATTCTGGTTCTGTGGTGTATGTTTCACTATAGAAGTGTGTTATTAGGATTGCATTGTGGGATGGGTGTTTGAATATGAGGGTAGGTAAGTGAAGTCATTACGTGGAAAAAAAAGTCAAATAAATGCAAAAGCAAAGATTTTTGCCATTTTTCAATGTAGAAATGGTGGAGAATGTAGGAGTGGGCAGAAAAGAAGTAGTTTGAAAAAATATAGAAAGGCTCAATATAATATATACAAATATGGAAGCTTGTTTCTGCCATGAAATAAAATATAAAAAAAGGTAATTGCGACTTTTTATCTCACAATTTTGACTTTTTTCTCACAATTGCGAGTTTATTTCTCAGAATTCGGACAATTGCGAGATATAAACTCAACTGCGAGTTATAAAGTCAGAATTGCGAGTTATAAAGTCTAAACTGTGAATTATAAAGTAAGAATTGTGAGTTCTAAAGTCCACATTCTGAGTTATAAAGTCAGAATTGTGAGATATAAAGGCCGAATTGTGGGTTATAAAGTCAGAATTGCACGATATAGTCAGAATTGCGTGTTATAAAGTCAGAATTGTGTGATATAAAGTCAGAATTTCGAGATAAAAAAGTCAGATTTGCAAGTTTATATCTCAATTTTGACTTTATAACTCACAATTGAAATTTTAAATCTCGCAATTCTGAGATAAAAAGTCGCAATTACCTTTTTTTATTTTTTTTTTTATTTAGTGGCGGAAAAAAGATTCCATATAGATATTTATAATGCACTAACAATGTTTTTAAGGAATAAAAATAATAATATATATTTGAATATTTTCAAATCAAATAAAATGTTATTAGATGCCACTTTAATCACAGTAAAACTGACTAAAATGAATTATGACATGGAAAATATTGACAAAATTTTGTCAAAAGTCAAAACTAAAGACTAAAACTATTAAACTATGCAGAAATGAAAACTATCGGCGGACCTTTCATAGAGATGTCCCTGTACCTTTGGCTGTAGTAACAGGAGTGTGATTTGACCTCATTTAATTATTAATCATTGAGCTTTCTACACCATAAACTTGTAGTCAACTTTTTTCTCCATTCCCGTAAAAAAAAGAGCATGGATAGTTTTTTTCATAGCACTGTCCTTTAGTTCTGCTGGCAGCATACCTCAAGCATATTTCAAAATCCAAATCAAACCAAGACATCTGGGGAAACGCTCCAGTACGCTACACAGAACAGGTCTATTTCTAGAGCGTAAATTTGCTTTAGCTCCGGGAAGATGTCTAAAACAGATCTCACTTCTATCTGCAATCTCCTGTGTGGATGAATATTGCGTTACAGGTGTGCGCATCTTTTAAAACCCGCTTGACACACTGTTGGTCTGTATGGCCCTCGGCATCTATTGAGTGCTTCTGTGAAAGACGTTTTTAATATAAATTATTTACTCCACAAAGATGCACCGAGCACCTCCCTTGCTCCTAATTTTACAGCTGGTCAGGCAGAGCTACAAGAAGTAACCCCTGGTCATGTTTTGCAGAGGGAATTGCTTTCCCGGCACTCCTCTAATTTACATTGCCATAGAACAAAGCGTGTTATGATGTGTGCAGAAAACAACTATGCAGGACCAAGGCAGCGGAGGTGATTATTGGTATCCGTATGCCCAAATCTTTTATTTACCGGTGCTTTCCTTCCCTACCTCAGGCATGATGCAGGTGCGAGAGAAAACAATCTGCATTTGATTGGTTGTTACATTGTCTGTTCAACTGACCCATAAACTTGCGTTGCATATCTCTGTAAGAGTGTTTGCATGTACAACAAATTGCTGAAAACAATCAAAAATCAGCTCATTATGCTGCAAAAAGTCATATTTACATAAAATTGCCAGTTTTTACTTCGAAATGTAAATTGATATGTGCATGATTAGAATGCAGATAAAGGTAAAATGTTGATTGGGTATTAAATCCAATGAAAAAGCACTGCCTAAAAATGTTTAGTTATTAAAGTAACACTTTATAATAAGGTTACATTAATTAAACTACTTTACTTTAGTCTCGTATTTTGAAAGCAACATTTTATTTTGGTCCAGTGTGTTTTATAAATCAAAACAAGAAAAGTAACCCAAACTATTGGCCAAAGCTTGACAAGAAACACAAAACAAACAAAACTAATAATTCCAAGAATTGACCAGACAAACCACGTAACAACAAACAAACCTAGACAAAGACGAGAGGTAAACACAGGGGTGCAAATACACCAGAACTAATGATAAAACAAGACACACCTGGACACCATCAGTTTGGAGTTAGCAAACAAAAAACAAGACAAGAACATCAAAAATGAACTTAAAAGTGGAAGCCAAAAGGAAAATATCAAAATAAAACAGCTGAGAACACAACAAAACATCCCCAGATCCCTTACACACAGCAGCCAGTTTGACTGCAGAACTGTTGAATGAGCAGAATGTGTTAGTTTAAGATCATGTTATAACAAATGCTAGAGACTTGGTCCTACAAACAATGCAATTTTTTCTCTCTCTCTTTGGATTGGGTTAAACAGAGATTTAGATAAAATGCATATAAATGATACATGATTCTATATTATCAATAACTATGCTATTCTGGGAAAGTAAGATGCCATTTACGTACACTTGGTATGAAGCAATAAGAAGTGGATATACTGTAACTACTGTACATACAAAATGTTTTGTTGATACAATGGTTTTTTTTCTTTTTTTCATCAAATTACTAACACCTAGGGATGCACCGATACAATTTACAATTTAAGGACCGAGTACGAGTACCGATACTTTTTCTAGTACTCACCGATACCGATGCTGATGCCTATACATTTATTAATTTTTTTTTTTTTTTTTTTTTTTTTTTTTTTGATGTTGCAGTTTTCCAAGCACAACACAGTGAGACTAATGAATGTAGGATGTAGTATTTTTATGTGCTTGTCACAAACTTAAAGAACAAATTTTTCACAGTGTCAAATAACCTTCAAAGGGCATAATTACCAATATATACAATTGTTGTTATATAAAAAGAAATGTACAAACAATACAACAAATACTATAAAGATACAAATGAAATAAACTTGTTTTTCAGATACAGTAGGTTTATTTACCATGTATACATTTATTTAACATATTTGTTGTTTTATTAACATTAATGACAAATATAGGCTACGGTCCCTTTAAGACCGAATCCATGGATACTGACACATATCCTGTTTTCACCCAAATGTTTACGTCCACTTAAGCCATAACCGACTGTATTTACGTGAGATACTCCACACGATGGACATTTTGACAACTATGTGCGCATTTGACCATTCAGGCGCGAGGAGAACTGATCGCGCGCTGTCTGAGAGAACTGGGATCTCGCGCGCGAGAGAGAGCGCTTCTGGTCTGTGTCATTCAGCGCAATTCCGCCTATCCCGCCTTCACTAATCGATAACGAATTGTGATTGAAAGCATGCAGTTCGCAATGTGTGGGTTGTCATCATTCATTTTGAAGTATTTCCACACCTCTAAGGCTGACATTGTTTCTGCTGCTGCCGCTGTCTCTGTGCACGGGAAATTCTGTCAGTTACGTCACGTGAGGTATCGGTCTTTGGTATCGGGGGTATTTTTACGAGTAGGAGTACAAGTACATGAGCTTGGTATCGGGCCTGATACCGATACTGGTATCGGTCTCGGTGCATCCCTACTAACACCACATTGGAAGGTAATCAGAAACAAACCTGTCAGTCAACCGCTGCTAAAACAAGGATATTAAATTACACCTTGTTGTTCCAAATCTTTAAGACTTTCATTCATATTCAAAACACAAACGAAGATATTTTGATGCTTCAAAAAGTAACCCGGGATTTGTCCTCTGCATTTAACCCACCCAAGTTACACATTTTAGGAGTATTGAGAAGTGAACACACACACTGCAAACCATGAACACACACACACCCGGAGCAGTGGGCACCTCTTGCTCAAGGGCACCTCAGTCATTTTCTGCCAGTATTGAGAATCGAACCTGCAACCTTCAGGTTACCAGTCTGATTTTTTAACCATTAGGCCATGATAAAGAGTTTGTAAAACTAATCCATATGAATGAAGTGGTTAGGTTCAAATTTTCTGGAGAGACTTGATCGCTTTATATGATGAACAGATTACATTTATTTAATATTCACATATAAACACTGAGACGCTTAACCAAACCTGCTTGATGTGTAAGAACAAACCTCATTGGTTCTTGCTGAAGCTCAAATGTGCTGCATAACACATGAGAATGAACCTCATTGGTTCTCGCACATCAAGCAAGAAGTTTGAACTTACCATAACTAATGTGTGAGTTGATCAATGTTTATATGTGAATAAAAGCCTAAATTCAATTTGTTCATCATATAAAGCGATCGAGTCTCTTCAGAAAATTTGGACTAAACCGCTCAATTCATATGGATTAGTTTTACAATCTATTTATGAACTTTTTGAAGCATCAAAGTGGTAGTTGCATGGACTGTCAATGGAGGGACAGAAATCTCTCAGATTACATTAAAAATATCTTCTTCATTTGTGTTTCAAAGATGAACGAAAGTTCGTAATAAAACAAGAATCAACATTGGCTTTTCAGAGATTGCAAGAACTGAGGGATTTGAAATGTAAAAGCGACACATTAGGCGTTTTTATTATGCAACAGGTGAGTAAGGTATTATATTGAACAGATAATTTGCCAAATGTAGTTCATTATAAAGCATTATCTATTGTGAAGGGTCATTTCATTATAGTTGTTGTAGTGCTGTGCTGGAATTTATTTTCAAGGATGTACCTATTTATGGCTATAGCTAAAAAAAAAAAAAAAAAAAAAAAAACATCTTCAGGTATTTAGTTTGAGATCCTTTCCTTCTAAACAGGTTATATCTTTTAAGCCTAGTAGTGAATGTTTAATGAGCAGAGGGATAATCTCTCCTTTTTTTAATTATGAGAAAGAACCATATTCATCTGCACAGCAATTATATATTTTAAAAAGTGTCATTAATATAAAATACTAAATCAATTATTCTATTTAAAATAGTTTTGTGTTACAATCTTACCTTAAAGGTCTAATTTTACCTTTTCATATAAAATATAATTTAATAATAATTTTTACTCCACAAATGTACACAAATCCCTCATTAACAAATAGACACAAAAACCTTGATATTAACATAATACAGGTCATTATCTTCCAGAGACACAATTTGATCAGTTAACCTCAAAACTCTTTTGACTGACTAAATCTCACAAATGTTGATATTCAGATGAAAAAGTAGATAACATCTAAAGTGTTGAGATGAGATTTTGTGCCGTCTATAATCAAGAAAAAAACAAAGTGAGGCACTCGTGGGCATCTTTCCCCAGTTTACCCTATATCTATTCTTATTGCGTCACTTGTTTTGAAGTCAATTGTGCACTTATGCGCTCTACACAAGGACTGTTAGTATGACGTTTAGAGTTGCTTCCTTTGTAGAGCGTTCCAAATCTGTAACTTGTGATGTTCCATGTTGGTTAGGAAGCTGGCATCTATATCTATGTAGGCAGCGAGGCAGCTTACTAGGTTTTGGAACAGTTCTAGTAGGTCAGGTACATACAAACTGAATTTGAGTTCCCTTTTCATATCTCGCCAGCAGCTGTTTGTGAGGTGAAGCAAACCACACAACACATCTACTATCTCCATCCTTTGTTCTGTTTCCTCCCAAAAGCTTCTGCTAGATAAACAAGCTCTGTAGACAAACATAACCCCCCAGAGTAGATAAGATAGCAGCGCTTTACGCTGGCACACATGGACCCGTCCAAAACTGGAGAAGCTACGCTGAGAGGAGCCAGTTCAGGATTGAGAAACGTCTGGCCTCCTTCCAGGCTGCGAAAGAGTGTTGAGCAAAACTTGGAACGGCGCTGGCGCCCTCCTAGCTTGATGGATGTGTGACGCTTCCTTACCGAGCAGAGAAAGCATCAGACAGCTGTACGATTGTCTCAGGACATCCGAGAAGAGAAGAAAAGCCTGCCAGAGACATCAGAGATTCCTCTGTCCATGCTGCACGTCTCATCCAATTCTCTTCCCGAGCCACTGTGCTTTTTTCCACAGGAATCCAGCAGAACTCTCACTTGAAACGCACATACTCACATACGCCGCTGCAATCCGTTTGAATGATAAGGCTTTCCTAGACCGTGACGGAAGGGAGGAGAAGATGCTTAGGGAGCTAGAACTTTCCAGAATGATCTCCTGATAGCGATGTGGTTCACTTTATGGTTCACTCTTATAGAAATGCCATTGAAAGCAAACGACCCAAGGAGGAAATCTCATTGAGAAGCGTTATGGTTTTCCTCCAGAAACATGGGCGGTTAAGCTCTTTGATGAGGAACACAAGAAGGCCATTTTTAAATTATATTTTACATTTTATGGCACAACGTGTTCAGATACGAGTCTCTAATTTTTAACAGCAGGAATTAGATGGATGGATTATGCCATGCTAATATCAGAATAGGAAGAATGGCACTATGCAGTGAAGCAAAAGCGTAAACCTTACAAGAGAAGTAAAAACGCTTTAACTGTATACAGACCCCTGCATTATTTATGGACTCAACTTTCAGCTGCCACACACCAAAGTGTTCTCAATAATTTATCCCCATGGAGACACATGTCAACTTGTGCAGTTGGACACCTCATGAATTTCAAATAAATCATGCAAAACAAAAAAAGAGACATCATTAGCGCTGCTTAAAAAAAAAACTGCTTTGCTAAAATATTAGTATGGCTAACAGTGTTTGCTTTCATGCAGCAGGATTGGGATTTGATGATATATTGAGATTAGTTAAAATATATTAATAATGTCATATTATATGTTAATAATTTTCAAAAGAGCACATTTCACAGAGACTGACACACTGCATGAGCTGATGTGTGTTAGAAAAATTAAAATGTTGTATGTAATGCCATATAGGCTGTTGAAATGCCATAATGTGTTGAAAGTTCCTTTGAGGCAGTGTGTGTGTGTGGTGTGTGTGTGTACTTGTCTACCTATCTAACAGGGGACACATTCACCAACAGGGGACCACCGAGCAAAGAGGGGACATTTTTCAAGTCCCCTGTTGGTCATGCTTTAAATCATGTTAAAATCAAGTAAAAAAATTTTTTTTCATTTTTGGCCAAGTGGGGACTGACGGGTGTGTGTGTTTAAGGCCATACTCAGCAGCACCCCTGTAGGCTGGAGCAGGAACTGTAATGGCCCATTGTGTGTGTGTGTGTGTGTGTGTGTGTGTGTTCTTGTATACATGGTTTATGAGGACACAAATGTGTATAATGACATGGGTATTACAACGTAAACATGGTTTATGAGGACACTTCCTGTGTCCTCATAAACCAAATGGCTTAAAAATGTTTTTCTATGATGGGCAGGTTTAGGGGTAGGGGTAGTGTAGGGAGGTAGAATATACAGTTTGTACAGTATAAAAACCACCTATGGAGAGTCCCCGTAAACCACATATTCAAGTGTGTGTGTATACACTGCCCAGCCAAAAAACAAATAAATAAAAAAATAAAAAATATCTGTTTGGATTTAAATAAGAGTCTATGGTTGGATCATTATTGCTGTGATTATAATGTTCCTAGCATGTTTGGCAACGGTTCTTCTAACTCTAATCGATGGAGTGTGTAGCTTTTCATTTCTTAAACAACCATGTAGGAAGACACATCATGGCCATATTCCAGAATGACAATGTGAAGATTCCTCAGGCTCAAATTGTGAAAGAATGTTTGAGAGGGAGCATGAAGAATCATTTTCACACATGAATTGGCACCTCTGAGTCCAGACCTTAATTTCCTTGAAAATCTTTGGGATGTGCTGGAGTAGACTTTACAGAGTGCTCACCTCTTGCATTGTCAATACAAGATCTTGACCGAAAATTGATGCACCTCTTGATGGAAATAACATCACAACATTTATTTCCATTAAGAGGTGCAGGCCCGTCGCAGTGCCAATAACAAACATATCTGTTGATTTCTTGAACGCAATGACCAATCAGAGGTGTTTAAGTTTTGAGCGGTGAGTGGATTCTGAGTTTTGCATGCTTGCAAAAATCCTCTCATGACAACAAACAATTATTATTACATTATTACACAAAACAGAACTTGAGACATAATTAGGCTATATTTATAAATGACTATCACTCAGAGACCTGCCATCTTCAACTATTTTAATGTTAAATGTAGACTCACTTACACATCAGTATGCTACAGATGTACATACTTTATTGCTATTTGTTATGTATTGTTTTTTTCATTGTGTTGTCTGAGGAATTGAAAAGCTTTTGTGCCTCGTGTTTACAAATATAGGCACAATGCAAAAGGGTTTGATGTAGGATGGACTAGCTTGTGTTTTTGGTGTTAATATTGCATTTGGTCTGTTTCAGTAATAATATGGGATGTTATTGTTTTGGTGAAAGTCTGTTTCTTGGATCATAAAAATGTGTGCCCCCCTATGAAAACGAAATGGCACACACACACATGCAATTATTGTTATTAATAATGTTATTATTATTATTATTATTTGGTCTTATATTAAAAGATATTGTGGACTAAGACTGGGTGGGTTTTCTATTTCCAGGAATGGGAGAAAAAAAAAAAAAAAAAAATATATATATATATATATATATATATATATATATGGTGATATACTGTTTCCGTGATATGAAATTATTTATACTGTGATATATTCACAGTGTGGTATTTTGGTCACACCTTCCATCCCTATTAGAGACTAAAGGATTGAGTCACAAAGGTCACGCCTGTTATGGGAAGACTTATAGTCTCATATGCACAATCGAATATGTGGATATGAATATGAATTATGCCCAAACCCATCTGAATTATGCATTTAATGTATAATCTAAGTGAGAACAGGGGTTCCAATGGTCCAGGAATACCATAGACTCCCCGATACTGTATTTCTATGGTGGATATTTCTACTTTTTTTCTTGGCTAAAAGTTAGTCCTTGAGAGTGCAATCTCTATAAAATGATTTCTAAAAATGAAATGTTCAACAACAACAAAGTCACGGAAAACTCATGGCAATTCACTAAACCTTTGAGATATTTATTTAGTTGTTTTGTAAAGTGTAAGCTGTAGGCAAAAAGCTTCTCCCCTCTTTGTTTTAGTGTTGTATCAGAAACACTGTACAATTGTTGTGCACTCTATGAAAGCACACAGCAACGCTCAACACTCTTCACTCTGATACTTCTCTCTCTATAGATTTCATATAGATTTGTAACAGTGCAGACTCGAAGTTGAGCTAGGGAATTGAAGAATAATGATTTTCAGTTCATAGAACAAGGTCAACAAACATCTGAAACTAAACACGTCACAAGTTCTCCATCACATATGTTTCAATAGATTCTGTTCATATTTCCAGATGTATAAACAATGCAGACGACCTTATGGCTTCTTCATATTTACAGTAATATCCATATTCCATGAATATTTACTAAACAGTACATATGTGGTACATTTCATGTTCACCTTGGTCAGCAAAAGCAATAAGGCCACAGGGTTGAATCTGAACATGAGATTGTTTGTGTTAATGCATGTATATGCAGGTAGGAGGTTTTATGGTAACTCTTCAAAGTCATTCACTAATTGAGTTTTAGTAGGCATTCTCCCAGCTCCACCATCCTATTTTTGCTCATTTGGATTACTATAAAACTGTTCAGCATTTGACCTAAATAAATCATTTATAACATTAGGAATTGGTTAGTTTTACAGCAGTACAGCTCAAGGAATCAACACCCTGATTCAGAACTGGCGCATAAATCACGTTGACCCTACCGCTGTCTGGATAAACATATTTCAACCGCTGCTACTTTAGAACATGAATGCAATAAAATGCAACATCTCTCCTCTAACCTTCTTACCTGTGTATCTGAAAATTTAAAGTTCTAAGGATAGGCTATCAGATAATGTCCAGTTGAAAACTTCACATATAGTAAGAAAAAAAAAGGCTTTATAGAACATAACAAAAAGTTGCATCTCTCCGACTAGCTTATAGCCTATCCTGGTTAAAAGCATGTTAAAGGATTAGTTCACTTCAGAATTAAAATTTCCAGATAATTTACTCACCCCCGATGACATGGGGTGAGTAAATTATCAGGAAATTTTAATTCTGAAGTGAACTAATCCTTTTTGTTTATGTCTTTCTTTCTTCAGTCGAAAAGAAATTAAGGTTTTTGAGGAAAACATTCCAGGATTTTTCTCCATATAGTGGACTTCAACAGTTACCAACGGGTTGAAGGTCCAAATGTCAGTTTCAGTGCAGCTTCAAAGAGCTCTACATGATCCTAGCTGAGGAATAAAGGTCTTATCTAGAGAAACGATCAGTAATTTTCTGAAAAAAATACAAATTATATACTTATTAACCACAAATGGTCGTCTTGCACTAGCTTTGCGATGCACCATGCATTACGTAATCACATTGGAAAGGTCACGTGTGACGTAAATGTTACTTTATATGGGGGGGGGAATAAAATAAAAATGCTTCTCTTAGGCCCCGATCAGACAGAACGCGTTATTCAGGTTTGAAAACGCGAGGCGCAATGCACTTTTTTTAATTTAGAAAAGAACAGTGCGCTGCATTTTTTTATGTTGATAGGCAACCACCGAATCAGCCGAATCATTGTCTAATCAAGGATTATAGCGCGTGCGCTCTGGAATCTTTGGTTTCCTGTTAAGTACACTATTTATGGACACTTGTGACGTCAAGGAGTGAAAATAAACAAAAGATGGAGCTAAAAGATCAATATTTTATTTCGCCAACGCATTTCGACACACAGGCCTTCATCAGGGCTACACTGTCATATTAGCAGAAACTTGTTAACATTGTAGTAGTTGCGGTTCGTGATAACCTGCGACGGCCACCACAAGTTTCTCCTCCATCACTGCAGTCTCCAGACATTCCAAGCAAATGTAAACTTCCGTTACCACAACGAAAGGCCTGCCTCTCCATTCATTCGACTGGACAATGAAGAAAAAAAAAAAGCGCTTTTCTGCTCAGAGTTGATTTTTTTTTAACTCCAGGCACTCAGAGCGCTCCTACGAAAACACGAGGCGCAGCAGGCAGCTAAAACGCAAGGTGCCTGGGGCACATAAACAGTGTGCAAAACGCTCACTGACAATAGAAAACAATTTAGTGCAAGAAAACGCGTTCTATCTGATCGGGCCTTAGTCTATACAATGAATTTAGACAGAGTACATTGTGAAAATGAATTGGCTTTTGGAATTTCTGGCTCCATGTACACATTCTTTACGTTCACAGTCCTATTTCTATATGGTCTACAGCCCATGCAACACTTTCAGTGCACACGGACCTCCATTTACCAAAGTAGATGGAAGGCGACAAGTGCTGAACCCTAAGCCAAATCCTCCACTGCTGGGTCCATTTAATCTACACATGGAAATGAAGCCAGCGTTACACGGCCCACTCAGGAGGAGGTCACTTGAGAACTAATCAGAATGATCCATTTATTCAGTTCCCCAAGAAGCGTCTAGTGCATAACACTATGGCAAATGCTTTCCATTCTGTGCTCACTTACCCATGCTCAATTTTTTCAAATGAGGCTGAGGGATCAGACCAGATTCTGCACATGTTTACATAGATGAATCCTGAATGTGTGACGGTACTAAGGTGTCTCATGTGACAGGGCCGTTTAAACGAGACGGAGAAGAACATTTAACCTCAACCCTGCTTAATGCACGGAATAACTGCGTCTCCCACTATCTGGAAATTTCATACTGTCCTAGTCATCTGCTGGGGTCAGATATAATTTTCAATATTTTCCAATACATTAGAGTTAATACTCTAGCAGAGAAGTCTATCTGTGATGTCTTTAAACCAATATTTGTGATTAATCACCCGTCATTAATACTGATCTTATTACAAAATACGAATATATGCCAGATTGGATATGGTAATGGTCAGCTCATATAATAAAAGAAATGTCAGTGTGTGACTGGATAGAGATGACTATCGTTTTGATCATATTTCAAATGCAGTAATATTGCAGCTGACATCAAATTAGAATAGTCCGATAGCTTCTACAATTATTCCCCTAGAGCTAAAGGAAAAAAAAAAAATTTAATTCATTTCATATTTGGCTAAACTCACATCCGTCAATGCAGCAACACTGCGGGAACAGAAAGTGACTTAAACGCATAAATCAGCAAACAAACCAACATCATGTAAAGTAGCTACATACATAAAACTGACAATGAGCATCTATTTCAAAACACTTTATGAAATACACTTCTAAAGATGTAAAGTTTATTTTCACTGTTGAAAGTTTTAGCTTAAACTTTTAAAGGATTAGTTCACTTTCAATGAGAATTAGCCCATGATTTACTCACCCTCAAGCCATCCTAGGTTTATATGACTTTCTTCTTTCTAATGAACACAATCGGAGATATATTAATAAATATGGCGACGCATCCAAGCTTTATAATGGCAGTGAATGATTCCAACGAGTATGAAGCTGAAAAAAGTGCTTCCATCCACATCCATCGGGGGGTTAATAAAGTCCTTCTGAAGCGAAGCGATGCGTTTGTGTAAAAAAATATCCATATATAACAAGTTATGAAGTAAAATATCTAGCTTTCGTCAGACCGCCTTCCGAATCCATATTCAACTTACGAAGAAAGTGTAAAACTCTTGAGGTTCAAAAGGCTTACGCTACATTATACGCCTTCCCTATTCAACTTATGGAAAAAGCTTAACTGACGCGATGCCGATTTACACTTTCTTCGTAAGTTGAAAATGGAAGGAGGTCTGGCGGAAGCTAGATATTTTACTTCATTATAAAGCTCGGATGCATCAGGATATTTATTAATATATCTCCGATTGTGTTCATGAGAAAGAAGAAAGTCATATACACCTAGGATGGCTTGAGGGTGAGTAAAGCTCGGGGTAATTTTCCTTATAAAGTGAACTAATCCTTTAATAGTGCTGATAGCCGAACAATAAAATTTGCCCTGATGTACAGCACCACCATAAAGTAATGAAGATTGTTTCCGCCATGAAATAAAAAATAATAAAGGTAATTGTGACTTTTAATCTCACAATTCTGACTTATTTTCTCACAATTATGAGTTTGTCTGAATTGCATGATAAAAACTCACAATTGCGAGAAAAAAAGTTAGAATTGCGACTTTATATCACGCAATTCAGACTATAACACGCAATTCTGACTTCATAACTCGCAATTGCGAGTTCAAATCTCGCAATTCTGAGAAATAAAAGTCAGAATTGTGAAACGCAAACTCGCAATTGTGAGAAAAAAGTCAGAATTGTGACATAAAAAGTTGCAATTATCTTTTTTATTTTTTTTATTTATTAGTGGAAACAAGCTTCCATATTAAAGCAATATAGCAAACATACAGTACATACTTAAAAATAGATTTTTTTTAACAGGTGTAAGAACCTTTACCATCCATGGAACCTTTTTGTTGCACAAAAGGTTCTTTATAGTGGAAAAAGGTTCTTTAGATCATTAAAATGTTCTTTACACTAATAAAAATGGTTTAAGAACTGTTCACAGAACCTTTATATTTAAGTGTATAAGAAAGACTTTTTTCTGTCTAAAACACAACTCGGATACGGATAATTCAGAAAAATCAATACAGAAAATTCCTTTATATTAAATTGGGCCATATTTGTAAGGACTTTTCTTCAAGTGTACAATAAGAAGTAACAGACAGAAGCAGAGAGACTGGAGTTCTCTGGATTTATTGAATTCGGTCACTCAGAGGTAGTGTGCTTCATACGTCCTTTCTATTTTCTGTCCATACTAGGGGTCCACAAACCTTCCGGATTATATAATGGGTCGGCAGTGTAGCTGAACACACTCCTGCTGCACCATTACAGCACAATTTCATCATCTGGGGAGAAAATTATGACAGGCAGCCATTGCATATTTTATTTCCATTTCATTTCACATGTCTTTAATTTAGTCTGCCCAGGTGAAGTCTAAAAGCTTTGACCATAGTTTGCTGGAAGTATTGTAAAGCATCAGCCGCACTTTTGGGGGGAAAAATATCAGAGTTTAAGAATGTGTTCTCTTTCAGTTTATGAGATGGAATTTATTATATTATATTATATTAAATTTAAGCATTTACACTACATTTAAGCGATACATTCTTCTCCACTGATTAGATACACGTATTTCTTTCGATTTAGTATTATATAATATCATCTATCCAGAAATGAGGCCATGTTGTGTGTATGATAAGATGTTTATGGGTAATTAATACGGAAAATAAATAAATGTATTACAGACTTATGGCAGTTATTTGAATTTCTTTGAATTGTATTCCATTTTAATTCTACATCCGTAAATCAAATTACAATTGCAGTTCTGCTTATAGTGTTCTATTTCAAATTCAGTATTTAAACAGATATTTTAAAGGCATTCTCAACGGTATTCTAAAGAGTGTATGACCCTGTCTCTCTTCTGCTTTTCTTTTTTTCTCTGTCATCATATCTGACAAAACATGATACATGAAACACCCGTTTAAGCTTGCAAAGTCATAGGACAAAGTCCCGTCAAATGGCATGTGAGCTTAGTCTTTCTCAATATTTGGGTGGAATGTATCAGTCTCCAGCGCTTTGTGACATATGATCTAGTGTAATAGCTCCATGTCCCTGAGGCACAGATGAATGATGGAGAGATGGAGGCATGACATTCAAAGACTGACAGATTGAGTGGCAGAGATTTGAGTATCTGATTATCTGCAGTTTTTTCACACAGCTCAGGGGTGTCCATACACACTGTGTCATTCTGAATAAGAGCCATTCAACGCTTTGTTCAGTATTTCTCAATGGCAGACCTAGTTAAAATACTTTCTCCTATCCCAGATTTATATTAAAGACAACTATAAATAAGCCATTTACAGGTTGATTTCTCTTGCTGTATCCGAAATTGAATACTTCCCTACTATATAGTATGTGAAAAACAGTATGCCAACAGAAAAGTATGTCCAAATACAAAGTATTTGAAAAACTGGAGGTGAGAAGTCCTCAGCTGATATATATACTACTTCTGCCGAGATTCTGAAGTGTGCATTCGATGGACACTTCCCTGTCCCATGAGGCCTCGGGAGAGGATTTATGAATGGAAGTGAAGCGACGCAATGGACGCTGGTAGGTCACCTGACAGTAACAACATGGTGGATGTAGTAAGTCCAAATTTCATTCATACTAGCCATATTCATACTATATAGTGTTCGGTTTCAAGTCGGTACTGAAAATTTAAAAAATGTGACGATACCAGCATTTTCCTCTAGCATTTTAAGCACTGTTGAATGAATTCTTAAATACCTCTGATGGGCCACTGTGTTCACATGCTCAACATATATGTCTCTGATTGGCCATTGTGTTCAAGCGCTCAACAGATACGTCTGTGATTGGCTACAATGATCAACGCTTCAAAAACACGTTGTAAATAGACATCTTTGATGCTCTTCACCGAGTTCTTACACAGATACACACGGGAGTGTTTGAAAGTAGGAGTCTATCAGCGGATCCATCTATCTATATAGACATGCATTCAAAATCAAATGTAGTTCCCACTCAGACAGTACATGATTTCCGAAGCAGCGACTGTGTCTCTGTGGCGCTATTAAAACATTGCAGCAAAACTGGCACAACCATTGAAGTGATTTTGGTGTGGGACTAACGTTTTTGGTCTGACCAATGGAAGAGCTTTGAAGGATTCAGTGAGATTGATTATGCCAGTGCATGTACGCCTATGCATCTAGCATGAGCGTAACACATTAATACTTACAGTCCAGTGATAATTGAGTGTTTTGAATGCTCGCATCCCTCCTGTGTCACATTGTTATTATACATGTTATCTATATTCACAGACTGAGGTGTAATTTGGTCTCTAATCTGCTCATCTTTCCACTTTTAATGAAGTAGCCACTTCAGTGAGGAGAAACGGATGTCATCAATTTAGAATAATATTCATAATCATTTATTATTCAGATTCATTAATTTCCACAAATTCAGTATTATTCACTGATTAATAAACACTCTCAACTTCTTGTGGTGTCATCAATAAGAAGAGAAACATCTCTAAGTCGCAATAAGGTTATTACTGCTATAATTTGCACAACTGGAACTAGTTAAAATTCCAATGGAATACATTTTCATTAGCAGGAAATATTATGTGTTCAAACACATTGCTCATTTGACTTAACTGTTAATTTTTTATGATGCAATTTCACTTAAAAAATGAAAGTAGTCTACATATCTCTTACTTTTGCATTCTCATGCATTCATTTATCACAAAGAAACATCCTGCCTATTAGTCTATGTTGTTCCATGACTTTCTTTCTTTGCAACACAAATGAATCTTGAAGAACATCCAGGACACTCTTTTACATATAAAGAAAGTGAACGAGGACTAGGGCTTTCAAGTTAGGGCTGACAATGATAAAAAAAAAAAAAAAAAAAAGAATAGTACTCAAAATTATTTATATTCCACAAGTGCGGTTTATTCCAAGTTATCAAAAGTCTTAAAATTGCTTTGTTGTTAGTTATATTTCCACTTGAGCTTGATTCAGCACGGCATGATTGCAAACCGTTCTCGGCCTGGAATTCTCAGCACGGTTGGCTAAATATAACTGTAACAGTTCCTTACTGTTCTTAAAACAGTTTGGCTCACTGTAAAAAGCAACGCGCTATATCTACTCCATAAAATTTTGACAACAGATTACAAGCAATATTATTAATTAAATTCAACAAATAGAATTGAGTTAGAATTAATCAAATTAATTCCTTAAATGTCAACCATTTAAAAAAAGTAATATTAATGTAAAATTTAAAGATGAATTAAGAACTCTTTATTTTTTATTGCCAACACTGAAGACACCTGATGATAACAAGCAGAATCACTGAAGGAAAGAGAAACACAAGAATTAACAGAGGTTTAGATGTTGATTTTATTGAAAATGTGTGGTCACCATTATGGTGATCAGTGTTTTCGTTTAGTTCTCTTTGCTTTTTATGTCAGTTTGGAGTTTTTGTAATGGTGTTTGCTGATTTTACACATTTTGACTTTTAAGGAATTAATTTGATTAATTCTAACTTAATTTTTATATGTTGCATTTAATTAATAATATTGCTTGTAATCTGTTGCCACAATTTTATTGAATAGACAGAGCGTATTACTTTTTACAGTGAGCGACTTTCCTTTGAAGAACATTTTAAGTTCCATGGACGTTAGTTCTTTAAGGAACCATAAATTCCAATAAAGAACCTTTATTTTTTAAGAATGTACAGTATGATTTTATTGTAGTGCCTTTTTGACATTTTTGGGCCCAGTTCTTATTCACTTGAATTAATTTCACTTTAAAACTCCTATTCCACAAAAGAAAGAAATCCATACAGGTTTGGAGCGACACAAAATAATGACAACGTGCTTTTCCATTTGGCTGAACTATCCCTTAACAAATCCATAGAATAGCATAGAACAATCTGCGTTAAAAAATTCAGTACAGTTCCTGCATAAACATCTGAATATTTATGTGAACCAAATCTGAACTCGCTACAGTGTCATATTTATTTGGATTACATCTTTGACACAATTAATTTCTAGGTATAAATAGCCTGGGGATGTTTGCATGAATTACAGTGTGCTGAAAACCATTACAAAGCATTGTGGTACATACAGCATTCACATTCTGCCTGTGAACTAAGTGGAAATGCTCATTCTTCCCACAGTTCAGTCCTGTACCGCCTCTTTCTGTCACCGGCCCCAAAGTTGTCTTCTCTTTGCTAATGTCATAGGCAAGTATAACTTGATTAGACTTCAAAAATCCAAGGGTAAAACTATTGATTGTCTCCAGATGGAATTAATCTAGAGCGCAATTATGTGAAGGTCTCTTCTCAAACCATTTGTTTTAGTCCACAGCCTCCAAATCAGCAGACCCCATTTTGCAGATGCTCACCGAGGAATGGGAGAAAAGAAAAACTCAATCCAATTATACAGATAAATAGGACTAATCATGCAACCCAAAAATTTGAATATGAGGTTTACGGGTGGGTCGATAAGCATTATCGTTTCACCCCTGCTGAAATTTACAGCATAATTTTAGATAACGCCAGAAGAGAAAGGATACAAATTGCACCGATAAATAGTTCAACATTAGACATTAACATATGGATTGTAAGGGACCCTGATAAGGGGGGAGACATTTTATTAGAGGCGAGAAACATCCCATTAAAAGGCCTCACTAGGTGAACCATTTCCATAATTCATGCTCTAGAGCGACATCAGAAAGGTAAGGCTTCCATTGTGGAACGGGCAAATTGACTTTCAAAGGCCATTTCAATGAGGATTATTCTGATACAGGTGACTGCATGACTGGTGAAATTATTTCACCAAATATGGGATTTGTTTTCCACATCAAGAAATTCTTTTTTTACTCGGCTGTAACTTAAAGTAATGAAAATGTACTGAAAATATTAAGCAAGAGAGCTGTTTTTGACATTGGTAATAACAAGAAATGTTAGAGTGAGTTTTGAAGGATCATGTGATACAAGACTGAATGGCTTCTAAAAATCCTATATATGCACTCACTACTGGTCAAAATTTATTCCTGTGATGGCAAAGCTGAATTTTCAGCATCATTACTCCAGTCTTCAGTGTCACATGATCCTTCAGAAATCATTCTAATCTAATCATTCAAAACTTTTGACTTTTGGCAGTGTATGTAAATCTATGTATGATACAAATAGAATATTTGTTACCCACTTTCCTGTTTTAAAATACATTGCTACAGCATTTGTCAAGCCATTCTGTAAAGTGGCCTTTTAGATTCAGGTCATCATTTTTAAACAAAAACACTTTCCATAATCAACATCTGGGTCTTGAAATTGTTGCATCAGTGACAAGTGCCATAGCTTTATTGCTCACAAAAACATTAGCATTAGCATACAACAGTATCACACACAGATTCATTCTTCTATGGCATTTTCCTGAGGCATTTTCAATGAATAACAAAGCTGACTAAATAGTTTTTATAATTCACGTGGCAATGTCATTTTAAATATTGTTAGCTCTGCCGCAGATTTGATCAATATTACTTAGATTAACCTTCAATTTCCATACTTCCTCTCAAGACAGCTGTAACTGCTTTAAAGTCACATCCTTGTATGCCGCACAGGGAAGTAATTATGAATATGCAGCAGAGAAATATGAAAACACGATCGCACAATCACCACACACGGCTTTAATTGTGTACCAATGAGCTATTGCCTAATTGCTGGAGCCAAACTGAATCAGCAAACGAATTTATAAGGGCATTTAGACCCCAATTTCATTGGAAGCTTAATGATGTCGATCGATGGAGGCTGTGTATCTGAAGGACAAACACATGTTTTCGCTCTTCTTTTGCCTAATGGCTGTGTGCTTCAATCACACTCTTTAATCAAGTGAGACAGGACCGGTGTGGGCAGACTGCCAGACATGGCCATGTTTTCTGAGATACAGACCCAGGAGATGCTTCGGTAGCAGGTTGGCTGTAGTACAGATCTAGAATCAATTGCATTGCACCCATTACAAGGTACAAAAACACACAAAAAAAACTAGTCTCGGGATGTCTTCGTCACCTCCAAAACCCCATCAAGATTCACCTTATCCACCTACACAATCCATTCTGTACAACTAGCTGGCATGACGTCCCTGTTCCCCTTGACTTCCTCCCTCAAATCACCTGCAATCTGTACACAATCCTCTTGAAGACCCTCAGAGGAGCATTTTACAGCTGCATGTCTCCATCCGTGATCAGGAATGAATGTGGTTTTCAATCACGTAATCAATTTGAGACATGGAGGGTGTGCAGGAGGTCATTTGAACATTGGCCGCAGCCATATTCCTTCAAGAGTATCGCCTTATGTTCTTCACGTGTAATATTGTCTTCATGTCCATCGGCACTCTAATACTGAGCAGGCTCGCTCGAGCACATTGCAGGGTCGCACGTATTTCACCGCAATGCTGTCACTCTACAAACATCTGACCGTCTATATTCACCAAATGAAAGAGTCCAGAGCTCTTACTTCCTCTGGACGTTTCTCCATCACTGTTAATCCATCTCAACAGGCAGCAGAAGACTTGATTTCATGCATACAGTAACTATGTACCAGATGTCATATGTAGTCCAGGTAACATCAACAAAGACCTTGATAAACACAATAGGCCTTCATGCAACAAAAGCAGAATGAATTTCTGTGTAAATCATTCATACATCCAATTGGTGCTTTTTGTTTTCACAGAAATATGTTTTGCCTGTGTTTTACTATCCTGCAGAGTTTAGCTCCAACCCCAATCAAACACAGCAAAACCAGCTAAAAGTCTTCCAATTTACATGGAAATTACAGGCATGTGTGTTTAGTTAGGATTGGAGCTAAACTCTGCAGGACAGTGGCCCTCAAGCCAGAGTTGACCAGCTCTGAGGTTGAAGATGAGACAGTTCAGCAGTGTAAAAACCAAACCAATTTAAATGCCTCAATTTTAAGACAATTAGACATGTCATGCATGCAGCATATTTTGTATATTATATATATTCTACACATTATATATATATGCATATAATATATGTCTGCATATGTGTGTGTGAGTGTGTGTGTGAAATCACCTACATTGCAGGGAACAGCCAGCAGTCGAATATATAGCATATAGAATATACAGTTTGTACGGTATAAAAACGTCTAAGAGTCTACGTCTAAGAGTCCCTACAATGATAGTGAACCAGACAATGTGTGTGTGTGTAACGGTACATATATTCATCCCGAACCGTCATGGTACAGACATCACGGTTGAGTGCATGCAGTCAGACGACGAATACAGTCTGTACCAGGTGATCCACACTCCAATCCAGAAGGGGGCTCGTGCAGTAATGCAAAGATGTTTGCTAACCGCCACAACAGGAAAAAGTCCAGAAGAAGAACAGATGATCTTGTTTATGTTTAATCTCTCAACTTGTGTTTCATCTACAGAAAGATATCAATAAAACAGCATGAGAATAATATCTCGCATAGCATTACATTTACCTCAGGCAAGTCATTTAGTGTCCACAGCACGTTAGTTTACTAGAGAAATGAAAGACGGGAGCATTTCACTGTGTAGATTATATTAAAAAAATGAATTGGAGTAGAAAAATAATTGAAAACTCTTATAATTAGATTTAGAAGTTAATGCAAAACCTGCCTCATATGCAATTTACATGTTTTTTTTTTTTTGTTTTTTTTTTGAGTGTTGATTATTATATCTAAAAAAATATAAATAGCAACTGATTTTAATAGTTTGGGCTTTGTTGTAAACTGTAACCTTTAATATTATAGTAATGTGCAAGAAATGGCTCCCTGTATATAGTTTACAGCATTAGCTAAGATAGATTTTTTTTTTTATCCTTAAGTGATAATTATAATTGAATTTATTTATTTATATTGTATTTTATGAGCTAAGGTATACAAGACACAGTGACAAGCTATATTTCTCCTAAAGGTGCCATTTTTGCACATTTATTTCTGACAGTGAAGATAGCAAAGCATTTCTGGAACCAACAAAAAAATTGATGTAGAAACCGATGTAACCGACTTCAATGTTGTGCAGGCTAGGGGAGAATTTCTTAGAGCAGTCGTGACCATAGCAGTTGTGTGCCCTCTGTTGTAGGGTCAGGATATTCTGCTTCATGTAGGGAATGTTGATGTACAACACAATGTTGATGTAATCTCCGCAGTCTGCTAAAGCCTTCTCCAAGGTCAGTTTACTCCATAGTATCTGGAAATCCAGGAACGAGACATTTACTGTATGTGATAGGCAAGCTGCAATACCTTTTTGGTCAGGGGCCTAAAGATTGACAAAAAGAAGAGAGGAAGAAGAAAAAATGAAAGATAAAGTGCTTTGGAAAGAGTCAATTTAATTTATTCTCAATAGTCCTTTTGGCTGACAAAATGTTAAGATGAATGTGTCTGCTCTTGTTTTTGTGAACCCGCTGCATTAAAGGTTCAAATTATGCTGGGATCATAAGGACGGGAGGTAATGAAAAGATAAATCATTTGGAGTAAGTGGGAGGGATATTAAATTTTTCATGAGGGGTACATTCAAAAACACAGCCCCCCTGTGCTCATATAGCTCGCATACGGAACCGACATGTTCTGCTGAATAATCAAAATCTCTAATGAAACAATACAGAAAATGCAGTGGCTGTTCGAATTAACTGGTTGAAATGTTTTTCATGTACCATTCTTACTCATAGCTCTCACCATCAGGATGAGCTTTTCTCATATCAGTGAGATTAATTGCGTATATAATTAATCTATAAGCCATTACACATATTAGTCAAAACACTCTTACAACACACTGTGAGCAGTGCAGTCTAAGGCCTTGTTTACACTGTACACAAATTTGATTTGTTTTTAAAATGTTTAGGACTGAAAGGTCCCAGTTCTTTTATTTTGCAAGTGATGAAATCAGATCTGTCTTTTTTTGCCTCCAGAAAGTACCAAATATATGAACACTGGTTGCCAAAGTCACAATTTAAGCAGCAGCACAATGCAGAGAATCTGTCATTGTGGAAAGAGACGAAAGAAAACATAAAATTTTCCAATTTTCTTATGACTATCATGATCAGTGTTGGGGGTAACGCATTACAAGTAACGTGAGTTACGTAATCAGATTACTTTTTTCAAGTAATTAGTAAAGTAATGCATTACATTTTTAAAAAAAAATTATATTTATGAGCTTTTAATGCCTTTATTTGGAGAGGACCGTAGAGAGCAGACAGGAGAGCATTGGGCAGAATCGGCAAAGGACCTTGAGACGGGAATCGAATTCGGGTCACCGTGAACGCATTTGCACCATATGTCGGCGCACTAACCACTAGGCTATCGCCGCCAACATGCATTACTTTTAAACTTATAACAAATATCTGAATTACTTTTTCAAATAAGTAAAGCAAGTTCTTTTGATTTCCCATTTATTGACTGACACCTCTCCAGGCCCATGTTGAGAGAAATCGGGAGTGCAGAGGCGAACTTTTTACTTTCCATAAAAAGTAACTAAGTAACACAATTAGTTATTTTTTTAGGGAGTAGCGCAATATTGTAATGCATTACTTGTAAAAGTAACTTTCCCCAACAAAGTAAGGGACCTATAGCTTAAGAAAAGAAAAATTAAATGAAGGGAGGCCTGTTTGCTTGAAACAGAAAATGGTCAAAATATTGCCTTGATAAAATGTGAAACCCATATGATTTTCTTTAATGGAACTGAAAAGGAGACATTTAGTAGTATGTTCAAGCTGCTCTTTTCCATTCAATGGAACTGAATGGTGACCACGGCTTTCAGGAATGATTTTCAATGAATGAACAACAGATTAAATTACTATCGCACGGCTTCAGAAGACTTGAAATATAGCGCATGAGCCATATTGATGACTTTTATTTAGCTTTTTGTCATTTTTTTGAGCTTCACACCACTTTCATAATGGAAAAGAGCATGGTGAACATTCTTCAAAATATCTCATTTTGTGTTACACAGAAGAAATCTATACCAGTAAATAAAGACAAAATTATCATTTTTGGCTGAACTATCCCTGAAGTGCTTCGTATATTCTAGGTTAATATTCTGGGACTTTTTTTATTATTTGAAGATCTTCTGTAAGCACAGAAGGTCAGGGCATGTCTTACTGTGACAGAGGCCGCATTCAAGCGGTCCGTTCACTAAATATCTCATCTTTGAGATAAGGGAGAACTGAGCGTAATTATGTGGCGCTGTCAGGCCTGAGAGGAATCCCGAGCAAAAGCCCCAAGTGCTGATTTAGTGCAGAAGGAAAGAGGAGAGATGTGACAGTGGCAGAGCCGAGAAAAGAGAGAAAGAGATAACATTCTCCAATCATTAAATCATCCCCCTCCGCTATCTGCACATGAGTGTCACTCAGAGGGAAAAAATAAAGAGGTGCAAATGAAATATTAATGTGTTCCTTATTTTTGAGATTTACATTAATCTCTTTCTTTCTCTCTCTCCCTCTTGTGGAAGGAGCTGAGAGGTTTGAAATCTTTTTCTTGCTGTTGATGTTGAGTATTCATCTAATGAGATTCTTCAACACCCTTGATATGCTTCATCTTTTCTCTTGCTTTTAAACTCTTAAATCTCTATAAAGCACAGAGACAAGAAGAAAAGGTTGATGCAAGCTGCTGTACTGTAGAACGTCTCACGCCTGCACCTTTGGCATGCTTTAAAACAGAAATCTCAAGCATTGAACCCGATTCCCGCTGGGAGGCGGGGGGAGAATCTAGGGAAGTCAGGTGAAGCTGTGTCGGATGCTGTCAGTCTGTTCTATATATGAAAAGACGAATGTGTGCCCATAATTACACCCCTATATGAGCTCATGTCGCTTCGTGCTAGGCCTTGAGCGCTGAACATTTGTGTAAATACCAAGAGCGCTTCCAGACATCAGGAATATAATTATTCTCTATGGTCAGGTAACAGAGTGACTCATTACTGAAGGATGCTATTTAGATTTGTTAAAGTAAGAGATCATACTGTATCTAGCATTTCTGGTCACATACAGACTGCACGATGATCGGGTTAGCAAGATTTACCAATAATGTTAGCGACAAGACACGTATTATCATCCATGATGCATGAATCCTTTGTGGAGAAGACAATCCCAAAATGCATTGTGATGAGCTCAAAAAGATCTTTTGTGAAAAAAAGAAGTGTGTTATTTAGAATGTGCACTTGTAGTGTACTTCAAATTTTTAAAAAGGTTAATTTTTAAAATTGTATTTGCAGATAATATAATATTAATGAAATAAAAGTGCCCGATGGGAGTGGAAAATTCTGACCATGATCTACTGATGACATGCAAATTAAAGAACACAGACTCAGCTAGATTAAGGCTTTTTTGGGGGGTGTTAAATAATACTAGTAAATTGACAAATGCAAACCATAGTAAATCACCTTGCGTGATTCATTTAAATACTCTCCACCCATAAATTTTGCGTCTGAAAGGGAAACTCCTACAAATGCATATGCAATAAAGTCAGCTGCAAAAATAACCCTGTCCACGCCTTTTCAGCGCTATTTTTTCACTGTGTGTCTTCAGTAAATCCTGACAGTAGATTTTAATGGCAAAAGAGGGTTTGTGCTGGCGCAAGCTGTTAGTAAATCTGGCCCTTAGACATTACAGTTTTTCTCAATCAATTTGACACGTTTCTCCAAACTCGGATCACTGTTCTCAAAACAGTTAACAATCATGTGAACCATTTTCTCAAAACACTAAGCACAAAATCCTCAGATGTTCTCATAATAGTTTTTTACATCCAATCAAAACTTTAATATATCAGGAAAAAACAATCACAGCTTTTTTTTATTGGCTTTACACAAATCACAAACATTTATGTACCATTTGTCCAAACACAACAAACAAAACTCTGGAATTTGTCATATTATCAAATGCACATGGTATGTTTTCGATTAGCCCCAAACTGATATCTGCTTAATGTTTAATCCTTAAGGTGTAATCATTTGGTATGCCTACAGATTTCTATAGATATTGATTCTATATAGTTTCTATAGAACTTATTTGCAATTTCCGATATGGTTACACACAACACATGCAATGCAGTTTTCCCAAATGTTTACGCATTCATCACAATTGCTTTATGTAATAGTGAAAATATAAAAGGGAAAGTATACATAGAGCAAGAAAATATGCAAAAGAAGGGGAAAATTAAGAGGTCTAAGTGTAAAGGTGGTGGTGTGAAGGAAGGGGTGTAATGAGAAAGAAAGGAAGAGTGGATCATATAGAAGGAGATCATATATGAGGAGAGAGGAGGAAGTAAAAAAGGGGGATAGGAGTAGAGCTGAGTAAAGTGGAGGACACTGGTGTAGTGGAAAGATCAAGAGGAGAAATTGTATGAAGACATGGACATAGTAAAAGTCGACAGCAGGGTGGAAGGGGTGGGAGGAGAGGCGGATTTCAAATGAAATCAAAATTACCCTAATTCAGTGGTTCTAAATCCTGACCTGGGGAGCCCTATCTGAGGGTATGGGGGATTTTGGATTCAGCTCCCATACATTTTTTTTTATTTATTTATAAGAAATGGTTTTATTGATAAGAAGTTCAAGATAAAATACTTTGGTGTAATGTTATGTTTGAATATACATATAAACAACTTCTTGTAAATATCTGTAGTTTTAAAGCTGTTGAGATTATTGAAAAACTTTTGCCTGGAAATTCTTAAATGTCAGGGTGGCACAACTGCAAATATTGTATTATCAAATGACAGGGTAATAAAGTTAAGCCTGATACTGTAATGCAACGTCCAGAGGAGCCTAATAGATCATTGTGGCAGAGTGAAAAGGGTTGTATATCATTTCAAGTATGGGTAGATGTATATTTACAAATATTTGGTTGTACCACCTGACAAAAAAAGTAAAAAAAAAAAAAAAATATATATATATATATATATATATATATATATATATACACACAGTGTATATGTACACACACACACACACATATATATATATATATGAATTTAAACTTAACTTGAAATGATATGTAACAACTGAATACATTGTTCATGACTCAAAAATATGCATTGCATCAGTTTTGAAAGGATTTAAAAAAAATAAATAAATACCTGTTAGAAAAAACATTACAATAAACATGTATTTTCGTTAGTGTATTTGTACATCTACAACTGAAAGTGTTCTAAAATCATTAGAGAATACACTTGTAGTTTTGATGTTACTATTTACTTTTAATAAATACATTACTAGAAAAAAATGCAGTGCTTTATTTTGCAGTAAAGTTGAACTGTTTGGTTGAGGTAAGAATGTGTTTAGATCACTGTGTAAACTGTTTTGAGCAGTTACATTACTTTGGAGAAATGTGTCAAATCGATTGAGAAAAACTGTAATTTTTTTGCAGCTATAACAGCTTCAGTTCTTCTGGGAAGGCTTTCCACAAGATTTTGGGGTGTTTCTGTGGGAATTTTTGCCCAGCCATCCAGTAGAGCGTTTGTGAGGTCAGGGACTGATGTTGGATGAAAAGATCTGGCTCGTGATCTCTGTTCCGGTTCATCTCAAAAGTGTTGGCTGTGGTTGAGGTCAGGTCTCTGTGTGGGCCAGTCACGTTCCACACCAAACTCACACCAATCCAACCATGCATTTATGTACCTTGCTTGGTGCACTAGGGCACAGTCATGCTGGAATATAAAAGGGCCTTCCCCAAAACGTTCCCACAATCTTAGAAACACACCATTTTCCAAAATGTCTAGGTATGCTGAAGCATTAAAGGGTTAGTTCACCCAAAATTGAAAATTCTGTCATTAATTACTCATTTTTAGGTGAACTAACCCTTTAAGATTTCCCTTCACTGGAAGTAAGGGGCCTTCGTTCACCAAACTTTAAAGTTGGCACAGTGCAGTCAGGCAGGTAACGTACTTCTGGCATTCTCCAAACCCAGATTCGCCCATCAGACTGACAAAAAAAGACGCTTAATTAGTACTTGTTTCCACTGCTCCAGAGTCCAGTGGCGGCATGCTTTACACCACTCCATCCAACGCTTGGCATTGTACTTGGAGATGTGAGGCTTGCATGCAGCTGCTAGTCCATGAAAACCCATTCCACGAAGCTCCCGCTGCACAGTTTTTGTGCTGATATTATTGCCAATGGCGAATTTTACACACTATGCGCCTCAGAACTCGGTGACCCCACTCTTTGACTTCACGTGGTCTTCCACTTCCTGGCTGAGTTACTGCTGTTCCTAAACGCTTCCATTTTCCAATAATATCACTTATTATTATTACTTTTTAAATTTTGTGGTTTTAGCTTAGCAAATTGCTGTTGATTCTCTGGACTCTCCCTGAGGGATATTTGTGTGCTTTACAATTTTGTCTATTTAGAGGATTTCAAATTACTCACTTACAAGGTTTCTTGACCATTAGCATGTTAAGTAGAGAGCTGCAGTGAGGATGCTCACTATGGTTTGAAACCGAGTTTGTATTTACTGAATGAGATCAAGCAATCAATGTTTCAACTTGCCCATACTGATTTAGATTTAAGTTTTTATATGTTCATATTCAAACAAGATAAACCTATAATGACTCCCAATCACTTCAGAATTCCTTTCTAATTTATAAACCTGAATCCAGAGCTGACAGACTGAGTCTTTTTGTTTTTGTTTTTGTTTTTGAGGAATAGATGAACAGCTGCCATCCTTCTTTCTCTCTGATGTCTGATGGAGGCACTTTATGCGGCTAGAACCACAAGCACTCAACATACATGAAGAGAAAAACCACAGATGTGGTAAAACTTCAAAACAAAGCACATCTGTGGTTTCTCACTGCCTCTGCTAAATGGCATTCACCAAAGTAAAGCTTAATTGGCTTCATAATAAGAGGCCACTTCCCTATCACAAAAGAATTAGATTTTAGTTGTCAGGCCTTGTGAAAGTTAAAGGAATAGTTCATTCAAAATGAATATCCTTTCATCATTTACTCACCTTATGTTGTTTTAAAAGTCACATGACTTTCATTCTTTCAAAAGGTGATGCTCAAAGACAAAGTTCAGACTAAGTCCACACAAAGTCCAGATGAAGTAAGTCTGAGCATTGAACTACTAAAATTATTCAGTTAACCCTGCTGATTTTTATCACCATCTCCTGTTTTCCACTATTTCACAGCTTCCTCTGGCAACCTCTCAGACTGACAGAAGACATTTTTACTATATAAAATATATATTTTTTTTTAAACTGTTTTTGGGTATCAGATGAACTCTGCTGGCGGGTTTTGGATACCAGACCAAATGGATATCTTCTGAAAGGATCTGGTTAAGAGACATTTTTGGCATTGATGGCAGGATGTCGGCGTGATCTAACATTTTTATTTTATTTAATTGTTAAAATAACCATTAGAAATTAGGATTCACTCAATTAAACAACAAGATAAAGACTCCCCCTGCAGAACATATTAAATGTATATTTTCAGGCATAAAACCCCCCATTGAGAACCTGACGTCTCTTAGGTTCACCTCAAAAGCACAAGCTCCAGTTTTATTGTGCCATCCTCTGGGTGAGCTAAAGAGGAAAAGCAGGAAAAATTGATCCAGAATAGAGCCTGAGGAAATTGTCTCATCTCTCTGATACTCCTTTACTTTCTCTCTCTCTCCTACTATTTTTCTTTCATTCTTTTTTTCTCTCATTATGCAGTCTGAGCTACAGGGCTCCATAATCCTTGAAGGTTTAGCAGAGCAGTCATGTGATTGGTTAGACATTACATCAGGATGATGTAATACTCCGAGGACTGGCTAGTGTGTCAGACACAGTGAGAAAAAGAGAGAGAGCGAGGGCTTTGCTGAGGAGAGGAGTGCAGCAGCCTGCAGCACACTGAAAGGGAGAGGGTGAGAGAAGGTAATCCCAAACCACACAACAACGCTTTAGAGAACGGAGGGGAGAGCAGAACTCTTTTCCGTGAGCCCTGACTGAACAGCGAAGATAAGCACAAGCGCTCGCTGCAGCAGCCGACTGGTGCCAAACACTCTTGGGTGTCGCATTTCTGTTTATGCAGTCATTATATGTGTTAAATAGAAAGAGTGTGTATGTATGTGCTCACAAGTTTGAGCTTTGTGAGGCAATGGAGGGAGAAAGACTGATATGACATAAAGAATGTAGTCACATGAGTTTACATGGTGATTCCTAAAAAAAGTGGTTCTCAACTGGTGTTGCTTCAGGACCCTGATTTTATACTGGACATCTAGTGGCCTAAAGCAGTTGACCCAAAAAATGACAATCTAAACTCTTATACTATTATTTTACTGTTATCTTTATGATTAAAATTGTTAAGCATCTCTTGTAATGCAATGACAATTCATTGTTACTACTGTCAAGCTCAGAAAAGGAGAAAACCCCCCCCCCACCAAAAATGACATAAAAATGGGCTGAAGGATGCAAGCGGTCTAAAGTAGTACTTAAATGATTTAATGTCCACAAGCAGTAAAACCTTTTTACTCATTCCAGTGTCACCCAGCGTTTGGGTTGTTTTAAACCAGCAGTTGGGTTGTTTTAACCAAGCGAATGGGCTGTTTTATCCCAGTGGTTGGGTTGTTTTAACCCAGCGAATGGGTTGTTGTATTAACCCAGCGAATGGGTTGTTGTATTAACCCAGCGGTTGGGTTAAATGTTTGCCTAACCTGCTGGGTGTCACTTTTATATTCTGTTTAATTCTGTTCGGTCATGTTTGCACCTGAATTCGTTAGTCTCTGATTAGTTAATCCTCCTCCACCTGTACCTGTTTAGTTCCCTCAATCACTCTATGTATTTATACTCCCTGTTCTGTTCAGTCCTTTGTCAGTCATTGTTGGTGTAACCAGTTATGTTCTCCTGTTGAATTAAAGACTGTGTTTTCTACTATTATCTTCGTCGTGAGTTTTCTAAGCCACCAGTGCGTTACAGAATGACTGACCCTGAAAACGAGTAAAAGAAAAAGAGAAAGAAGAAGAGTAAAATGGACTCACCAGCACTGCGTTTTCTTCTCCTCCCGGAGAGCAGGCCTTATTTGGAGTACTTAGCCTGGATGATCCGGAATGGCGGCCTCTCCCTCACAGCCAGCGAGCCCGAGGCGCCCACCGAGGTTGTTCCAGGTCTGGAGAACATCAAAGCCCCGGAGATGACGCAAGTTGGTCAGTCCACCGCAGAGCCAGGAGCGGACCTGAACCTCATCGATCTGTGGTTCGCGGATCAAATTCCCACCCAAGTCCCCACCCTCGAATCCTCCTCGTCTTCGCCGGTCCCGTCTGGCTATTTGGATGCTCCAGTTCCGTCCGGAAATCTTCTTCAGCCTATATCCCTGCCTGATTTTCTGATCCCGTCTCCATCACTGGTCACAGCCAGACCCCTGGATCCGTTGGCACCACTGGTATCGTCAAGCTCCTCGGCTCTGCCCCAGCCGATCCTCGCCTTGGGCTTCACCTCCACCAGCTCGGCTTGAGGCTGTGTCCCCGCCTCCACATCGAGCCTCCAGACCCATGTCTCCACCTCGACCTGTCAGCCCATCACCATCGCCTCGGCTCACCGCTCCCTCATCACCTCCATGGCCCGTCTGTCCGGATGCTGCGTTGGGCTCTCTCGCTACTCCAGGTCGGCCTCTAGCGGTCGACGCCCAGCTTCCACTATGGACTTCCGGGGTTTCAGCTGCGCCCGAACCCTGCACCCCTACAGCGTCATCGGGCTCCTCCCTTCCTCCGACCTCCCTGTCATGCTCGCTCGCCCCATCGTCGCCACGGTCATCCGAGTCCCCGTCGTCGCCTCAGTCCTGCGAGGCTTCCAGGCCTGCGATGTCGCCCAGGTCCGCCAGCCGCAATGTTCCGCCGGTGCCCCCACTCACCATGGTTCCGCCTCCGCCAATCGGTCCCAGGGTTCCGTCTGCCCCTGCAGTCAGGACTCCACCCTGGCTCCTCCCACCGTCAACTCCACCATGGTGCCCATGGTCAACTCCTCCAGACTCCTGTCCGTCACCAGCTTCACGCCCTCCACCGAAGCCTCCACCCTTTTTTATCTTCATAGACTTTCGTCACGGCGTGAGGACGCGCCATTCCGAGTGGGGCGTAATGTCACGTTTATGTTCTGTTTAGTTCTGTTCTGTCATGTAGCACTGGGTAGTTTTATTTAACTCAACTATTGTTTAAAAATTACTGTATTGCTTGCTTAAAATGAACCCAAAATATGTTGGAAATTAACATATTAATACATGTAATAAATGAACATTTATTAATAAGTTTGATGAATAATAATTAGTTTTTTTCAATTGCTAACAAGCGTTTACCAATACTTAAAGTACTTTTTCTAAACTCTTAACACAGCAACACACCTACATCACACAATTAGCCAAATTTATTAATTAATTTTCTGCCCAAAACCATATTTTGTTAAATAAACACAAACTCTACATTTCAAAATGCTAAAAACCGTTTTCAACACATACTAACTCTATCAAAACACAGCAAACCTGATTCAAAATCAAGTCGTTCTGTCAAAACATAGCACTAGTTTTCTATCCAACATGAACATATAGTCAATCATAGCACGATGACTGTCAAAACACTAACAGTTGATGGCATTATGAAAACTGCATTACTTGTCATGTTTCAGTTCTACCTGCAGAAAATATGAAATCCATAGTTTTTCAAATTCAATTTCCTTTTACTGCAGTAAAAGTATAATGCATGCAAGCCATTCTACATTTTTGGTTGAGTGTTGAATGTGTGCATTCTTGGCAATAGAAGTGAGTCATTATTTTATAGAATGTACAGTAGAAAACGAGAAGAAGAAGAAAGTAACAGAATTGCTCAGGGCAGCTACTGGTCCAATGTGTCCCCTATGCAGAACTTCAGTTGCCCCCTTGGTTGAAATATCTTTCTGAGGGTGGGTGTGTGGTGTTGATGGAGCTCCTGTAGAGGGTGGGATGGTGTCCTCTTGGTGTAGTGCCCTACGCAGACCACATATTTTGTAAATATGGAACAGTGGAATCGTTGTAGTAAAATCGTTGTAGTATAAAGCTTTTATTTAAATGAAAACATGAAATTGCTGCCATTGATCAACAACAAATCCAACATACATGGTCTTTGGTTATTATGGAAGCTTTTTTCTCCACCACAGAATAAAAAAGCATAAAAGGTAATTGTGACCTTTTTATCAAAAATATTTTTTATTTTGCAATTGTGAGTTTACATCTCACAATTCTGACTTTTTTTTTTTTCTTTCTCAGAATTGTGAGATATAAACTAGGAATTGCGAGAAAAAAGTCACAATTACCTTTTTTTATTTTCTATTCATGGCAGAAATAAGCTTTCATAGGCTCTACATGTGTAAGGAGGAAAACCATAGAGATGCACAATCCAGCACACATTCTTACTCCTCTCCCATACCTCTTCTTCTCCCTTGTCCTGATCCAACTTCTCCTCTCCTCCTTCATCCACACTTCTCCCTCACCCAGATATTATTTTCTCTCTGCTCCTGTGTTGTTCCTCATACACACTGAATAAAACCGATTCAAAGAGTCCTATTTTACTGTGTGTTCATGTAATGAAAATAAATTCAACACCTGACTATACCTCCAACTGAGATTGGAATCTGCTATTTCTCAATGTTTAAGTGATCTGCTAATTAAAAATGCTTATCAATTGTTTCAGTATTTGTTTTATATTTTTTTCCAGTACTGCTGTTGTTGCAAAAGTATAGGTTTTTTTCCTATATTTAAAGATTGGAACATTAGGTCTTCATTTCTGACTTGCTGTGTTTAAGCATTTGCAAATAAGATGAGAAAGATCCATGATTTTAGTATGAGGTAAGCTTATATGAAAAGAAAATGTAAGCATTTTAGAAACGTGTTAATTGACTGCGTTTTGTGTGAAAACGACATCAATTGTGTTAATGGTATGGCCACAGAAGACGGATGTTCTGCTAAATATGTTTAGTGTTTTGAAAATGTGACTACAGATTGGACAAAAGTATGTTAGCAATTGAAAAAAAAAACTGTAAACAATAAACATTTATTAAATTGCTTATTAATAAATGTTCACCTTTTGATTATTATTGTTGCCTCTAGTAATTATGTGTCTGATTTTTAATTTTCAACCTAATATGGGTTCATTTTAAGCCAATCATACAGTAATTTTTAAACAATAGTTGAGTTAAATAAAACTGCCCAGCACATTGGGCAAATATTTAACCCAACCGCTGGGTTAAAACAACCCATTTTCAACCCAACTTGGGTTGTTTTTAATCCAGCATTTTTTAGAGTGTATATAGTTATGATTGCATGGTTGGTTGCATTGTATTTTTCTGCATTTAGACTCCCATTTTTAGGTCACGAAACAGATTTAATACACACTGACATAATTCATTATATGAGCCATGAAGATATATGAAAATCACATTCACAGCTGCACTGAATATGTAAATGCTTACAACCACCATTTGCATGTCATAACATCTGTCGAGATTAGCAGAAAAAAAAAATAATGATCATCATTTCAAGACTACAAATGTTAAAAAAAGAAAAGATTTGTTATCAGGTGTCAGAACTGGCAACCATAAAAATGACACAAAAATTATGACAATCCTAATTGGACCCCAGACTGATTGTAATTGTGCTACATTAAAATATGCAAAGCTGCTGTTAACTCTCAAACCAATATTAGTCCTTAGGGTACATTTGTTGAATGAAATATCACTTCAAACCTCAGATCTGCCCCACTTTCCTAATGAATTACTTCTGAAATATTCAAAGAAATATTCAAAGAAGAGACATAGCCACAGGTTCTCTATTTTTTGGCACACAGAACCAGGAGGCCCAAGAGCATTTACTGTTGATGATGATGGCAGGACATGTGCATAAATTGAGACTGTCTAGAGAAAAACACCTTAAGGCTGCATTAGAGACAACAGAAAGTGGCACTACATCCTAAAAGCAAGAAAAATGCGTCCACAAAACCCTTCTATTAAAGTCTACAGAGTTAAATGAGGACAAAAGACTGGTGTAAATGCAGCATTTGAAAAACAATTTGTTTATTTTAAAGATAATTAATTGAGTAAGCGCAGTACAAATGCTGCAAATGAGCTAATACACGCACAACACAATGTTCATCTTAATATAACATTGCATGCAGCCGTATTTCACTACTCGCTGATTTGAATAATGTTACATGATTTGATAGTGATTTATTTTTTGCCGAAAAACTCATTTGCTCTATGCATCTTTTGTGGCCAATCACTGATGGATTTCAAGCAGCGAATGTTCATATGATGTTCATTTATCAGAGACAGCTTGCTGAAGTGTAAAAGCTATTTGCAGTCTTGTGTTGCTTCCTCCTCAGGCTGTTATACAATGGAGTTCTCATGTGGCCCGGGTCGAGAGTGACAGCCCAAGTCTGACGGAACAAAAAAGTACCGAAATGACAACTTGATAAAAGCGAAATGACTTTCCGTCTGTGTTTTGCCGAGAGCAAGGTAAAAGGCGCGGGGTGGCTGGGTGCAGAGAGCATGAATAAAAGAGTGATGGGCGGCGGAGAGATCTGACAGCCGAAGAGTGTGATGTCTGCGCGCTGATGCCTGTGTTTGTCGGGGTCAGGGTTACGTCGATGTTGCGGACCGAATTTGGTGAGCGAGTACGTGTGTATGAGACATGGGGGGGGTCAGCGGGTTCAGAAAGGCTGAGTGGTTTCGTTACACGGCCGTGTTTTTCTTCCCCTCAGTTGCAGCTGCTTTACCTCATCAAGACAAAAAAGACCTCAAGTAAGCTGATCACTTATTAAAAGCTATTGTGTTTCAATAACAGTGTCTAATACTGCACAAAAAGCCTTAATAATAATGGAAATCAGCCAAAGAATCTCTTCAGATCGGCATTTTACTACTTTTAAATCAGTTGTAGTTTAAAGGGGACATATTATGCCCCTTTCACAAGATGTAATATAAGTCTCTGGTGTCCCCAGAGTGTGCCTGTGAATTATCAGCTCAAAATACCCCACAGATCATTTATTATAGCTTGTCAAATTTGCCCATTTGGGTATGAGCAAAAACACTGTGTAGTTGTGTGTGTCTTTTCCAGAAGAGGGCGGAGCTTTAACAGCTCACGCTTTGGTTGCTCAACAACAACAAAGCTGGAGAATCTCACGCAGCTAAAATGAGGATTGTCAGTAACGGTGTTCAGCCTTACATTGATCAAACTGGAGTCGACACTGATGGAGAGACTCAGGAAGAAGTTACAACTTTTAGAATGAAACTGGACGTTTCTGAATGGTTAGTGGATAAATTTATGTAGTTGCTGTGGAGTTGATTCAACTCATCGACTAGCATGTGCCGTCATGTTACTCTTTTGTGTAAATCCAGCGTTGAATTGACCCTTGTTTGTTAAGCAGTCTGGCGTAAAATGATCAAACAGCAACATTACACACTAACTAACTAAAAAGTGAAATCATAATCAAGGACCCCTTTAAGCTGGACTTATCTGGTTTAAGATTGTCAGAAAATAATGGCCAAGCTGGTTTAGCTGGTTTCTCAATTTAAAGGATTAGTTCACTTTCAAATACAATTTTCCTGATAATTTACTCATCCCCATGTCATCCAAGATGTCCATGTCCCTCTTTCTTCAGTCGAAAAGAAATTAAGGTTTTTGATGAAAACATTCCAGGATTATTCTCCTTATAGTGGACTTCAATGGCCTCCACTGTTGAAGGTCAAAATTACAGTTTTAGTGTAGCTTCAAAGGGCTTTAAACGATACCAGACGAGGAATAAGGGTCTTATCTAGCAAAACGATCGGTCATTTTCGAATTTTTTTTAATGTATATGCTTTATATATACAAATGATCACCTTCCAACTGGTTCCGCCAAAACCGCACTTTCGTATTCTTCAAAAAGCTACAGAAAGCTTACGGAAAAAATGGAACTGGCACTGCGTTCGTTCTGTAAGTTGAATAGGGAAGGCGTAGGACATAAAGCATAAGCTTTTTGAAGAATACGAAAGTGCGATTTTGGAGGAACCACTTGGAAGGAGATCATTTGTTTAAATAAATCTTATACGTTTACATTTTTTTCGAAAATGACCGATCGTTTTGCTAGATAAGACCCTTATTACTCGTCTGGTATCGTTTAAAGCCCTTTGAAGCTGCACTGAAACTGTAATTTTGACCTTCAACAGTGGAGTCCATTAAAGTCCACTATAAGGAGAATAATCCTGGAATGTTTTCATCAAAAACCTTAATTTCTTTTCGACTGAAGAAAGAAGGACATGAACATCTTGGATGACATGGGGGTGAGTAAATTATCAGGAAAATTTTATTTGAAAGTGAACTAATCCTTTAACTATGTTGGGATTCAGCTAGTTTAGCAGGTCAGAAAGACTGTCTTCCAGCCTGAGAAATGTTCCAAATCCCTAAAACTAACAAACCGTCTAAAGCTGGTTTAAAGGGACAGTTCACCCAAAATTAAAAATTCTCATAAAATGAAAGTTAACAGTCACCAAAACTGTTTGGTTATTAACATTCTTCAAAATATCACAATTTGTGTAATGCAGAGGAAAGAAAGTCATACAGGTTTGGAACGACGCGAGGACATGTAAATGACAGAATTTATTAATTCATTTATTTTTGGGCGAACTTTCCCTTTAAGATGTAAAAAATGTTCAAGATCTTGGCAGGAATTATGGATATAATAAACATAATGACCAGTTGATATTACTCCACTTATGGCATGGATACGTAATATAAACAAATGAACATAGGTAGTGATTTTTAAAATATTTCAGAAGTGGCTGGAGCGATACATATTTCAAAACCACAAAATTTTAAAATATTTTTGTATCCAAAAACTTAAGAATGTTTTGCTAACGTTCCAATTAACTTATGAAAACCTTATTTCTGAATGTTCTCTGAATTTTCAAAACATCTAGTTTTTTATGTTTCAGAAACGTTACTTGGGAACATTAAAGAAACATGACATTCCATTTTACCATTTTTTAACATTATGGGAACGTTACTTTTGAATGCTCTAAAATCATTCTGAAACAAGTAACATTAGTAACAACTAAAATGTTTCAGAAAAGTTAAATGAAACATGATTAAATAATGTTTTGTTTTTTTTGATAACATTTTGAGAATATTACTAAAAACGCAGCACGAACACAAGCATCTAGAGTCTGCTATTGTTGTTGTTGTGGCTGTTTTGTGCTGTTAGCGGCGTCTGACTAAGGTCGACACGTGGGGTGATGACATCATCGTTTCACAAAATATACGGATAGGCTGTCCACACGAAAACGCAAAGACAGCGTTTTCAGATTTATCCACTCTGGGACCCGGTTTCAAAAAATAGCGGTTTCACCTTCCGAAAACGCCAGATCCATGTGGATGAAATGCCTATCCGATACAAAATTTGTGCGTATTCACAAAAACTCGTCTCCGTGTGGACGGGGCCTTAAGGTCCTCACACACTCCATTCATGGTCAGGTCTTGTCTATGGATATGCACCACGTCCTTGTCTACTCTTATGTCAAGTTCCACGACCGTCTTACCCGTCATCTACTCACCAGTTGTTCCTACCGGCTATCCAGGCTCTCATCATCCCCTGCTCTCCGTTGTATCCATTCTCGTTGGTTCCTGGATCACCTGGAAAAGACACAAAGACTGCATCAGTCACAGATAAGCTGAACCAAGACTTTCCTTATCCAAACTCACTTACCTGGACTGCTTTTTCTGCTGTGTTGTTTCATCTGCACTCAATAAACCTGCTGTTGTTTAAATCACTTACCTCCGTGTTCCTCATCTATCTGCTGACTATCTATCTATCTATTTATCTAGCAGTGACATTTATACATTGCTTAAGTGTCCAAACAACTTCTGAGCTTAATTAGTCTCAGATAAATGCATACTGTAATTCAGACACTTTGTTCTGTTATTTTAATACTAAACAATGCATGATGTGTGAGGAGATATGGGAGCAGTGTGCTCTTCACCTTTGCTTATCTGACACACAGTTGGATTCAGCAGTTTTTTGCCAATCTCTCTCCATCACCAAGGGCGGGACGAGCCAATTTGGCATGTATGCATATGCAAATATGAACCGTAACTGTCTGGGTGCTGCTTAATTCCCCATTATTCCACAGACAGAAGTCCAATCAAGTTGACTTTGAAATGGATTGTGGTAGATTAGGCAGGATTTCTGGGTGTGTGGACAGAAACGCTGTGGCCTGTCTCTCTCTTGCTCTACCTCAGCTGCCAGAGGCGTCAACCAGCACCGATCCAGGTAATTAATTCTCTGACAAGCATCACTGATTTGCTAAATCAGTGAGAATGGCATGCGCTGATCAAAAGAGAAACAAGAGGAGAGATGTTTGAACACATGGACTCAGAGATGTCATTCACTGGGCTCTCACAACTGGCCTTGAGTCGCAGTGGCAGATTCAAGGACGTGAGCGGAATATACATTCAATTCAAACACAAACGACATATGCCGACCGATACACATGCCTAATGCACAGCAGCGCACACTATGCCTCAAAGACATGCTCAAACATACATGCACACATGCACATAGATTAGATTCCTAGACATTTATAATGCACATGCAGATAGATATTAATTCATGGGCAAAAACTGGGTTTGTTAAAATAACATCCTTTACAAATGTGCTTCCTCTATTGAATGAGTGATATACTGTATGCACAAGGAGAATTAACAATTCAAAGTATGAGTTGAAACTCAAGTTTTAAGTTAGTGAACCAAAGGTCTGCAGTTTATATGATTATAAAGTGGAAAGATAAATCATGTTATACTTTCACAAGTAGAATATTGATGTTTAGCAATCCACTGATGATAGATTTTTTTTTTTTTTCCCTAAAGAAAATTGTTCTCAGTGTAGATCATAAATGATTTAAAATAATGCTTTTCTTATAAAACTTTAATCAAAGAATCCTAATATATACACTACCAGTCAAAAGTTTGGAATCGGTAAGATTTTTAATGTTTTTAAAAGAAGTTTCGTCTGCTCACCAAGGTTGCATTTATTTAATTAAAAATACAGTAAAAACAGTAATATTGTGGAATATTATTACAATTTAAAATAACTGTTCTATTTGAAAATATTTTAAAATGTAATTTATTCCTGCTGAATCAAAGCTGAATTTTCAGCATCATTACTCCAGTCTTCAGTGTCACATGATCCTTCAGAAATCATTCTAATATGCTGATTTGCTGCTCAAGAAACATTTATGATTATTATCAATGTTGAAAACAGTTGTGTACTTTTTTTTTCAGGATTCCTTGATGAATAGAAAGTTCAAAAGAACAGCATTTATCTGAAATACAAAGTTTTTGTAACATTATACACTACTGTTCAAAAGTTTGGGGTCAGTAAGAATTTTTATTTTTTTGAAAAGACATTAAAGAAATTAATACTTTTATTCAGCAAGTATGCATTGAATCGATCAAAAGTGACAGTAAAGATTTTTATAATGTTACAAAAGATTATATTTCATATAAATGCTGTTCTTTTGAAATTTCTATTCATCAAAGAATCCTGGAAAAAAAAAAAAATATTGTACACAAATATTTTGTACAATTGTACACAATAAATGTTTCTTGAGCAGCAGATCAGCATATTAGAATGATTTCTGAAGGATCATGTGACACTGAAGACTGGAGTAATGATGCTGAAAATTCAGCTTTGATCACATGAATAAATTACTTTATAAAATATATTCAAACAAAACAGTTATTTTAAATTGTAATAATATTCCACAATATTACTGTTTTTACTGTATTTTTAATTAAATAAATGCAGCCTTGGTGAGCAGACGAAACTTCTTTTAAAAACATTAAAAATCTTACCATGTCCAAACTTTTGACTGGTAGTGTATGTGTGTGTGTGTGTGTGTGTGTGTATATATATATATATATATATATATATATATATATATATATATATATATATAAGATTTCCACAAAATATTAGGCAGCACAACTGTTTTCAACAATTATATAATAAGAAGAAATGTTTCTTGAATATGATTTCACTTTTTTAACTTTAGTTAGTGTGTAATGTTGCTGCAAAGTTACGACGCTCAAAGTCCAGTGCAAAGGGAGATATTTTCTTTTACAGAAATCGCTTTTTAAGGACTACAACAAATGGCTGGTAGGGACTACAACAAGCTTCTTCCTGGGTTGTTGACATCACAAAACCCCAAAATTTACATAAACCCTGCCCGGGAACACGCAACAAAGGAGGCAAGGCCATGTTGGGCTGCTTTAGAGAAGAGGAAGAGTTGTTGAACTCCACAGCAACTACATAAATTTATCCACTAACCATTCAGAAACGTCCAGTTTCATTCTAAAAGTTGTAACTTCTTCCTGAGTCTCCGTCAAATTTTCATTAACCGACAGCAGCTTTTATACCCGTAAAAGCTGCTGTCGGTTAATGAAAATTTGACGGATGAACTCATACCACAGTTGGACTCTTGTCTTGTCAAATGTGACAAGACTTTCCAGTTTTATGGATGTCACCATCTTTGATATTACTTTAGTCACCGTGGCTATGACTTCCATTGTACATGTTCAAACCACTATCGTAAGCTACATACCCATAAGTAAATGTGGCTATCAGTCCCAAACACTGACGGTGTGAATGTAGCCGTCTGCTCTGCCAACAACAGTAGCTTTAAAAGAAGCCTCTGCTGAATTATCTGTTTTGCATCTCTGAGCCTCACACAGGCTTTCCTGAATAAATCAGTGTTTTTGAACAAGTTGGTTGAGTGAATGATTCAACGACTCATTCAGTCTAGCCACCTGGAGAGGAAAGTGATACAAACACTGAAAAGTCCCAGTTGTTTTTTGTACTAAACGCTGCCCAGTCAATAAAATTAGTGGATTAGAACTAACTGTATATGGGTTTTTTTAGACATACACTGAGTGACTGGGCATTTATGAAAACATATAAGCCTACAATATCAGACATGTGATTTTTTTTTTTTTTTTTTTTAACAAATAAATGAAAACATTTTTTAAGACTTTGATTGATGGCATCTGCTTCTCACAGAGTCCAGAAGTATACACTACAGAGGTATATATGTATTCTGAATGCCCGTGAGCATGTTTCTAGAGAAAAAAGGGTCTTTCCTCAGTGTTCCAGTGCATGATTCCTCCAGAACACATGGGACATATGATTTTCTCACTTTCAGAGCATATAACTCATCCATAATTAACCTACATGTCATTTTATTGTAGTGCAAGCCTTTATTTTGCAGACTTGGACTCCCCAGTGCTTTTCCCTTTGCATTTTTATAAACTTTCGTTTTCTTCACTATCTGATGACATTTGGGAGTCTCTCTGCTGTGGTGATTAAGTGTAGCCTGGATTACATAGGTTGGTCCGGTGGGAACCTTGGCAAGAGTCATTATCTAATGTTTTCCTGTTCGAGTCATGCGATGTAAAGACACCAGCTTTGTCCACTGATCCACTTCAGTTCGTTTTCTCAGTCCCACTTCTTCACAGTGAGATTTTTCAGCCATGGCAACCAATGAACATCCAAGCCAGTAAAGACCGCTAAGTTGACCTGAGAGACCACAAGTCAGTGGGCTGAAATAATGTCAGGCTAATGTTCTATGACATGCCAGTTTGATCTGGCAAGTTCTTTTAAAAGCGGATGCCCTGGGCCACGCTGGCAGAGGCCGAGGGCTGATAATGGCCAAGGAAAAGAGCCGAAACATGAGCCAGTTAATCAAGAGACGTGCCAGATACTTTCAGCTGCTCCCAAATTCTCTGCTTTGCAGCGCCAGACAGCGCAGCCATCGAGCCAGAGCTGTTACATTGCAATCCAATCCATTTATTTAAAGATCAATAGTGCTCAATTCAGCACACACTGCATCAAATGATTGGCACTCTCAGCGGGAAATGAGTGACGTCTCTGCATGAAGTTACAGTGGCAGCAAAATGTATCTAGGCACTTAAGCTGCACATAAAAATTTAATTATTTTATTTAATTTCACAGTCCATACAAAATATCAAAACAAGTGTTATCTTTAAAGTCATATGCTAGGCGTTTTCTCAGGACTCACTTCACTTTTTCAAGTCATTTTAGCTATTAATTTTAGCCAGTTCCAAGTTGATTTTAGTGGGAATATGAACACGATCCACTAAGTTTGACAACCAGAAAATGTCCAAATGCGGTTTTTAATTATTTTTTTTGAAAGAAGTCTCTAATGCTCACCAAGGCTGCATTTATTTGATCAAATATATAGTTAAAAAGTGTTTTCCATTTTAATATTTTAAATTGGACCTATTATTCCCCATTTCACAAGATGTAATAGAAGTCTCTGGCATCCCCAAAATGTGTCTTTGAAGTTTCAGCTCAAAATACCCCACAGATCATTTATTATAGCTTGTCAAATTTGCCCCTATTTGGGTGTGAGCAAAAACATGCCGTTTTTTGTCCCTTTAAATGCAAATGAGCTGCTGCTCCCGGCCCCCTTTCCAGAAGAGCTTTAACAGCTCACGCTTCAGTTGCTCAACAACAACAAAGTTGGAGAATCTCAAGCAGCCAAAAAGTCGATTGTCAGTAATGGTGTTCAGCCTTACATTGTTCAAACCGGAGTCGACACTGATGGAGAGACTCAGTCCAACTGTGGTATGAGTTCATCCGTCAAATTTTCATTAACCGACAGCAGCTTTTATACCCGAGTAATGTAGCCATTTCTATGGACACTGCAATGGCTGTAATATGACATCACACTATGCAGAGTCTTTTTTTGCATTCCAAAAGTTAAGTTTGGTGAACTCTGCCCTGCAAATTCATATCACATGAAGACGTGTGACCAATAGAAGATTGATACATTATGGCGTGACTTTAAATCTACAGGATTGAAGTAAAGTGGAGTAAATTGCATTTTATGTTGAATTATTTTTTTTTAAAAAGAGGCCGCAGAGTGTACGACTGTAGCAGTGTCAGTAAAAAATTTTGCGTTCAAAGTCTAGTGTCACTACAGCTTTATGCGAACATGTAACGTTGGTTTTGAGTTTTGTTTCTTGTTCTTTGATTTCATGTCTTTTTTTCACTGTCTTGGTTCTAGTTTCCTGTTTGTCATGTGGTTCCCTGTTGCCTTATGTGATCTTACCATGTGCTCCCCTTGTGAATAGGCTTGTTCGAGATGAACTACACTAGCCTGCCACCGGCTGGTGAGATCTGCTGGTTGCAGGCGGGGGAGGAGTACTGAGACGGCCGTCAGGTAGGACACTTCGTGCTTTCCGTAGTGTGCTGAACCAAAGACATTCATGGCAGACTACGCAATTTTTGCGTTGATTGTAGCCAAAGAAGTGGATGCGATTGAAATTCCCATGTTTTGAATATCAGATATTCAATATCAAGATTGGTTAAATACAGGAACTTGTCTAAGAAAAAATGCACCACACGTCAACCTTGTCATCACAGAATCTGACCAATGAGAATAAAGTGTGTCGTCATCAAGGCTTTCGCAGCCGATTTTGAGCAACTGCAGTGCCTAACTTAGATGGCTGGTCTTGTTTTGCTCTCGCGGTACTTTTGTGGCACATGTGATCATAAGGCGGCTGCAGCACAGATCAAAATCGGACAAATTTTCTAACCAGAATGCATTGCTTTTGTCTGGCGGCAGCCGATCTTTGCGGCGCCGCATGAAGTCGAACAAGCCTAATATGTCATGTTGTCATTGGTTGATTTAGCCATGTGGTTTCTTAGTTCTGTTCTGTCATTGGTTCTTTGTCTCATCATTCACAGGTGTGTCTCGTTAGCTCGTTAGTGTGTTAGTGTATATATATATATATACACACACACACACACACACTGAACAAAATTATAAACGCAACACTTTTGTTTTTGCCCCCATTTTTCATGAGCTGAACTCAAAGATCTAAGACTTTTTCTATGTACACAAAAGGCCTATTTCTCTCAAATATTGTTCACAAATCCGTCTAAATCTGTGTTAGTGAGCACTTCTCCTTTGCCGAGATAATCCATCCACCTCACAGGTGTGGCATATCAAGATGCAGATTAGACAGCATGATCGGTTTGCACAACCAAAGAATTTCTGCACAAACTGTCAGAAACAGTCTCAGAGAGGCTCATCTGCATGCTCGTCGTCCTCATCGGGGTCTCGACCTGACTGCAGTTCATCGTAACCGACTTGAGTGGGCAAATGCTCACATTCTATGGCGTTTGGCACTTTGGAGAGGTGTTCTCTTCACGGATGAATCCCGGTTTTCACTGTACAGGGCAGATGGCAGACAGCATGTATGGCGTCTAAGGGTGAGTGGTTTGCTGATGTCAACATCGTGGATCGAGTGGCCTATGGTGGTGGTGGGGTTATGGTATGGGCAGGCGTATGTTATGGACAACGAACACAAGTGCATTTTATTGATGGCATTTTGAATGCACAGAGATACCGTGATGAGATCCTGAGGCCCACTGTTGTGCCATTCATCCACGACCATCACCTCATGTTGCAGCATGATAATGCACGGCCCCATGTTGCAAGGATCTCTACACAATTCCTGGAAGCTGAAAACATCCCAGTTCTTGCATGGCCAGCATACTCACCGGACATGTTTGGGATGCTCTGGATCGGTGTATATGACAGTGTGTTCCAGTTCCTGCCAATATACAGCAACTTTGCACAGCTACTGAAGAGGAATGGACCAACATTCCACAGACCACAATCAACAACCTGATCAACTCTATGTGAAGGAGATGTGTTGCACTGCGTGAGGCAAATGGTGGTCACACCAGATACTGACTGGTTTTCAAAAATGCTGTTGTAAATGTAAATCACAGCTGCTGCTGGTCTGAATATCAGTCTGGCTCTGATTAAAAACAACATTCTTGCTCATGTGATATTGCTATCTCAATAAAGCACGCAATGTATCTTTATGAAGGCGAAGGACAATGAAATTTGGACCTAGAAGCCTTTGTAGCAGGGAAAGGGATTCAGCTGAGCACATGCCTACAGGAAATACTATGAAGCCTCTACATTTTTCTGTTCCTGTCAAGCAGATACCTGAAAGCACTTCCTTTTGCACAGAATGACTTCATCCGTTAACTGCTGGGTATCTCGCATCTTTGTCAGGCGGATGGCAGCTGTGTGGTTCTTTATGTTGTGTTTGCGGCAGGCTTATGTTTACAGGCATATACATACGGTTACAGCTGCATCTAACCAGCTGATACTCCATGGAGTGGATGTAAATGCAGGCCAGGGGATCAAGGGCTGGTGGCATATGCTTCCCTGTTCTCTGTTCGCTTGTGTGGAGAATTGATAGTTAGGAGGGACCACGCGTGAGCGGATGCGTGTATTTGTAAGGGGGTGCTGTCATATTGGCGATGCGGCAGCGTGTGCGGTGACAAGCTCAGTGCGGGAAGGGGTGGGAGGTCGTGTGGGGAGGAGAGGCGGGTAGCTGACAGGGACATCAGTTTCCTCAGACATTAACTCCCCCTGTACCTGAGAGAGTGGAATAATCACACGCCAGGGCCATGCACCATGAAATGGAAGTGCAGCAGAGATCTGGGGGAGTGGACACACAGCCCTGTCCAAGGAAATGAGAGCCATTTTTTTAAAGTATGGGCCTCTGTGGTATGTGTCTGTGTTTGTGTGAGATACAGCAGAAGAAAAGAGCAGGAAAAAGAGAAACGTATGTCTATGGGATCAAGTAGGCTATATGCCAATCAGCACTGCATGTAATATGAAAAAAAACTTCAGCGTCTCTGTCAGTAAAAACCTCTGGTCCACTGAAACAGAGCCACATTTCCACTGAGGAAAAAATCAGCACCTTCAGCCAGCTGTCGAACTAAACTATATGGTACAAAATTAGATTGCTACCATTATATTCAACAAATCTGCTTCAAATTACCAATGTGATGCTTCGCAACGAGATATACATTCAGTTAACGGACATTCACTATTTGTTGTTGTTGCTACTGCACAGCTACTCCAACCCATCAATCTGAAATACAATAATTTATAGTTGTGTGTCAATTGATTACTGGGTGTTTCTTCAACTATAGTTTGACCTAATGGTTAGAGAGTCGCACTTGTAAAGGCCTCAATAGACTTCAAACGAAATCGAAGAGCGAACTGATGTGACGTCATTTTTAACAAAATCAGGCCAAAATGAAGTTCGTTTTGGGAGTTCGAAATGGCTTGCCAAAGCGAACTCTAAGGAAAACACCTTTGCACTACCATTGGTCCGTGACGATAATGAAATAGGTGTGCGCTGAGGCTCTGCCTTCTTTCACGTGGAACCGTTCTCTGATTCATTTCATGTTCGAGTCCGTAGAGGTAAGATCTCCGCACATGAACACACTAGATAGGCACTGACACTGTTTTTCATGTTTGATACTGTAAAGCTGCTATTCTGTTGAATAAAATGCCATATAAATAAACGTGACGTGACTTTACTGGAGTGTTCATTTGCAGAGCTCGTGAAAACATACCCATGTTGTTATGATCAGATGCTTTTCTTATGCTTTCTATAAAAAATGCTTGCTGTTTTCTCATTTTTGTTGTGTGTTTATTTTGTTATTGAGAGGAAAGTACGCACCACATATTTACATATTCATCTAAACGCCATTCTCAGCAGTGTGGGCAGCGTCAGATGTTTGATAACAGTATATCGCTCCTCACGTACTATTATAGGACGAAAAAGAACTTCGCTTTGAGTATATCGGGGCCTTAACCCAAAGGTCGCAGTCTCAGTACCGACAGGAAATGTAGGTGAACAGCGCTCTCTTCCACTCTCATTACCCACAACTAAGGTGCCCTTGAGCAAGGCACCTACAACCCCCAATCACTCCCCGTACGCCGCAGCAAAAATGGCTGCCCACTGCTCCAGGTGTGTGTTCACGGTGGGTGTGTGTTCTATGCTCATTGCTGTGTGTGTGTGTGTGTGCACTTGGATGGGTGAAATGCAGAGCACAAATTCCGAGTATGGTACACCATACTTGGCTACACATCACGTCACACACTCAAAATAATCTTAAAACACATTTTTCACATTCTCACTACTGTTCACTTGCAATATCGAACAGTGAATATACAAACATCATTTGAGATTATCTTCTACAAATTATGAAAAAAACAACAACAGTGTAATTTCAACAAGAATATGATGTGCTATGTTTCTTTGAGAACAGGTTACACAGTAAAATTTCCACCATTTCAATGGAAAAGTGTTATCAGATCAAATTATCGGTTCCACCTTAGTGTCCCATGTTTATTTCTGACTTTTTCTTCTCAGAATTGTGAGATATAACCTTGCAACCTTCTGAATTGATAAAAAGTCTTGTTTTTTTCTTATTCTTGCATAGAATCTGGCTTCTGCTCTCTTTGGTAAAATTCCAGGCCTTACATCTCGTCAATACTTACATTTCTCTTTTGAAACACTCTCTCCCAAGCATTTTAGTCTTGAATTACTATGATTCACTAAAACCCACTGAGGCTGCATTTAAATTTTCAGTGGACCGCTAAAGCCCTTTCTGCGTGTATGCGTGTTGTTTTGTGCCTCTTAAAGATGCCTACAGCATTACCACGCTCTGATGGTGTGTGACAGTGGCTGTGCTGATTAAATGTATTGATCACTGTCTGTCTGTTGAACACAGTTGGAGCTGTCTGACACATTATGAGAGTAAAAAGTGGCATACAATATGTCGGTCTGGAGTCTTAGAAGGTCTGGACCCAAAATCCATATACACAATTCTCATGTTTTCCATGTTTACAACAGCTCCCTGGGAGATGATGCAGATTTCCGGATCCGCCCGTCTCCATCTGTGAGCTCCGCCGCTTTGCGTCTCCCATCTTTGAACGCGCGGACAACTGGCAGTGCGTGAGGCTCCAGACCATTACTCTGATGTTGTTTACATGCATTGCAAATGATTGGTAAACAAACAGCGCCGCACAGAGCCACACGTTCCCCCCGGCCGTCCTTGCAGCCTATGCAAATCAGTGCCCACCACGCTCTCGGCTCGCATGAGGCAGGAAATTAAGAGCTGAGGCTAAATTACAGTGTAATATGTAAATGTGCAGATGTGTGGCTATGCATTGTTGCTTCATTATGACTGGAAAAATGGCCCTGCTTAATATTCAAACAACTTTGTAAAACAAAAAAGGCAGCGCATGCTAGCAGTCCCACAGGGGCAGCGGGCCACTGAATGTTTCTCGCCACGCAACACGCACTGTAACTGTGTTCATTTACCGTCATCAAATACATCACAGCGGGCAAACAACTACAAGAGCCAAACATGTTGGATGGCTTAATGCGAATTGCAGTCGTGTGTGCTAATGCGCTCAGAGTGACACGGTAGTCATGGTGCTCATTTATCAATGTGGCATGGCTCTTGCCCGGTCGGAGAGGGAATCTGGCCTCACTGACCCCTCTCGCAGGTCGCCGTCTCTCCAACCACCCACACCAGGAAAACAGATTACTGCCGATCAATATCTCAGAATGCACCTCATGCTGGGATTCAGCTGGGATTTTGGAGTACTACAGGGACCATGTAACCGGCGATACCAATGCAATACGAATGTGCGCATCCGTAACATTCTCGAAACATTGCCACACCAGTGTTTGATGTGCGATTAAAGGGACAGTAAACTCATTTACTCACACTCATGTCATTCCAAAATCCCATATGACTTTCTTTCTTGTATTGAACACTTGCATGAACCTCAAAAATATGATTCATAAATACAATGATTTGAATTAACTTTTTACTTGATGGTTACACCACGTTACAGTTTCATCATTCGTAAAGCCGCTCTGACGTAAATTTTTGGATTCATGAAAATGGTCGTATTTTCATAATGTTAGTTGGTACGAAAGACATTTACACCTGCTTCCTACCATGTGTAAACGGTGTGTAAAACAATCAAACGTTCTGTGTTCTTTTGGGCAAACTGATGACACTGCATTTTGATGCATAATAATATAAAATTGCTTTTTTTTTTTGTAGCTAAGAGTTGAAAAACAGAGTTGAAAACTGTTCAACTTTCTCGTCACTGTCACTTTTTACCCAGCCGTCCAATCACAGTGGAGGAGGGACGGGACAAATACTACAACAACTGAACAACAACAAAGAAGTTAATATTGCTGGTTACTGCATTTTTATATTCAGTAATATTTTCCAAAATGAAATACTAGTAACACATTACTGCCTAGCATATTCCGTATCATCATAGCAATCATAGCGTCTCAGCTGGAAAAACACAGCACCTTCAAACCGCTCTCAAATGCCACCAGCTGGCCGTTTTCAGAAGAACGTCTGGCATTTTTTTAGCTGGTTAAAAATGCTTTGGCAGACATGCGTTAATTGAATATTTATTGTTTTATGGCCTTTTAGTCTCTTTAGCATTTATGGAGCCAAACCTGAGAAGGAAGTCCAGAAGATTCCACAGTGTTCCTGGACACGTTATTCACGTAGTTGTAATTCATAAGCAGGGATTATGCTAAGTGTAAATGAGTGTTTGTAACCGGTCCTACTTCACCCGCTCTAAGCTGGACTCTAACCAGTGTCTCCGGCATGGGAGTCGGGTGCGCTAACAAGGACGCTAAAGACCACAGCCGCTAGCGTGAGTCTGGCCTACACCCGTTACACAAGCGCGCCCGCTCTATTTACAAATGAATGGAATTCATTAAAGGGTTAGTTCACCCAAAAATGAAAATTTTGTCATTAATTACTCATGTTCTTCCAAACCCATAAGACTTTCGTTCATCTTCAGAACACAAATGAAGATCTTTTTGATGGAATCTGAGAGACGTCTGACTCCTCCATAGACAGCTACACAACTACCACTTTGACACTTCAAAAAGTTCATAAAGAGATCGTAAAACTAATCCATATGAATTGAGCGGTTTAGTCCAACTTTTCTGAAGATACACAAGCACTTTATATGATGAACAGATTTAATTTAGGCTTTTATTAAACATTCATCAACTCACACATCAGTTGTGGTAAACGGAAGCTCAAGCACGTTCCAGAAGAGGTTTGTTCTCATGTCAAGCAGGTTTGGTTGTGCTTCAGTTTATGTATAATGATCAATATGTGAATAAAAGACTAAATTAAATCTGTTCATCATGTAAAGCGATCGAGTCTCTTTTCAGAAAATTTGGACTAAACCGCTCAATTCATACGGATTAGTTTTACGATCTCTTTATGAATGTTTTGAAGTGTCAAAGTGTCAGTTGTGTAGCTGTCAATGGAGGGACAGAGAGATCTCAGATTTCATCAAAAAGATCTTCAGTTGTGTTCCGAAGATGAACGAAAGTCTTATGGGTTTGGAACAACATGAGGATGAGTAATTAATGACAGAATTTTCCTTTTTGGATGAACTAACTTTAACATACACACGTTTACCTATCAAACTTGGTTAAAAAGTGTTTATGAATCCGGAGGAGAGTTTTCGGGAAGGGATTTACTCATAAATTTATAAAAATTTCATAAAAGAGGCCCTTTGTCAGTAAATGGACCACAGCTTTGCCATTCTGCTTAAATATCTCCCTTTGCTTTCCACACAATCAAGTAAATCATACAGGTTTGAAACTACTTGACAGTGAGTAAATGATGCCATACTTGTGATTTTTGGATGCCGCCCACCAGGTTATTCATGGTCAGATGTTAGTGACTGGTGAGATTTATGTCTATACTGTAGGCCACACTGAGATCTATGTCGAGTTCAGATATCAAAGATCTTGTGTATGTCAAAAAGAAATGCTGCATCAACACACGCTACGGGTATTGTCTTGGCAGTGTTGGGGAACTGGAGACGATGTACGTATGGCTTCCAGAAACTTTTCCACTAACTCTCACAGGTCATTGACAATGCAATATGATCTACCTTGGCATGTTCTGCCCATGATTAATGTAACCCATGTATTCTGGAATCATCTGTGAGTTATGGGATGACACAAGGACATTGAACTCAACATATTTCCCAAAGAGATCTTTGCTGTAATTTCCCAGTATGTGTCTGTAGATAAAGGAAGAGTTTACTGAGAATATGTCGAGTTTACATCAGTGTGGCACTGTGTACTTGACAAACACACAAACAAATGAATAAATTTATATCTATAAACAAAGAATTTACTTCAGAATGCACAACAGAAGCCTCTCATTAAAATTATACCTATAAAATCTAAGAACGTTTGTACGATGTTCACGAATGAAACAAAAGGTTTCTTGTTGGTCTTTTCCGTAAAGCTAATTCATAGCCATTTCAAAACTTCCTCTGCAGTTCCTGCACAATAGCAGAATTATCAAAGTTAACTGGGGACATAATTAAGAAAACATATATGCTTGTTATTCTGAGGTGAGCACACTCATGAATATTTATGTCATTACTGCTGTCCTCTGATAGTCTTTGTGTGAGTTTTGATAAAGAACGCGGCCGAGGCATGAAATTTGTAATTTATTCCTAAATGTGTTTTCAGCCGCAGTGTTGTGGTCCCTTCAACATTTCGTCACTCCCTATTTAAATCTCTTTTCATTGCGTTATTAGGAAAATTCAAACCGCCACCTCTCTGTTATCCAAGCGTAGAGTGAAAATAAAAGCTATTTGTATGTGAACATGCATGTTGGCCATGCTGGCTGAACAGCGCTAATGGTTTCATAATTTCAGAATAATGGCTCCATGTCAGTATAAGATTGCCATTAGCCAACCGTGCCATTGATGTGGGCATCTTTTGTCTCGTGGGGTTTGCTACTCTGGGGGAGCTTCAGGTGTGTACTGTTTGAAAGTATTTGCACAGAGCAAGGCCTCATTTTCAGTGCTTGTTTTTATATGGGTTTATCTGAATTCTCTGGTTGTGCCCACGAATCAGGGGATTTAACAGGGTATTCAAGTCATCTTAAAGGGCAAGTTCGCTCAAATTAGAAATGCCTGTTATCATTTACTCATCTTCATGTAGCTTCAAACTAGTATGATTTTTTCTTCTCTAGAACACAAAAGAAGATATTTTGAAGAATGCTTCTACTGTTTTTGTCAATAAAATGAAAGCCAAAGGGGTCCAAAACAACACTGTAAGGACAAGAAAACACTGAGAAATTTTACAAAATATCTTCTTTTGTTTTCCACAAGTCATGTGGGTTTGGAATGACATGAGGGTGAGTAGATGATCAAAATCAAGATTTTCATTTTTGGGTGAACTATCCCTTTAAGGGAGACTCAAAAAACACTAGGAGCATTTGTTCATCAAATATAACCACTTTATTTTCAGATTAAACATTCCAACAGTCATTTACCACTAAATTTGGGAGTTTCTAATATGAAAAATTAAATACATCAAAATAATATATTTTATATAAATAGAAAATTAATAAAAATGTGCATATAATATATTAAATTATAGTACATTTGCACTGATGATGTTGCAGGGTTTTCCAAATGAACACATTTTGTCAAGCAAAAGTAATTTTGACAGCTCATGATTAGTTTTTGTGTTGATCTGCATATTTTCGAGTATTTGTGAGATATGTTATTTACAATTATTTTTCCTTTTAATGTTGGATATTAAATGACTTATGGCTAGTGGATGTGATTAAATATTGTATTTTTATTTTACTGTTTTATTTGGCTTGTGTATTTGTATTGTACTTTTATTTGGCTTGTGCTTAAATATTGTATTTTTATATAACTTTTTTAAAATAAAATTTTACATCTTTTTTTCTACTTTTTACCCCTGACAGCAACATAGTTTCGGCCCAGATCCGGCCCACATCTGGTCCACGCGTAATCCACATATACCAGATGTGGGCCACACTATGTTGCTGTCTGGGACTAAATTAAGATTAAAGTTAAATTAATTTGAATAAAAAAATTATTTCCATTATAAATTGAATGTCATTTTTTTTTTCTGATGTAGTCTACATCGAAACATTTTTAAATAGTGAAATGTTGGTGAAGTGCAAACATAACACATTAATGGTTAGAAAATGGTGGAGCAAATTTGGGGGGTATTCCGAGTTGGATTCGGAATTCGAAATCACTCCCATGGCTCCAATTGTCCAAGCACGTGGCATTATAGCTCTGATTCTGCCCTGTTTTAGAGTTAAATCTTATCTTAAAGAAGACTTTAAAGTGTCTTGGGAAGAAAAGGCCACATGAGGGCTGATGATCTGCTCCTGAGGTCAGGGATGGAAAAGGTTATGGAAAGATTACCCAGGCTCTTTTAATAACGCACGCATGCACAAAAGCACGTGTACATGCGGACACAATAACACCATACACCCTTTGACCCAATGTATGTTTATGTATGCGTACGAGTCGCCGAAAGCTACGAGGGAAAAGTCTTCTCATCTTCTGGTCCAATCCATGGCTGCCACTCAACTTCAAAGCTCTGGCCGTTTTCGGTCTTTCTTAACCTCCAAACACAGAGTCTTGTTACAGCTGTGAGCAGGGGACAGAGTGCGTAGTGTGCTGGACTCCTGATTAACCCTTGAGCCAGTGTTGTTCTCCACCGCCAGACAGATCCTCTTTCTCTGGGCTCGGCCTTGTAACGGGAGCCCTTTCACACACTGCCCACTTCAAAGCTCCCTGCCTGCCAGGAATGTCAGCTTCAGAAGTAAAGAGAGATGGCCGCTGAGAATGAGTGTGTGTGTGAGAAGAAAACCCATTATTTTTGTGTGAGAGTTCGTATTTGAATATGCAGGGAGAAAGTGTGCATCGCTATTTCTCAACAGGAATTGCCTCTCCTCGGCCTGACACAGTCAACCGCTTCTCCTTTTTTCATTTGCGGCAGAGACAAGTTGTTTTTAATCTAATTTGGCTGCAGAGCAAAGGCCCTTGGGCTTGTTTGGCCGGAGTCTCGACTAACTTTTCTCCCTCGCAGGACGTGGCGTGTATGCAAAGTTTAACAACTAGTTCTACTGCGCCTGCCAATGTATCAAAACCTCAATAGACTACACTGCCAGCTATCATTAAATGAATAGTTACATAATGTATTGTTTTTTATTTCAGTGTTTTTACTGTTTTTTTTTTTTATACTTCCATTTTTTGTATACTGTTTAATACATCAAGATTACATTTCACACATACAGCTTTTTTTTTTTTTTTTTAGTAAATGTAATGTTATATTTCTGTTTAGAGATCATGTTTGAACAGGATCCATGTTAAAATGTGAAATGCTGCCAATTTGGTGGCCTGTGTTGTAACATTTCTGTAAAAGTTTTGAATTGAGGCTATGTGAATAAAGCCATGATTAAAAGTGATTTAACCCTCCTAGTGCTCTTTCGGTCATTTTTGACCGAAGAATTTTACGTTTTGTTATTTTGTAGATTTTTTTACTTCATCGGAATGGTACGAAACTTAGTAAAGGTAAGGTAAAGGTAAAGGTTTTGGTACTTGCTATGTGAAAACAAATAAAAATCATGGACATGATTCGAAAAGGTTGAACGGTCCTGAAAAAAAGTCACACTTGTACAATTAAAAATGACCATGTTGGAAATGAATGTGAAACAAATTTCATCTAGTGACAAACGTTGGTACTACGCCCAAACAAAATCTTACTGAATGCAATTTTTTTTAAATATCAACCTCAAATTTGGAACACAACTTGCTTATGTCTATGGTTTTGATTTTCTTACATTTTTAGAGTAAAATATGTTTTGAAAAATATATATTTCATATAAAAATTTTGCATTTTTCATAACAATAAACTTAAACTTCTATAACACTGTGTCTACACCGGACGCAAGCGGCGCAGTACGATGCGATGCATCAAAAGACAATAGAACACATTATAATCAGTGATATTGTCTACATTGGATGCGGTGCGACGAGATGCGACAACAAATTCCCAACAGTAAATGGATTCCCTGTTCTATTTCTGACATAGTCCAAATGCTTTGCAACGGTCGGTTTGTCACGTTCAGCGTGTTACGGTGCGATGGTGTAGACACATTTTTTTTTAAGTTCACTCTTATCACTTCATTAATAATCTGCCAAGTGTCTTCTTTGAAAAGAGACCACACTTAAGTTTGGGCTCCAAACCATTTAAGATTTAAGTTTAAGTTGGAAATTTTATTTTCAGGTAAGTTCAAGGGCATTGTTAAGCACGACGCGAAGCAGAGTGCCCGCAACCCCTTCAGCCGTGACATATTCACGATACAGCACTAGCCTCGAGTACCTTATTGCTTTTATAAAACGGTTACCACACAATACAAATATTAAAGCCAAAAAATATGTATCAATGCAACTATCATGAAGTAAAATCACTAAAAGCCTTCCTTCCGCCGGAAAAAGTAGTCCCTGACCGTGAACAGCAACAGAAGTTACATTATTACACCATTAGATGGCGACAAAGACTGTCTTAGCGAAGTAGCGAAGACTTTTAAATTGAATGGACTGAATTGTTGTGAACACGGAACAAGAGGCAACTGACAAATGCTTTGACTAGCACTGTCAGTCATGGGAAAACCCCTTAACTTTTAAAAGGACAAGAAAATACATTTAAAAAGACATTTTATTATGAACATAGGACTGACCTGATGGAAAATGCTAAATCTGAATGCAGGTAATAAACTTGCTCACTCGATTTCTTTCTCACAATACTCTTCTACATAATACAGTAAGCTTCAATGAACAATATAAATTGAGAACAAAGAGTTTACGTTTCTGAGTGGTTGCTAAGGGTGTTGTGTAGTGATACACAGAACCACTGGGTGAAGCGGTCATAGCCGTGTTTTATTGTGAATAAAACACAGCTATTGACCAATCAGAATCAAGGACAGGAACTAACCGTTTTATAAAAGTAAATATATGTAATTCAGTACCATAAATCCCACAAAAATACAAAATCTTAAATTAAAAACATGATCAAACTAAAGTATAGTACATTCACTTCATTGAGAGAAAAAAAAAAAAAAAAAAACAGTCAATTTTGACTGTCACGGGAGGAGCACCATTGGGTCTGCAAGTCTGCAGTTACCTTGAGCCAGACACTAAGTTCTAAAGAACCTGATGTGATAACTCCATAATATCACTCTTTATGTAGAAGTCGAAAAACACTATTATAACTTATAAATTATAACTATAATCTGAAAGTTTTTACAACAATTTAATAGGTTTTGATTCTAAAAGTGGCTATTGACTTACATAGAATGTTCAGCATTCAAGATGTAACCAACAGCAATCACTGTCATACAGTATTAGAGTACTGAATTGCAATTCCTCTTCTTTCTCCAGCCTATTTGCATTATGTGATTTTATTTCCATATAATTAACCAACTTTAACACTATGCCTTTCAGGTTCTGGTACAGTATTTACTCCAGAAAAAGCAAATCTAGTTATACTGTACACTGCAAACAGAAAGTTCAATTCTGGATATTTCGAACCTCCATTTGATGAAAAAACATTTAAAAAGTGGGAGAAAAATGACTATAATATAATAATCATTTAGGTCCTTTAAAGAATCCAGAAACCAATATGCTAATCTGAAGAACCTAAAGAACTTTTTTTAAATCTCCAAAGAACCATATAGCCAATTCAAGAACTCTATACAGCAAAAAATAGTTTTTGATGTGAGATTCCCTGAGAACTTACAATGGCGCAGATAGTTGTTATATAACCTGCTGCATGAGAGCAGAAAGACAGGTGAAACCTTTCTCTCGCTGTCTCTCTTTCCTAATCCTAACAGAGGACTGCAGGTGACCTCTGCTCTGACAGACTGGGGAAGAACACATTTCAGGCCCCCAGGATGGGACCTAAGACCCTATCTTTGATCAAACCTCAGTTTAAACCAAGATCAAGGCCTGCCAGGTCCTTTGTTCTTGTATGGTTTGAAGACCCAGTTAAATCCTGAGATATCTTCCAAAAAGGCCTGAAATATGCTGTAGTGAAAGGAGTTTCAACAGGTCCTGCTTTCCTTTTTGGAGCTCACTTTGAGCTGAGGCCTGAACCAAAAAATGTAATGCATCTGACAACCTATATGATGTCACACTAATCTTCACCTGTTGTAAACAAAATATACTCATGTATTATAACTGTGACTGTGCCACATCTAAGTGAAAATATTGAAACTAAACGTTTCACATGTGCAAAGAGGATGTCTATAATACAGTTTGTCCATGTTGAATGTCTGAATGGACACCTGTACAAGTGGTCACAACGGCTGTTATGTTGGGCAAGGGGGTTGTGACACTGCCAATAAAGCTCCACTGACTAACTGCTCTGTCGATCATTGTGATCTTCCCTTTGTAAAGAGGAGACAATGAGCCGATTCTGCTGCCTCAGAGCCAGGCAACCTGAACCAAGCAGAGGAAGCTCTCAAAGCCCCATGAAAACAAACTGCTGAGCCAAGCTATTTCCCCTCCTCTTGAAAGACTATCTCCAGCACTGTTTAAAGGTGAAGATGCCTAATCTTCCCCAAAGTCACACACATACACAACTTGTCCTTCCTTCCTTCTTGAAGATTTCCTGTCTTTCCTGTGAAAGAATCTATCAATAAATCTATCTATCTATCTATCTATCCATACTCCAATCCAGAAGGGGGCATGTGCGGTAATGCAATGCTGTTTGCTAACCTCCACAACAGGAAAATGCGCAGAAGAAGAACAGACAATTTACCTGTTAGTAATTTCTTAATTATTTAATGATTAAATAGATTTTCATGAAAACAAGTTATGATAGTAATTGTGTAAATGATTAGCCTATATTTCAAAAATGAATTTCAGTAGAAAAATAATAATAGATTTAGAAGTTAATACAAAACCTGCATTATGTGCAATCTATCTATCTATCTAATCGGTTCGTCTGACTATCTGTCCATCCGTCAAACTATCTATCTGACAGACAAAACAACTGTTTTCTGCAGCTGCTTTATATCTGATTTGTTATTGAACTGAATTGAATCAACAATGAACTGAACTGAGCAATTTAATGACACTATTGTCTTCTGTAAAGCTGCTTTACAGCAGAATTTGAATTTGTCTTAGTTATATCTGATGAAGTTTGCATCATTGATCGTCATTTTCCTGTTTATTAACGCAAAACTGCTTTGAAACAATTTGTATTATATAAAGCGCTACAGAAATAATGGTGACCTAATTTGAAAATATGAAACCTACATCTTCGCCAAAATACTTAAGTAACTAAAGTTCATATTAAAGTGGATAATATTAAATACATTTGGGATTTAAATCATGCAAGAAGCTTCCAGAATCTTTGAAACCCAATCTCCAGAGAAAACATATTTTACGAGGAGTTTGTACAATGTACGGAAGATAAACCTAATTGTCATGGGGTATAAGCAGATCATCCGAATATACGTGATGAGATTGTACAAATTTATATGAATTTGCCATCAATTTGCCAATATGATTACGAATTATCATGAGCTGTTTCCTTCCATTTTTTTTTTAACAACAGTGGTGGCAAATACCTAGTTAGATTTACCACAGTTTTTCTGTGGTCACAATGCTATACTACGGTATTTTAGCAGAAAAAGTTGTTACCTCTCTTGAGTGTTGTTATCTTTCCTGGTATGCATACTACTTGGAAGGGCCCTCCACTTTTCTTTTCTTTTCTTTTTTTAAATGGCACCACAAATAGGGCTCTGGGTAAATTGTATTCAGGGCCAACATTACCCTATCACATCTGCTTTGCCTTTGTGCACACCATCTCATTAGTTTGGCAAAAATGCCACCTTAACCTCCATTACAATCTGCCCCAATAATTAATTACTTTTTAAGCTATTGAACCGAAAGCAATTAGGTTATAAAGGCTAGCTTGTTAGGTAACACGAGCCCGGCCCTTTATTAGTCAGCTGTTGAAGTGTGGACACGAATAGCACCTGACAATGAGCAAAATTAAGATGCTAATACGACGGCCTATTTGACTTGTCAGTCAATGTTTCAGCTTCGAAAAATGGTTTAATTTTCTCTGGTTTAGTGGCATTGTATGAAAACACAGCAGTTTGAATAGAACATGAGGGGATTTTAGTCCTTGTAGATATGGGGGACCAAAACATCAACAATATTTCAGTATAACGTTTTAGCGTATGCTATGCTTTACTTTTTGCTTTTTGATGGAAATTCAAAGACATGCTGATACAAAATAACATTATCTACACTTTCTAAAAACACATACATCACTATAGCACCTGAAGCAACAGGACAGAAGACAAGACCTGGGTACAGTAATAACTACATCTATGTATCATGTATGTTGACCATAAAGGACAAAGCAGTGTGAGGCATGTGGAGTTGATTGCACTGGCCAGCAGAGGGTCAGCGTGAGGGTCAAGCATCACATTAGTCTCTGTCCACAGCGGACAAGCCACAGAGCACAAGACTAATGTTGCATTTCATATAAAAGGTCACCCGTGGAAATGAATGTGAAACCCTAACTTGAGGAGCTTGGAAAACAACAACAACGAAAAAAGAGGAAACTTAAGCTACGAACACACAGTGTAGTGATACAGATAAATATTCAGACTGCAATTACTCAGGTCATTTCAACATAACCCTCACATATCTCTAAACAAATGAACGCATGGGCAGTTAATTTATTTTCTCAGGGGCTGCATGGTAATCGAAGAACCCAAATTACTTGTCCTGGCTTTTTCTTTCCCGGTGTGTAGTATATTTGCACTGACGTCACATCATCACCTCATTATTTACTTGTGCGATATAAGAATATGTTATGTGATGGCCGTCATTTGCCTAGTTGTTTATCATTTAATTCACCTATGGCAGATATAGCGAAAGTGATACTGCAAAATGGGTTGAGAAGGTGGATTAAGTTGAGATGATGCCACAAATACCGCTGAAGTTCACATCATTTGCTAACATTTTACCTGAAATAGAGCCATACAACCATCACTGGATCTCATCTGATTTCAGAAGCTAACTAAGGTTTGGCTCAGTTAACACTTGAATGGGAGACAGTCTGGGAATACTAGATGCTGTAAGCTTTAATGAGTGCAATATGAATGTGTTTATGTCTCAGTGCAAAGTACATTTCAGTGCAAACGCAAAAAACACTTTACACTCTAAAAATTCCTGGGTTGAAAATGGACAAACCCAGCGATTGGGTTGTTTTAACCCAGTGGTTGGGTTAAATGTTTATAAATATTAATAAAATATTAATAAATGTATAAATACTGTGGGTTCATTTTAAGTAAGCAATACAGTAATTTTTAATCAATAGTTGAGTTAAATAAAACTACTCACAAACATCTAACCAAACTTGGGATGTTTTTAACCCAGCATGTTTTTAGAGGGTATACCTATAATACTTATAGGATTATGAATCAAATAATGTTGATGGGTTAAAGTTGTTGATCACTGAAAATATCAAAAATCTCAGTTTTTACATACTGTACATTTTTAAAAAATGGCACGTTAAGACATGCTGCATGTTCCTCGCAAAGAGTTGTTTGGCAGTCTCATTTTTAAGTGTTTTTATTGTCATTGTTGGAGCTTGACAATTGTTTGACAATTGTGCAGAAAATAGCTGCATCAACGTTGACAAAGTGCAACCATTTCGTGTTTGAGCGAGAAATCTGATATAATGTGTGTTAAATCAAAATGCAAGGTGCAGTATGTAATATTGACAGCTAGTGGTTGAAATGGATACTGCAGTCCAAATTCAAAATATTGGAGAGAGTTGTTTCCCCCACCCCCTCATCCTCAGACCTGATGCTCACACGGGTTGCCAGACTGAGGACAAGCAACAGAAGTGAGTGCAATTGACAAAACGGAAGGCGAGGAGACTTACACACTGTGGACTATATTTTAACGATCTAAGCGCATGGTCTAAAGCTCATGGCGTAGGTGCACTTAGGACGTGTCCGAATCCACTTTTGCTAGTTTAATGACGGAAAAAATTGTCGGCGCGCCCAGCACATGGTCTAAAAGGGTTGTACCTGGTTTCTTAATGAGCCATGGGTCTGTTTTAGGCACAATCAGAGTGTAATTTCCCACTCCCTTTAAAAGCCAGTTGCACTTGGACCATGGCGGATTGCTATTTACATGGCGGAATATAGACACCCTCAACCTGACGAGTCAGTTTAAATACATGTGTGTATTGCCACGATTAGTCAAATAATTAGCCAGTTTCATTCGTCATTACTGCAAATAAGCAATTCGGATACATGCAATGACTATTCATTATGACATGTGGGAATTTTTATCTTTATGTACACAATAATAGTCTTTTACATTGTAATCCTTTTATTTTTAATATTTGGCATGTTTGTGTGCTGCTGCACGTCCCTGTGTGCGTAACAAGCAGAGTGTACGAGCGTTGTGCACCTGCCTATAGGCGCATATTACTAACGCGCCCTTTAAATAACAAAAAAAAAAACATAAAAAAATACGCCATTGACTTTAGACCAGGTTTTTGTTGGTCAATGTGGCGCGGTCATTTTCAGTTGCCTTAAAATAGCAACATGCCAACAATGTGCCTGAACACACCTTGTTTCCATACCAGCGCGCCCATGGGCGAACAGATGGGTGTGAGTGCATCTGCGTCAGGCTGAAACTAACACTTGCGTTGCGCCTGCCGTCGCATTGCGCCGGGTGTATGATAGGGCCCTGTAAGTTAATGAGTTGATTTATCCATGTTTTAATATGCTCCTGTTCATAGAGACTTTTAGATGGATGCCGAGGCTTTTTAGGTCGGGTACAATCTTCAATCCCTGACCTAGTTTGTTTGCTGGCTTCCATGGCTGCAATACGCTGTGTTTTCCGCCAAATGGCAACCTGGGGTGTCAAAATACTATTGGGTAAATTGGCAGTGGGCGGGATCACACAGAACAAAACAAAAATAGACATTCCGACACAGTACACACATTTAAAAGTAAATAACTGTCTGGAGAATTGTTTTTTAGAGAAACAAGTATGTGAATTTAGCATGTTTCCTAAATATCTGCAAACATATTATGGTATTTTTATGCTTTAGAACAGTCAAAAAATTGCATAAAGGACCTAAAGTGAACAGCATCAAAAATCATTTTTTGATTGTTATATATCTCTTTGTGTCTAAGGGAAGAAGTTTGGAATGACATGAGGGTGAGCAAATGATAACAGAATTTTTATTTTTGGGTGAACTATTCTTTTAAATTTCCCATTCACTTCATTGTTTATTACTGTCAAGTATGTAGCAGTCTACTATACAACCCCTTCGATTTTGTTTGCAAATATTTGCAGAGCAATACTGTTTGTTAACATTAACTTATAGAGACACAACTTCACTTAGTCACCCGAGTCGAAATAGTTCAATATCATTACAGCGTAAAATTTGAGCCGCCATCTAATTGTGTTTCATCTGCATTGACTGGTGCTCTTTTATGGTGTCAAATGCACACCTGTTCTGCTGACTGGTCTTGTGTGTGTGTGTGTGTGTGTGTGTGTGTGTGTGTACAGGCTGCTGCTCAGTAGACTCAGGTCACCTCTATGTAGTTAACCTCTCTGGAGATTGATTGATCTTTGTGGCTGTGCAGGAGTTACTTCCTAACAATGTTGCTTCTCTATTTTTGAAGTTTGCAGACTACTTTTCAACCATCGTTGGATAATGATCGTCCTCCAGCTTCACAGTATCGATTGCTGCTGGAGGTATTGATTAACTATGATGATGAAAAAACTAGGTAGAAATGTGCTGCACATAACGTGTGTGTGTATGTGTGTGTGTGTTTGGAAGCCCACATTCTGGTGTCTCTCCTGAGTGAAGCGTTAAATCTAAATCCCCAGCCTTATCAGCGTGGATGGTGACAGGTTCCTTTATAATTGACATTCCTGAGGCAGGCTTTGGAGCCTGGTGTTTAAAATGCACCCCACGATTCTCTCCGGGTTCATCTTTTTCTTTTGCGATTTTGTTTTAGAATTCATTATTTGGCATGAAATGTAAAAGTCTCTTCATAAAATGGTGTGAAATCCCTCACTGTCTGCAGGCACTCCAAAGACTCCTGAAACCATTTTAATGTGGTCTCCGCGCTAGCTGCCATCTAGCCATTAAAACACACATCTGTGAGGAAATAATTGCCTCATTACCTAAATGTATACGGGTTTGCAATGAATATTTTGTTTTTGAATGAATATCATTTTGATGTATGTTTGGCGTACATGCTGAATTGCGACAGATTTTACCGAAAGAAGTGAGAGGGAGAGAGAAATTCCTTAATCACATTTGCACAAAACATTTGATATAGTAAGCATTTCCTATATGTTTGGACACAAAGTAAGAGTTCAACCGCATCGTTTTGTATCTGTTATGTTAGCCGAAATAAAAGGAGTGCAAAAAAAAGGTAAAAAAAATAAATAAATAAAAATAAACATTTTCAGTCTCTCATTATTTCAGAATTTGCTTTTGGTGGTTTCTTCAACTACACACTGTAATAAAAGAATTGTTGGTTTAACTTAACAAAGTAAGTTACCTGGTTGCCTTAAAATTTTGAGTTCATTGAAATTAAAAATTTGAGTTAATACAATGAAGGTGATTGGTTTAATCAACAGTAACTCAAAATATTATGTTATCTGAACTACATTAATCATTTAAGTTGATTTGACAAAAGAAAAAAATGTTATGATAACAAATCATGAAAAAAAATTTACATTGCAGGTATTTATGTTCCAAGAGTTGATTTTTATTAAACAGATTTTTGTATAGATAATTAAATAGATAATTGTTATATAAAGGTCAAATTGCACGTTGATTTTAATTATAAAATATAAAAAAAATCATCATAAAAATATTCATAATTATATTTTAAAAACTGTGAAAACTAAACAAAATGAAATAATCATTTACATTCAGTATTTATTGTGTGAAAATTATTTATATTAACTTAAACATAATTTTCAACACAACTAAATTTCATCCATAATAAAGTTTTTTGTACAGCAGTGGTTCTCAACCTTAACTAAAAGTCTCTTATTTGTCCAATAAAATATTTGAAGGCTGCCATATATTTCTGATGTAGTTATGATATAACTTTTTTTTTTTATTAACAGAAACAAGGAGTATTGATACATTAAATAACTGTGATTTCAGAAATTTTAAGAACCACATTTTGAAATATGATTTCAGTATACATATTGTGTTTTTTTAGCTTTTTCATTTAGATTTGAGTTTAAATATTTTAACACATTAAAAAAAATGTATTAATTTAAAAACTTTAAAGTCATTATGCACTTCTTTGAAAGTTGGCAGAGGTAAAGATGTAATATTGACAAATTGTGCAAAATGAATAAAATATTTTTTAATTGTGAATATTTAAAATATATGAAATGATAGCTATAAAGCTTTAAAGGAGCTATTATATTCCAAAACTTTTCAAAATGTCATTTCCACCACAGGATGTCTTTAAATACAACACATAATTTGAGGAGTGATGGAAATATTCATGCATTTCAGGAAAAAAAAAAAAAGAGAAGAAGAAGAGAGACATATGTCCGTCTGCTTTTGGACATTGTTAGTAGAGCACCTTGTATCTTAACAAACCCAGGTAACTCTGAACTACAAGAATCTGCATGATGCTGACAGAGGGAAGATACTTCACCTCCTGACACAATAAACCAGCAGACAAACGTGGCTGCCAGTGCAGTCACTGGCTTGTATAATTTCCCACTCAACCTTGCTCACGATCATATTATCCCAGACCTGATGTATGGAGTTATGAGGGAGCACTGACCCCTCTGGGCTCAGAGGGTTGGTTAGAGGAATTTGATGAAGGTGCAGGAGCCTGTAATTAAAAGATATGTTATCAGCCTGTATTTGTTATGGGTAAGCACTGGCCCAGATCCAGCCCTGATTTAATCCTATCCCAGGCTACGCTGAGGCCAGGGTCAGAAGGTTAGAAACCGCTTCTACACTGGCTGTACCTCAGCTAGATTGCCAGAGAAAGCAACTGATATAGTTTCATTTTCTATCTCTTACTCTCTCCACATCTCTCGCTTTCTCTCACTGAACCTGCTGGACTTTATATAACCTCCATACCTCATTGTACTGTACATGCATCACTGTAATCCAGATTTTTCCTTAAAAAAAAAAAAGAAGGTACAAACCAAAATTATTTTTGTAGCAATCAACATTATGCCACAAATGCTGTTGATTGAGTTTAAAGGGAAAGGTGAAAATTCTGTCATTTTTATTCTCCCTCATGTCGTTCCAAACCTGTATGACTTTCTTTTCTTTTGTGGAAGATATTTTGAAGAATGTTGATAACCAGTAACCAGATAACAGTTTTGTATGGAAGCTTGTTTCCGCCACGAAATGAAAACAAAAAAAAACAAAAACAAAAAAAAAAACAGGTAATTGCGGCTTTTTATTTCACAAATCAGACTTTTTTTTCTCGCAATTGTGAGTTTATATCTCACAATTCTTTTTTTCTCAGAACTGTGAGATTTAAACTTGCAATTGCGAGTTATTTTTTATAATTGTTGGAAGCCAAAATTTAATATTGGACCTGATCAATGGAATCCAAAGTCATTTTTTGCTATTCATTCTCTCAGGATTGATATCATCCTAATGAGCATCTGGCTGGAGATGGTCATGTTTAAATCATGACGGATGTGAACTGTGCCAGACGTTTGGAATGAACGCACATCAGGTGACTGGTCATAGCTTCTCTTCTTTCAATTGAACTGTATCATTCCTCAAGTATCAACTTCACCATGTCAAAACTTGCATGCAGAGTGCATGCATTACATTTATACATACACCGACTGGCCACTTTATTAGCTACACCTTGCTAGTACCGTGTTGGACCCCTTTTTGTCTTCAGAACTGCATATTCATATTGACATGATCACATCATACATGATGTGCATCTCCTGTTTCACCACATCCCAAAGGTGCTCTATCGGATTGGGATCTGGAGGCCATTTGAGTATAGTGAACTCATTCAAGAAACCAGTTTGAGATGTTTTGAGCTTTGTGACATGGCGCATTATCCTGCTGGAAGTAGCCATCAGAAGATCACTGTGGTCATAAAGGGATAGACATATGCTGCATCTGAAATTGAATACTTCCCTACTATATCACTTAAATCACCTTTCTTCCCCATTCTGATGCTCAGTTTGAACTTCAGCAGATCGTATTGACCCCGTTTTCATGTCTAAACTAACAACTGCATTGAGATGCTGCCAATGATGAAATAATTTTCATTTTTGGATGAACTGTCCCTTTAAATTGTAAAATGATTATCTAGTCTACTGCACAGTATGTACACCATTTTTCAAAACTGTATATGAAGTTGTATGCAATTTTAAATGGTAGTATGCTAAATTCTTCTCACATTACCTCACTATGTTATATGATTACATCAGTGAGAAAATGATTTGTCATATCAAAAATAAATCAAGTAGTTAGGTTTGTGATACAACTTTGTGTGCAACTGAGTAGTTCAATCAAATAATGATCCATTCGCACTTCCATTTATTGAAATGGATGAATGGAGATGGGCACAGTGCATTGTGGGATACAGTATTCCAATCAATGTGGCCTGGTTGTTTGCCTCACATTTGGGCAAAATATACATGCTTAATTACTAGTATGAGTAGTATGGTAGTATGCCACACCCCTTAAATCTGATCTGGTATAGTCTCAGTGCTAAATAAACTTCACTATCTGCATTTCCCTTCATGGAATGTGGATCTGATTTCAACCTATAACTTTGATTGAAATAATTGATCAGGGAGCTCCTGTGAACTTTCCAGTGAGGTTTTCTGGATTTGCTCAAGTGAACCCAGATGTTTGCCACAGCGATAAAGCTTTTGAGATGCCTGTTCCAGGTTAAAACAACACACATGTGTTATATCAGTGAGAGGAAGGTAAAGGCTTTATCTCTGATCAGCTAATGTCATGTCTTTCTGCATTCTTTGACATTGAGATTGAAACTGAGGGTCAGTGGAACACAGTTGAGAGATACAGGCATCATCGAAGCAGAAGGTAATATAAAGTGATCACTCCCTTCGATAGATAGATAGATAGATAGATAGATACTAAAAACTTGTGACACAGCTATCAAACATTCATACTTGTATTCAAAATTTGTTTGCTTTTAGTCAATATAAGTAGTCATCAAACATGTCATCCGTGTTGCTCAGACCTTTCAAGTCATTTCAATCATTGCAAATGTTATTCCTGAATAGAAAGCATATATTTTTATGCTATCAGAAGAAAAAGATTACTTTAGTGTCCAGTTTCCATGTCAACATTCATTTTCTCCTGCTATTGCTGCCTTGTGGAAGCATCAAAATTGATTTAGTTGACCTGGAAATGGAACCATTGTGATGACAGTTAGCAGAGCTTTCTTCTAGCAAACTCTTCTAAAATGCACTGGAATGAAGTAAGCATAACCATGAGCAACTACAGTCAAGTCAGCTGGATGAGACATAGCAGGCTGATCAAAGAGCAATTCTTTGTGTTCATGATGAGGGTGACGGCAGCCCTACTGGACGAGGGGTTGTGCTGTTGATACTGGCTGAGTTACTTCATAAAGAGTTCATGCTAAACGGATCAGACCTGCATTACTCTGGGTACAGTGCATTTTCATTATTATTTTTCTCATATCTACCATCAAATAGTACTTGTCCATCAGAGACTTAAAGTAACTGTTCACAGATGTGGAAAACAATTCCTTCTTACTTTTTCAGCATTTCTTTGGATAACGTATTGCAGGTCATGCAGAATTCTCACTTAACCATGTACAGTTTGCAACATAAGATAAAATTAAGATTTAATACCACAGAGTTTGGAACAAAATAGAGGGGGGATGGGGTGGAAAATAGCTGTAAGCACCAGGTCTAAGCAGTACAGAAATTACACGAGTTAATGAGCTATATCACATGAGCAGTGAGTTTCTGTCCAGAATAGCACGAATGCAAATGTGATTCTGATTTTATACATAAGTTCAATAAATAAGAAGTTAATATTGTGTTATTGTAGAATAATTTGCCAATGAAAATATAAAGACAAAGCAGAACTGTTCGTCTCCAAGGAACACACGGCGACATTTCCTTTCTGAATCCACGTTTTGAATTAACGGGTGAACCACTGGGCTTTTTGGACTTGAAGTGGCGCTGCACAGGCCGATCGGTGAATGACATCAAAGTGCCACAAAAGTGATTCAAAAGCATACGGAGCCGTCTGCTGTCTAATCGCTCTCGTGGTACTTTGATGTCATACACCGATTGGTCTGTGCTTCAAGTCCAACAAGCCTAATGATCCAATGGACCATTCATAAAGAGAACAATTTACTTCACTCCATAATGAATCAGCCATTTGAACGAATCAAATGAATGAATGAATGAGTGACTCAGTGTCTTAATCTTTAAGACATTTACCGCCACATACTGGCAGTTTTAGTTTCTTATTTAGTATAATTTCATATTTTCATAGTAATAATAATTAAAAAAAAAACAAATTAAATTAAATAGTCCACCCAAAAATGAAAATTCAGTCATCATTTACTCCAAAAGAGTATGTGTAAAATTATGCTGAATCAAATAAAATATTTCTTGCTGAAGCTATTTTTGTACTGTCTATTTGATGCTTTACACAATAATGACACAGTAATTTCTCAGCCAAATTTGAATTTGTGATTAATTTGCGATTAATTCGATTAATTAATCGCCACATCATGTAATTAATTAGATTAAAAATTTTAATTGCTTGACAGCCCTAATATATACTGTATATATATATATATATATATATATATATATATATATATATATATATATATATGTGTGTGTGTGTGTGTGTGTGTGTGTGTGTTTTTGGTGTTAATCAAACAACAAAAGATAATAAAAAAATCACTAACTTTTGTAACTTTAATAAGGATTAATCTATGTTTCATGGCTGGTAAAACATATTTATGGCTGGTAAATTTTCTTAAGTCACCGGCCATTGGCAAAAAGTTACATTTAGGCCCTGTTATTCCTTTGCAATTTTAGATATAAAGAGCATGCACACCAAATTTCATGCATATTCATTGAGCGGTTAATAAAAAGATTCCAAAAAAGCATGAAAAGCTGGGTATGTTTGTGGTATTTAAAATTCACAGCTGACCAACCGCACTGAGCATTTACATTTTAAATATATAATAAAAATACGATTAAAAAATATATATACCACACCAAAAGCAAAAAGCCTCAAGTAGTTTTGCTTCTTGGACCCCTAATAATCAAGTTAAAGTTATTGTTCAAAGTTAGACTGTTTTCTTTTACATTGACAACTTTTAGATTTTAGATATTTCGAACTTATTATAGAAATATATAAAATTATTAATAAGCATCAAAAGTTAACATGGCAGAAAAGGTCAAAAGAATGTAAAAGTGAAGTGAAACCTGAAGAGTATTCATACTGGATCCATGCATTTATTGTGAGGGAATGAAAATTAATTTTGTAAAGTCTTAATGTCAGCACACTGAGAACAGTCCCTGATGAAAAAAAAAGGATCACCTCTCAGCAGGGTTTACAGGAGAGAATAATCCGGTTTGCACACTTCCAAATAATTATAGTAATATGAAGATAATTACAATGGAGACAGGGTAGCCTCATCACAGCCAGCCCTGCTTCTCTGATGTAATTTAATTTATGTTTCCTATGAAAATAATCAGTCATACAGATTACTTAAAGCAGAGATGACATGGTTGTAATTGTGTTCCATTCATTTGCAGCAAAATTATAGGTTTGAAATATGCAGGAACCCTATTATCTTTAAAAAAAAAAAAAAAAAGAGAGAGAGAAAAGGTCTATTTTCTTATATGAGAAATTAGGTGCTATAACTCAAAAAAGGCATCTTGCATCTCTGTGCAATGCTTTGAGAAGAAATCTTGCATTTTTAGATTACAAAAAGAACATCAAACAGTAAACATTTGTCTAGAAATCATTTTCTCTCTCCCAATTAAGTTGAAAAAAAAAAAAAGATTAAAAGTAACAAAAAATAACAAAGTTCTTTTTACTTTTACCTAGTAAAGTACATCATTCTTTACCACTCTGTCATCATAAAGACAGTATGCACACAGAAAGTGACTGGAAATAATTGGATTTTAATGCAAGTTTTGCAGGCTGGACAATAATAAGATTATCTCATTTGAAGTGGGTTGGTTGGCAAGCTACAGGGAGCAGCTCCAGATGGAGAAAGATGGGCGGTAATGCAAAACCGGGCACTGTGGGCATAAACCTCCCACCGGTTTACGTACTTCTCACTATTTCCTATCTCTCTTTCTATGTGGCTGTCATTCTACCCCTGATCCCTCTCTCTACTCCCATGGAGGTGGAGGCAGCATCAGCAGTCGTGCCCCCCTCATAGCTGATTCTCACATTGGGGGCGATGGAGCGCTGCCCTCCCATTATCCCGAGGTCTCCGGGTTGGAATAAAACCCTCAGGGCTAGCAGCTGTCAATTAGCGATAACTCTGCCCACCGATGGACTCCTTAATCAGGCCACCATCACCTAGCAACCAGCCGCTGGGACACCTCACAGTGGATCCCTGATGTAAAGTGCAAAACTGTGGACCCTAACAAGGGAAAGCCATCCCAACCCCCACCACTGTGACCCTGAATATTGTAAATCAAAGGTAGTGTCATGAGAACAAGCTGCATATGGTTTGCATTTTGCTTAACACCAACCATTTTTAGACTTTTAGATCTTTTCAAATGTTTGATTCAGTTTTCAATCAGTCTAATCTTTTAAAAAACATATTCTGATTAAGTAAAAACATCCAACTGTTCACTGTTAGTTTAAGTTAGGTCAGGTCCATTAAACAGATACAACTTTTGATTTTACTAATGTATTAGTAAATGCTGGGTTACACTTTATTTAGACATTCTACTAACTTCTTTGCAACTACATGTCAACTAATTCTCATTAATTTGCAACATTACATGTCAACTAACTCTCATCTGAGTATTAGAAGACTGTTAGGTTTATAGTCAGTAGAATGTCTGTTGGCGGACAATCGAAATAAAGTGTTAGCAGATATTAAGCAGACACTCTCTTATACTCTCATGACTGGTAGTTGATATGTAGCAGCAAATAGGGGTGGGCAATATATGGGTACACATGATTAACCGGTAAAAATTTGTCAACCGGTATTTAGGACTATCGTCTTTATCGCGGTTTAGCTTACGTGGCATTGCTGTGCCGCTCGGTCATGAAAGCTTATCGTGTGCATGCAATAAGCATTTCAGTTTAAAAACAAGTGATTTTAAACCTTTGAAATGCAATACACAGCAAATGAGAACTCATTTTGCTATATGTGCGCACTGTCTGAGAGATGCGCACATGATGACGCTGTTCATGGAGTGTGTGAGTACTGAACCTTTTTGTCACCAAATTTAGTTTGAACAGTTAAATACACATACTTATGTGCAGAGGTCGAATTGTAAAAAAAAGTAAAGGGGGATGGTAGGGGTGTAACGTACGCGTATTCGTACCGAACGGTTCACGGGGCAAGTTCCAAATGGAATTTTTCATCCCTATGTGAGCAGGGCACACGCATGCCATATGTAGCCGTTTGGAATGCACTTGGCAAAGGGAGCAGCATAATTTAGTGTAAACATAGGGATGATCACATAGGGCATAGGGATGATCACTTCCATTTGGAACTTGCCCCGTGAACCGTTCGATACGAATACGCGTACCGTTACACCCCTAGTGGATGGTGTGGTCATCGGCATGGGCGGTCGGGTTTGGGGCTACTGTACCTTAAAGATTTTTATTTGTTGGTTTAAGTGAACGTAAACAGTTGAGAAAGAAAACGCATGTGTAACAGTATATTAGATCAGTGCATTCAGTCTTAAAGTGACAGCAGCCTAATAAACCTGCTGCCGTCTGTGCCATTAATGTTAATTAAGCAAAAACTGAATGAATCACTTTTGTGTCACTTTAATAAGAATAAATATATACAGTATATATTCAATTTACAGTGAAGATATGGAGTGTTTTTATACATTTTATTCCTTTATGTACTTATATAGTGCTTGAAGTGTTTGAGTCTACTGTATTGTTGTCCTATTGATTGTAATTAGTTCCTTTGTTCTTATTTTATCACTGTTTACTTGTCTTCAGTAAGCTTGAGTTTTTTTTGTTTTTGTTTTTTTTTTTAACTTAGGCTAGCATTAGTTTTTTGTGATATTGAAATTGGTGGAGAATTATGAAATTTCAATGGTATCAACAATTTTGATAATATAAAAATCTTATTTAAAGCAAAAATAACTATATTGTGACATATATCGTTATCGTGAAATAAAATTACTCATATCGTGATATAAGATTTGGGTCACATTGACCACCCCCAGATGCAAAGTTAATTATAGTTAGTAGAATGTTTAAAGTGGACTATCAAAGTAAAGTGTTGCCAATGTTGAAATTATATTAACTAAGACAATGCAGATTGTTAGTTCATGTTAATTAATGTAGTTAACAAATGTTAACTTACTTTAAAATGTTACCAATTTAATGCTAAGTGAAACTGATTTTCAGAGAATCACTATAAGTGTATTGTGTCTTGTTTCACTGGCAGGTTTTCTCACTACTATTACACCTATTATTACACCTATTAAGAGGCATTCAAACTAACAGTGATCAAAACACTGGAGGACACCAGGTCAGAGGTCACTGTAGTGGTGGTGGTTCCTACTGCCTGCAATCCCATTGTCATTTGCCGCACCATGTCATTGCTCATTTGCATAAAAATAAACTCTGCTCAACTTCACCACATTGCCATCAGTCTCATGTCCCAATGTCTGAAATCTTAGTATTTATAAAACAGTAGGTGAAAAGTACACAAATTACCTACTACTTCCAACAAGAAGTGCGCATTTGTTGGACACTTTACTATCTCGTGAGTCTATGGGAGAAGAGCTGTGAATGGCAGTAAAGCAACACAACTGAAATTTTAGGTCACATGACAAGGACAACATGTAGTACGTCCAGATTTAATTCATAGCACACAGCATACAATATAGAACATACTGTCTTAACTGTCGCAAAGTTCGTTCTTCATTAAATGTGGTACATATTCACACAGTATGTGATTTCATTAAATTCAGATTTTTGTTACAGTTTATCCTTTTTTTTAGGTCAGAATTATTAAATTTAACATCAGATTTGTATTAAATATCAAAAACGAATGACCAGGAATTTACAAAACAACAACAACAAAAAAAATACAACTTCCTAAACTTCGAAAGCACAAAAAGCTACAGTAAAGCTAATTTTGACAGAGACTACACATCCTTAACAAGTGTCCGTTGATCTCAGAAATATCCGGTTATTCCTGGAGGCCCCCCCTGTATCCTCGCTGCATTAATAAGCTGTGAGTTTGACTGCGTATGAGAGATATCACGGCCTGATGGAGTGGCCTCATGTGATGCTGTGAAGGGGTGATAAATCCTTGTCGCTTTTTATTAAAGATGGCCTGTGCAAACAGTTAGCTCGTATACGGCTCATGAAGACAGCGAACGGAGGGCAAAGGGAGAAGATCAGTGTGTGTGCAATTCGCCAGGCGCTCCTCTGTGATGTCATTAGGCATAGGTTGTGCGTTTGTGTGTGTGTGTGTGTGTGTGTGTTTGAGAGTGGGGGTTGGCGTCTGCTGGGTTGAGATCCAAGGAGAGAATCTTGTTAGCCTCCATGAAATCCTCATGCTTGCTATTAATATGAGTCTGGATTTTAAGCAGCAGTCTAGCAAACATATTGCACCCACAGGGCTCTCTGACAGATTCAGAATTTTTTAGTCATGTTAAGTATGAGCGCTGAACTTTTGACTGAATATAAAAATACGTCAGGCAAATTAAACCTTAAATCCAACATGAAATCCAAATGGGCCCCATTTACTTTAATACAAGTTTCTGGTCTTATTCTGCACAATTCATTGGCACGTTTGATAGCCAAATACATTGTTTTAGGCTGCTGATCAGGTTGTGCAGCCTTTCTGGCAATAGCCAGCAGTGAACACAACCACTTAGTGTCAGTCAGCATAAAGATAATACATGTTAACATTGTGATACTTTGAGATGCTTTTGAGGGTGAATTTGACATTCAGACTTTATGATTCTGGTCCAGTTGCCTCCTTCTAAGATTCAATAATTTCCCGATGAATTCATTTTTTTTTTTTTTTTTCTTTTCTGTCCAAATATGCCATGGATTTTTTAAGTAACGTAAATCTTTCATGGGTTTTCTACTACATATTTCAGTAAGAGACATCATTTACGTTATATTAAGCCATACAAGTCTTAATACCAGGGGTTCCCTTTTTGTAAGAATGCGATACACGTCTCCTGGAAATCCTGTAGATTTCAACCAATCAGATGACGACCAGTGTTTCCAATTTTGTGTGCCATATGCATCAGACGTTCAGCCAGCGGTCTGAACACTAAACAGGGAATCGTGGCAGGTGTGGCCTATAACTGAGAAGAAAAATTGTTTCAGAAGAAGACCAGGTTGCTATATTTTGATTACAAAGACATTTAATTTAGGCTTTTACTTGCATATAAAAATTGATCAGCGAACATAAAGCTTAACAGGACCTGAATGACACACAAAAACAAACCTCTTCCAAAAGCTTAAACCGAGAGAGGTTTGTTCTCGCACGTCATTCAGGTTCGGTTGAGCTTCTGTTTATGTTCACTGATCAATGTTTATATGCGAATAAAAGCCTAAATTAAATCTGTTCATCATTTATAAAGCAATCAAGTCTTTTCAGAAAATTTGTACTAAACGACGACTCAATTCATATGGATTAGTTTTACAAAATCTTTATAAACTTTTTGAAGCATGAAGTTGCAATTAGGCTGTCTATGGAGGGACAGAAAGTGCTAAGACTTCATCAAAAAAGATCTTAATTTGTGTTCCCAAGATGAACAAAAGTCTTAAAGGTTTGGAATGACATGAGGGTGAGTAATTAATGACAGAATTTTCATTTTTGGGTGAACTAACCCTTTAAGTAACAAATTAGTGTTTTATTGTCCATACAATGGAAGTCAAAGGTTACCAATGTTCTTCAAGATATCTTCTATGTTACACAAAAAACAAAGCCATACGGGTTTAGAATGACAAGAGGGTGAAATTTTCTTTATGGCTTAACTATCCCTTTAAAACATGAAACGTGTAACATCAAGTTTGACTTCACACTTGTAAAATGGATCAACTTTTCCATCGCTATTACATTATGGCCTTCAAATATCACAAACACGCACACACTCATAAAGATGAGCATCGAAAACAACCCAGACAAAGCAGATGAACTTTGATGATTCATGATTTTTCATGCAGGGGGCAGACTGTGTTGTGCAAAGGATCTGGCATTCTGATACGTTCATTATTTACTTGGCAAATTCCAGCTGACTGAAGATGATTTATGTAAACTTGATGCATCAGCGTCTTGTTCTGCGAGATCAGACACATGCAGGACAACTACTCAGACTGACCTCACCGTCCTTTGTGGTTGACCAGTCTCTTAAAATGTGCAATTATAAATGACCAGCATCTTTTTTTATTCAATCTGTCTCTATGTCTCTGTCCTTCAAGCTCCCCGTCTCTCCCTCCCCTCCTGAACTCGTGTGGGTTCGTGTCCTTATGCGGCAGGATGCTTGGCTGACCACAGCTGTGTGGCTGAGCAGTCCAGACGAGACGGCCTCATCTCTCGCTCTGCATGCATGGTGCACATCCATACCTCAGAGCAACAGTCAGACACGATTCTGCAGCTTAACTTGGCCACTCATTCCCCTGAACCGACATTAAGTTAAATGAGAAAGGTAACGATAGTGTAACACTATATGGAAATATAAAAATCTGAGGAATTGTAATAGCCCTTTCCACGAAAATGTATTCATTCATTATTTGAGCAGACAGCACGCTTGTCTGCTTGTCGGTTGACATAAGCCTTCTATGGTTACAAATGAAAGCCCATCATGGGCGTAATATCCTAGAATAGCGATTTGAAGGACAGATTTTAATATAAATGAGAGGTGGGAGAAAGCAAATGCTGCGGATAAGGAAATTAAATTATAATGCCAGACTTTACTGTCTAATAAATATTGTAAGCACCATTGCAAGTACCTTTCTAACTGCTTTCTATATTTTTGACAATTAGTGTGTTTGAGAAATTGCACCTTGCTTTGACAAGGCTCCAGACAAACAATAATAAATAAATAATAAATAATAATAAATAAAAAAATAAATATATTAATAAATAAGCAGAAAAACTAAACATTTAGGAGCCACAGAACTGTTTTAAAGTCGATAAATTAAAGTAAAAAATGCTGTTTATTATGAATCCAACGTTTAGCCAGACCTTTTCCCATTATTCAATTCACCTTTACAAAAATTTATATTTTCATTTTATCTTTAAATAAAATATGTGAATGTTTTTTAGAATGCCATTATTTATTTATTATAGAATATCATACAACACTCAGTTGTGAATATGTATTTATTTACACACTTTCATAGTAATAACCAGTCAATAAATAAACTAAAGTAAATCTCACAAACCTAAAATATACATCACAGTAACAGTTCCCGATTCATTTCTAATTGGAAATGACCAAAAAAAAAAAAAAAAAAGTTTCACTGTTTGATTCAATAATGGCTTTGAACGTTTCACTGACTGACTTGGGCTGCGTTCCACTCCACTTTTAGACACGCACACGCAAACTTCCCTAAGCACTTCCTCTCGGCGGAATACCTTCCGCCATTTTGAAGTGCGTTCCACTTCGTGAAGTTTATATGGACAGCCTCTCGCTCCCTTGATTTTGACAGAGGGAGCGAGTCTACTTCATATGTACACTTAAGGCAGCTCAATATACCACAATGCAACACGATCGTGACGTTACCACATATCGCCTTTAATTTACCCCACCACAAACAACTCTATGATATATTAATTATTTTTTTGAATATTTAAAACAACCCAAACACACCTATATACATATAGAATGCTGCATTAAACAATTTTGTAAGGAAAAGAAAAATAATAAAAAATCTACTCCATAGCAGATTCCAAGTGATCTAGGGCTTAGGACGTTCCAATTCAGCCCACTGCAAATGTTCCACCAGTAGTGGGCACTCATGCAACATAGGCAATGTTGTACCTCTGAGTGAAGTTAGCGAGGGAAGGACATAAAAAACGAACTGGAACGTAGCCAAAGTCCCTTTAAGACAAGTCATTTCACTTGGTGGCCATCTTTGAAACGCCTCTCAGGCATGCAAGTGCAGCTCTTATCTCTTTGAATGGGGAAACATCAAATTCTCCAAAGCTGTTCGCCAAGCTTTAGATTTAATTTCATATTTGAAATCACCAATGAAATCTGACAACAACTGTCTCATAAATTTTGTTTCTAAACCCTGGAATCATGACAAAAAAATGGCATTTTTCAGACTGGATCAAGCTAATGTGCAGTCCTAAGTGCGCATCTCTATAGGAAGCGCGCGTCTGACTGTTTCTATAGGAACCGGAGCTTCTAACGGCAGCTGCAGTGACGTGATGACTTTACTGATCGGTGATTGGCTCTTATTTAGAAGGCGGGACTTATTGCGCATTGCACTTTCTCCCATTCATAATAATACGAGTGCACCGTCTTTCTACATATAAAGTCTTTGGTCCAATTCAGTCTGTTAACCTGAAGCTGTTTTGTGAATCTTTGACATTAAAAAGAACCGGTTCATAAGAGGCTTTTTTACTTTGCAAATTGGACATCTTGTGCTGTGTGTGTTTTGTGCAAGAAATGCTGGCACATCGCACACTGTAACAAACTAATATGATATCTGACGAAACTGCATATGGATGCAGACAAAGCACCAATGTTGACTAGATTTTAAATTCCTGTTGCACTTTTTTTTAGTCAGTCTATGGCCCCTTTTAACTTGTCTGTATTATTCAAGATTATATTATCTTTTGATGTGTAGCCACAGAGAGAGAAAAAAAAAAATCATGGCAAAAATAGTTTATGTTCATAAAATACAAATAATCTTACTTTATGAAAGACCACAACACAACTCATTATTATCACTGTATATACCTCTGTCTCTCATCACATTTGGGTCTCGCCCTATCCTTTTATCTGAATAAATAAACTGAAATAAGACCACACAAAAATGAAAGACCCCAGACCTTTTGTAAAAACAGAAGAAAACGACATTCTGTATATATTCTAGTAGAAAAGTGAAAATCAAACAAGAGGAGCAAATGAAGTCGGGGTGTGCGGGTGAGTGACAGGCCCTGGTCACAGAGGAGTTGAGGCGGACCTGTTTCTGTGCCCCCCACACACAAACTAAACTGATACACATGTAACATCTTCAAAGAGCTCAGACTCCCTGTAATCACCCACGTTTGCTTTGATCTTGGGGAGGGCGAGAGAAAATAATTACATGTTTCTCTGAACCGTCTCGCGATGAATCAAAGGTGAAATTCTGCTGGGGCAGTGGAACAGGATGGTAATAAGACGAAGGTCTTTAGCATTAGATGGGGATGTGATGATTTGTACATGGAGAAAGTAAGATAAAGCATAGAGAGGCAAAATATGAAGTCGCCCTTTGAAGACTGCTTACCTAGCGGCGTACCCCTCCATGAACCATGAGACAGGCTCCGCCCACAAGTAGTGATGCATGATATCATAAGTGAAATGGTACATTATTGATAAATATATATTATATACATGTTTCTTTTAAGCCAGCAGCTATTTGCACTAAGTCCAAATACACTCTAAAAAAAGTAATTCATGGGGCCTGTTACTGCAAAAAATTCTAATTGTTCTATTGTATTGTTTTAATTAAACATTTTAAGTTGTAAACATTATTTTGTAGAGTTCTATTGACATAATAATGTTGATAATTACATTAACTTAATATCGTCTGTAATTCAAACTGACTTTTTAAAAAAAAAAAAAATTGGTTGAGTAACTTAATGAAATTGTCTTAATAACTTCAGAAATTAAGCAGTGAATTTCTAACTCCCAACATGCTTTGGCATGGACTGGATAAGGAGAATAAATGTTGAATTGAACTGTTAATTTATTTGTTTTTAGTGAAGGGAAAGACCTGTTAGAGTTTAATGCTGTTATGTTTGACTTTTAAAAGAGTTTCTGTAATGTTGAAGTTTTTGTGGTTACCATTGTGCTGAAGAGTAGATACATGAAGGTAAACTGACTCTATAAGCAAAGATGGCAACACTTTAGAATAGGGAACATGTATTCACTATTAACTATGACTTTTCCCTCAATAAACTCCTAATTTATTTCTTATTAATAGTTAGTACGGTAGTTGTTAAGTTTAGGTATTGGGTAGGATTAAGAATGTAGAATAAGGTCATGCAGAATAAGGCATTAATATGTGCTTAATAATTACTAATAAACAGCCAATATTCTAGTAATATGCATGCTAATAATCAACTAGTTAAAAGACCCTAAAATAAAGTATTACCGCAAAGACTTTGCTAATGCCAGTGACAAGTAATATCTTACTTGTTCATTAAATATACATGCTAATTAAGTTACATTTAGCATGTGCTATGATAGCTGTGGATGTGAACTGAAATAGATAAGATTAATTGGTTCCAGGGCTACAACTCTGGTAGTTGGAGTGACTTGATTTTTTTGAGTAATCATTGTTTATGCTACAAATGATTAAGTTAGTGTAGCTTTTTGGTTGAATGTTAATTCACTCAAAGTTGTCATAACTCAAAAAAAATTGATGAAAACTGTTGCGTTAATTTTTATTTTTTTGTTGTTGAGCCAACACATTTTTTTTTTAGAGTGTAGTGTTAAATGCTATCTACACTAAGGGTACGTTTACACGACAACGATATACTTAAAACAGAGAAGTTTTTCCTTTGAGTTTTCCATGTACAGACGACACTATTGTCAAAACGATCCCCATTCATACGAATCCGTGAAAATGTTTAAAAACGCTGTATTCTGCTGGCAGGCTATTAGATGGCGATGAAACATTATAGACTGAACGTGTAATGCGCATGTGCATGATGTCATCATTTTCACAGATTCGCGTTTTTGTTGTTTACACATAGACCGTTTTCAAAAACTTGCATTTTGAAACCCGTTTTCAAAAGTTTGCGTTTACAGACCACCAAAACGCCATTGTCGTGTAAATGAATGGCCAAAACGCATAAAAAGTTTTCAGTTTTTAGTTGAAAATGGTGTTGTGTAAACAGCCCCTAAGAAAAAATAGAAGTATTTTCTTAGTGTAAATTAGCTCATAAAGATTAAGTCTTAGATGCTATACCATTTGCACCTCAGTGTATATTGTAGTTCATTAAAAAAATAGCAGTTGCTATACACCAGAGGTGTCCAATCCTGCTCCTGGTGGGCCACTGTCCTGCAAAGTTTAGCTCCAACCCCAATTAAACACACCTGAACCAGCTACTCAAGGTCTCATCTAAACTCTCAGCAGTGTGGACGGCATTTGGACATTCGTTGAAAGTATACTGCTGCAAAGTGATTTCCAACTTCTTTTTACTTCTAAGCAAAGAACGAAAAAAAAAAAACTTTTGAGAGAGTGAGACCTTGAATCACGTACAGCCTCGTGTACATTACGTGTGCACAAGTGCGAGCACAAACAGTAAGTTCCCCAAAGGAACATACATTTGCTAGGATTAACATCTGCATTCCAGTAGCTGTCGCATTATGTCGCTGCATTTTTGCATTTGTCCCATCGCCAGTGGTCGTTGTGACTCATGTTGCAGAAAATTCAAACTCTCATTGACAAGAATGGCTTCAGATCATTTCAAATCATTGTCAGTATGAACACTCACGTCTACATATTTCTAAGAGTTGATGAAAATGACAACAGAACACGCTCTAACTTTGCATGACAGCTCTGGGTTTTCTGTGGTCTGGAACATCAAATAATACCATAAATCTCCAATTAGAGATGTCCAGCTGTTCAGCTGTTAAACGCCAAAATAACCACCCTGCCCAATCAATCACTGGAAAAGCAAGTGTAGTATTACAGTAGGATGGATCCGAATGCGAATACTGTCCCATTTTCAGACAGACCGTCTGTTTGTTGAGCTAGCGTGACCTCTCCACAGGCTACCGTTGTGAGGAAGAGGGAATACAAAAGAGAGGAGCCTTCAGTTGAGCCCCTCCGGCTAAATATAATGAAAATAACCCCAGCCCTTCCACGCAAGCCAGTGTGATTGGAAAGAGAAGGTTTCTATTTACAACCGAAGCTGAACTAGTTTCAGGCGAATGTGAAAAAATGTCATTTTCAAGCTTTATGCTGAATGCATTTTTGGAAAGCGCAGTGTAAATGCACTAAAATTAATTAGTCAAAGCTCCTGACATATTGCCAGCTTGTCGCAATGCAATCCAACCAGTCACTGTAATGTAAAGTAATGAATATGTAGAAATGGAAAATAATGAATATACAATAGTGAATATATAAATAATGAATCACTTTTTGACATTTATTCTGTGCATTCAGGATAAGCATTAAAGTCAGAGTCACTGAATGGCTTTGAATTGTCAAAAGTGGGTTTGTTTTTCTGTTTAAGTATCTTCTGAGCTAAAGCTTTGTCAGCTGGAAATGTACAGTATAGGCCTTTAGATGCAAAGTAATGGATTATTTATACATGCATTTGAGATTTCCATACAGGCCAGAGGACATATTCCATTTAAAGAAAAATAATACTATATAAATCTGTGTTGATCAAATTTAATCTTAGGCTTCGCTGGATTAAATCAGGTTAAATTAAATCACCCACCCTTGTAATCCATAACGAACTACACATGATGCCATGTCAACCGACAGTGGGGGGGGTGAATGTAATGTGTGTGTGTGAGTCTGTAAACTAGAGGAGATGGTGTTGCTTCATTCATTCAGTCAGCTTAACTTCGGCCAGAAGCTTCGGCCAACATCAACAACGCACAACCCTTGAAAATCAGTGAGCCAACTCAAATTCACTGGCCGCCTCAAAGTCAGAAGCGAACCATAGACCCAGACCAACCCGATGTCCTGGAACATTCCGAACAGCAGGGGTTTGGGTTTTGACACATAAAATCAATATGAGATAGAAAAGTGTTTCAGCAGCAGCACCGGGCTTAAAATGAAAACACTTCAGAAGAGCCTTCGCCGTCTGACACAGCTGACAACAGGATCGATCGGCCTCGAGCAAAGCACAAGAGTACCTGAGAACTTTTACAGGACTCGTTGAAAGCAGATGCTTTATGAAAAGGGTATTAGATAAAAGAAAAACATATTTAAAAGCTTATTTTCTTGATAAAAGACAGGCATTGCTATTACTAATGTTCATTCCTAGGATTATTGATTTGAACAAACCCATACAGTAAGCATGTAACTCGGTTTGTGCCCATTGTGGAGGGTCATGCCATTAGGTTTCAAAGTGACTGGACTGAATGGAAGTATAAAAATAACCTTTTTTTTTTTTTTTTTTGCTGAAATAACTGTGTTAATAAAAATGGACATGCACAGCTATTCACAGACCTGCAAACTGAGATAAGGTGAAAAAGGTGACTTGTTTCTGAACTATTTTGTTCCTAGGGGCTGGGGGCATCCTCCACCAAGAAGAATATTTTTGTGATTTTAACATGTAAACAAAGCATTCTGGTGCACTCTGAAAGAAAATAAAAGGAAAAGACAACATTTTCTTCAAGTATATATAACATATCAAGCACAGAGGTTTGGCCATATATGGCAATACAAGATTCAAAGACTGCATAATTATATAACACTAGACGAGTCCCTAAAAATGATGCATTATCATTACTAAAAAATTATCCAAAAGGTTGGGGTCAGTAAGATTGTTTAAAATACTTTCATTCAGCATGAAATTGACCAATCAAAAATGACCAATTTAAAGACATTTACAACATTACATTTCTTTTTCAAATAAATCACATTTTTCACAAAAATATAAGCACTTTCAACATTAATAAAAATAAGAAATGTATATTGAGCCCCAAATTAGCATATTACACTGTAAAAAAATAATTTTTAAAAGTTGTAAATAAAATATTGGAGTATGTTTTACAAGAAAGCATGATTTCAGGCTTTAAAATTTCATGTTTAATTCAATGGGCCCTATCATACACACAGCGTAATGCGACGCCAGGCGCGACGCAAGTGTTTTTCGCTAGTTTCAGCCTGACGCAGTTATCATTTTCACGTCCTGCGGCACGTTGTTTAAATAGCAAATGCACTCGCGGCCATCTGTTCGCTCATGGGCTTGCTGGTCTGAAAATGAGATGTGTTCAGGCTAATTGTTGACGCGTTGCTATTTTGAGGCAACTGAAAACGACTGTGCCATTGACCAACTGAAACCTGGTCTAAAGTCAATGGCACAATATTTTTTTTAAAAGAGCGCGTTAGTAATACGCACCTATATGCAGGTGCACAAAGCACGTACACTCTGCTTGTTACACACAGAGGGATGCGCAACAGCACACAAACATGCCAAATATTAAAAATAAAAGGATTACAATGTAAAAGATTATTATTGTGTGCATAAAGATACAAATGCTTTGGTGGAATCCGGCTTGTCCCACAGATGGTCTGCTCGTGCGCTTTAACCTTGTGCACAAGCAGATCCGTTTCCTCACTAGAGAAGCATTCAGTTTTTCCACTTGCAAATTCCACCATGTAAATAGCGAGCGCAACTGGCTTTTAAAGAGAATGGGAGATGAGACTCTGATTGGTTTATTGCGCATTACGCCCAAAAGTCACCCATTATTCATTAAAAGAATAGGGACAACCCTTTTAGACCATGTGCCGGGTGCGCCAACCATTTTTCCCGCCCTTAAACTAGCCAAAGTGAATTCGGACATGCCCTAAGTGCACTTACACTGTGTGCTTTAAACCATTTGCTTATATTGTTAAAATAGGGCCCAATGAGTTACTTGCCATTTCTTTGTAATCATTTGTGAAATTTACTACTTTCTGAGTGAAAATTAATTATTATTATAATATAATTATTACAATAATTATTATTATTTATAAAAAAGTAATTATTTTAAGTGCAGAATGATTTCTGAAGGATCATGTGACAGTGACGACTGGAGTAATGCTGCTGAAAATTCAGCTTTGCATCAGGAATAAAATACATTTAAAATTCAAATTAAAAACATTTTTTTTTTTTTTTTTTAAATGTAATAATATTTAAAACTTTTACTGTTTTTACTTTATTTTTGATCAAGTAAATGCAGTCTTGGTGAGCATAAGAGACCTGTGAAAGACTTTTGAAAGGTAGTAAAATGGAAATTAAGAAAATAATTATTTAACAAAAGAAATATTTAGCTCATTTACTTGCTTATTTTCTCATTTAACATCAATTTAGTTCATTTGAAATTCATTACTATATTCAAAATAATAATAAAAAAAAAAAGTATGATTTTAGAACTTAGTGTCATTCTCCATTAGCTATAAGCAGCGACTACATGTCTGTGAAATGATCAATGTGGCCATCAATGTGTCCTCACTTTACACCACAGAGCAATGTCAATGGACGCAGTCATCAACACAGGCCATAACAGAGGAACAGAGCCATCAAACGCAGGAGGGCACGGTCTGGGTGAGGACAAAGTAGCCATAAAAACTGACTGAGGAACTGTTCAGCCCAGAAAGACTAAAAGAGAAAAAAAAAAAAAAAAAAAACAGGAAATGAGAGAGACATGAGTCAGAGACCTCTTTCAAACTCAATGTTCTCACTTTATCAGAAAACTGTGTCATTCACCCTCATCCATTTCCTTCTGTCTCTCACACACTAAACCACCCAGACACACATTACATCCACTTCATCAGACAGAACGCAAGAAGTGTCCTCATCTGAATGTCAAGCTCGTGTTCAGGGACAAGACAACGTGATTCCTGAATTTATTATTTCATTTAACGTTACCTGGAATTGCCTTTTCTTTGAACACGTTGCTGCAAACAAGACATTTTGTTCAGAACAGAGCGCAATCTCACAGTTCCAGCAATGCATTGTGGGCTCTTTAAAGATATACACAAAAAAAAGTTCACAAAATAAAAAAAAAAAGAAAGAAAATTGTCATTATTTATTCAGCCTTATATGTTGTTTCAAACTCCTGTGCTGTTATTTTTTTCTGGTGGAACTTTTATTATTATTATTTTATTCATCTTTACACAAGAAAAAACTACAGCAACCAGCATAAGATAGCATTATGTGAACAGAAGACTGAAAGAGATTGCCAGTAGAGTAGGTTGGTGTATATATATATATATATATATATATTAGTACATATATATTAGGGGTGTAACGGTACGCAGAAGTCACTGTTCGATACATACCTTAGTTTTGGGGTCACGGTTCAGTACAATAGGGAAAATGGTCACATTTTAGTTTAGGGTCCCATTCTTACTATTAACTAACTATTAACTATGACTTTTGCCTCAATAAACCCCTAATTACTTATTAATAGTTAGTCAGGTAGTTGCTAAATTTAGGTATTGTGTAGGATTATGGGATGCAGAATATGGTCATGCAGAATAAGGAATTAATATCGGCTTTATAAGTACTAATAAACGGCCAATATCCTAGTAATATGCATGCTGATAAGCAACTAGTTAATAGTGAGATTTTTTTTTTTTTTTTTTGCAGGGTTTCTGGATTGGAGTGTGGATCACCTGTGACTGACTGTATTCGTTGTCTAACTGCATGAACCGACGTCCGTACCGTACGGTTCGGGACAAATACTTGTACTGTTACACCCCTAATACACACACACACACACACACGCTCAGTCATGAAACTCTTCCGAGCAGTTGATTGGTTCTCTTAAAGCTGACCACTTTGGCCAGTTAATCTTTTTGTTCTATCTACGTAACCTATTTATTTCCATTCTGAACCGGCTCAACTCAATGCAGCGCACCATGGGAATTTTTGTAGCCCTCCACCTTCCCCAGCACCACCTGCCTAGATCTGACAGGGGGTTCTCCCTACTTTCTGCTTGTCCGGGGGTGTCCGAAAACCAGTCAGTATCTGGTGTGACCACCATTTGCCTCATGCAGTGCAACACATCTCCTTCGCATAGAGTTGATCAGGTTGTTGATTGTGGCCTGTGGAATGTTGGTCCACTCCTCTTCAATGGCTGTGCGAAGTTGCTGGATATTGGCAGGAACTGGAACACGCTGTCGTATACGCCGATCCAGAGCATCCCAAACATGCTCAATGGGTGACATGTCTGGTGAGTACGCTGGCCATGCAAGAACTGGGATGTTTTCAGCTTCCAGGAATTGTGTAGAGATCCTTGCAACATGGGGCTGTGCATTATCATGCTGCAACATGAGGTGATGGTCGTGGATGAATGGCACAACAATGGGCCTCAGGATCTCGTCACGGTATTTCTGTGCATTCAAAATGCCATCAATAAAATGCACCTGTGTTCGTTGTCCATAACATATGCCTGCCCATACTATAACACTCGATCCACAACATGCCAATTGCACGCTCCCTCAAAACTTGGGACATCTGTGGCATTGAGCTGTGTGATAAAACTGCACATTTTAGAGTGGCCTTTTATTGTGGCCAGCCTAAGACACATGTGCAATAATCATGCTGTCTAATCAGCATCTAGATATGCCACACCTGTGAGGTGGATGCATTATCTCGGCAAAGGAGAAGTGCTCACTAACACAGATTTAGACAGATTTGTGAACAATATTTGAGAGAAATAGGCCTTTTGTGTACATAGAAAAAGGCTTAGATCTTTGAGTTCTGCTCATTAAAAATGGGGGCAAAAACAAAAGTGTTGCGCTTATAATTTTGTTCAGTGTATGACAGTTCATAGTTTTTACTTCCAAAATTTGATAGTGTGATGTTAAACTATTTACAATTTTCACAATATATGGTAAGGTAACTTACAGATTCATTTACACTGTAGTATTTTTATTTATTTTTTTTTTCCTGTAAAATGACAATTTCTACACTATAAATACATAGAGATGTTAGAGTGAATTTAATTATATATGTATTTTTTTTTTTGTGAATGACAACTTAAATTTCAGTCACATCATATGACTGAAGACTGACAGAACGCAAGAATCTTATGGATTGGTTGTGTGTTTTTATAGTGTATTTTCCCTTTAATTCACAGGGTTCAGTACAATTCTAAGGGTGGTCTCTAGTTCCCACACACACAAAAGAGCAAATTTGAGTTTAGTGGGCCCCCCTTTCTCATATACAACAGAAGCCCTTCTGCTGTGATATACAACAGCTTCATATTGTCTGAAATATGGATTGCTCTCGTCAGTTCAAAGCTCTAGTGTCCAAACAGATTTACACAAACAACATCATAGAATTGGGAAGGTGGTTGCATGACTGTGAATTTGATCCAGACAGATAAAAATGAACAAAATCTGACAAGTAGAGGAAAGTGAGTCCCTCTTCAACACGTTTAACAAACACATTCACTCTCTTCCTGGCTGTTTTCTCAGAGCTATAACTCTTATCCGCCAGCTTCCTATTAATCAATGCCGAGCGCATTCAAACAAACATCTAATCTTAGAGGAAATCCACCTTCCTTTTCTTATGATCTCATGCAATATTATTGTCTACCTCTGTTTATTTACCTTCATTCTGCAGAATCAGGTCATTATTCCACAGTGAGAACAGCTGAGAGAACCATTCTAGATCACTAGGTCAGCTATGGAGTAAGAAAAAAAGAGAGCATGTGTCCATCTCATCAGTGTGGCACACTGGGAAAATATCTGCAGTGAGCATGATTCCTGAGGCTGTGTTGATCATACTATAGCTCTTGCTCAGTAGGTAGGGAAACACTCCAACGACCAGATTTTTGTATTTCATATTCTCCATTATGATTATTATTTATATGCCCTTATGAGTGCAAAGACTTTGAAATGTTAAATACACCACTAGAACTGTGCTGAGGGACTTTTTTTACTTCTTACTTTTAAATAATGTGAAAAAAGAAAAGAAAGAAAAAGGCATACAAGATGATGACAGAACATCTATGGATCTCTGTATTTTTTATTGTATATCAGGGCTTTTACTCTTACAGGGACTGTTTGCAATACAAGAAAGAAAGGCATTTGCTTATTTTTTTTATCGTTTTTTTTTTTAATCGCATTATCGCTATGTTTGCTTTTTCTGTAAAACACAAAAATATACATCTTTGAAGAATCAAAAGAATCATTTTTTTTTTGCTCATATTATCATTCTGTGATATGGAGAGTTGGTGCAAAATGTTCATGAAGTTTTATTATTATTATTATAATTATTATTATTATCATGATTTTAGGATACAATTCATATGAATTTATTGTTCACAAGTCATTTTAAATGGTCCTGTGGTTTATATGTAGTCTGTTTACTTATATTTAATCTGCATAAGAACCATATACAAATATGCAAATTGCTGTTTAGATGGAGAATGTGTCACACATGACATGTCAACAACCCATATGTGACCATGGACCAGTCAAAAGGGTCTTTTTTTTATTTTTTTTATTGAGATTTATACATCGTGTGAAAGCTGAACAACTATTTGAAAATCTGGAATCTGAGGGTGCAAAAAAAATCAAAATATTGAGAAAATCGCCTTTTAAAGTTGTCCAAATGAAGTCCTTAGCAATGCATATCCACTCCCCAAAATACATTTTTGATATATTTACGGCAGGAAATTTACAAAATGTCTTCATGGAACATGATCTTTACTTAATATCCTAATGATTTTTGGCATAAAAGAAAAATCGATAATTGGCTATTGCTACAAATATACCCGTGTGACTTATGACTGGTTTTGTGGTCCAGGGTCACATATATAATACAAGTGAAACAATATTACAGATATCAAAATAAGAAAGTTTTCTGTAAAACACAAATATAATTTTTTGAACAATCAATAATCAATTATTTGTTAAGCTCCAAATATGACATTTCTAATACTTTCATGGTGGTTTTTTGCCCTTACTGCAGTCACAGCTGTGGTCACTATGAACTGTCGTTGCATGAAAAGATCCACAAAAATGTATGTTTGTTTTTACACACACACACACACACACACAAAGCATATATATATGGAACGAGTAAATAATGGCTGAATATTCTTTTTCAGCTGAAATATTCCTGTGAAAATGAATAGAAACTTGGAGTTAAAAGAGGGAGAAAACAATCTAGAAAGGTTGCAAGCTGAATTCAAACCTGCATTTCCCAAAAAAAAGTCCATCAATGCATCAAAGCTAATCACTTAACCACACAACTAAATCCATGTCAAAGGAAAACCTTTGTATTTAAAGTGATAGTTCACCCAAAAATGAAAATTATCCCATAATTTACTCACCCTCAAGCTAGTGATTATAGTCTATAAAGTTATAGAAATAGACATTTTTCTTACAAACCCTGCAGGTTTAAAACTTATAACATTTGATACATTTTATAGAAATTCCCCACAACACAATCTGCATCTCTGGTGACCTGTGTTTTTTTTCCCAATCCCACCATGTCAGTCGCTCATAAAGCAGAAGACAGTAATAAAGGCCACAGGTCCAAAAACATATTCCTCCTACTGGATCAAAGGCTTGGTCATCTGATCCCAGCACACCCTCTCCAGCATATTACAGCACACATAAAGCTCTAAGAACCTCTTTTGGGCTTATTGTGCTTTATTAGTATTTTTTTCATTAGTGGAAAAGGTTACAGGCACACCGGTGAGATCTGCTGTTCTCCGGCGTGACGTGTAAATCCCTCTTCTGGCCCACATCTCCGGTTGCCAGACGGGCTCTCACACCCCAGCATTATCCATCAATACAGGTGCACAAATATCAGCTCTCAAACACACAGATAAGCCGGGTTAATTATCTGGCAACAGCAGCCTCTCCCATTAATAACGGGAATATAAATGTGAGCGTATGAGGTAAACACAGGAGGCTTTCAGTGTGTGAGCAACAGTGTATGTGTTAAGCTGAGGCAGAGATGAGGCAGACACAAGCCTTGGGATACGGTGTGAGTGCGTGACAAGACATGAACGCAGCCGTTTGCTTTCAAAGGCCCTGTTTACACCTGGTATTAAGATGCGTTTTGGTCGATCGGATCACAATTGGATGATGCTAAATACAGGTGTGAACAGGGTCTAAAATGTTTTGAGCTTGTCCACTTTCAACCACTTCCAGAGGTAGTCGAAAACGCATTCAACCGGATCGCTTTCGTAGTGGTGTGACAAAGCGACCAAGACACATTTTAATACCAGGTGTAAACAGGACCAAAGACACGTAATGGACAGCATGCTGTGTTTTCATTGAAATGGAAGAAGTGATGTTTATAAAGTACACACAGCTTTATTAATAATGTTTTTTTCCCCCATATTTGTTGCCATCAGATTGTTATTTTATACACTCCATAAAATGTTTTTCTTGCTTAGCATTTTTGGCTTGTTTTCTATTAAAAATATCTAAAAATTCTTAAATCACATTTACTTGAGAAGCAAGAAAATTAAATGAGTTTGTGCTTAAAACAAGACAATGTCAGAGGGGCAAGAAAAATAATCTTGATCCAAGGGGATTATTTTTCTTACCCCACCGACATATTTTTTCTCATTTTAGGTATAAACTCACTTAATTTTGATTTTTTTTTCAGTACACAAGACTTGATATCTTAAGTAATTTTGCTAAATTACTTTTTAATTAAGTAAATGTATCTTGATTTATGTTTAAAAATACAAAAAATAGATTTTTTTGCAGTGTAATATGGTAGTTGGTGCAAAATATTCATTACCTTTCTAAAAAAAAAAAAAAAAAAAAAATCAAGATTATATGTTGCAATTTGTCTGTATTTACTAAATGTAAGTGTAAACCAAAAAATGTGCTTTGTGTAATAACATCTAAATTAATAGATTTCAGTCAAAAATGTTGTTTAACATCACTCAAAACAACAAAAATAAACGTAAAGGTTACATAAGGCAGCAATAGCTCCTTTCTGCCCTCACTAAGTCATTTTAAATGGTCCTGTGGTGTGAACATTTTATTTTTTATAGTACAAATATTACAGTTCATTAAAGTTTAAAAAACTGCATAATAACTGAGAAAATATATGCAAAATTCTGCTTAGCTATGGAGTATAGCATGTCACACTGCAGGACACCAACTTCGAGGAAGTATTTCATGTCAACAACCCATATATAATGCAACTGAACAATATTACAGGTATATTTTACTGTAAGTAATTTATTAGACTTTTTAGATAAAAGAAATATTTAAACTTTAATTCAAAAGATGAGATTAAAAATTAAATTGCACTAAAACATTCCACAAAATTATATTTTTTATGTAATCTGGAATAAAATATTCAGAATTTTGACTACTGAGAGAGAGAGAGAGAGAGAGAGAGAGAGAGAGAGAGAGAGAGAGAGAGAGGGAGGGAGGGAGAAACAAAAAAAAAAAAGAACAGAGAGAGCAGAGTGTATGTTTCAGGATCGTCTTCACCTGATGAGGGCAGACTGGGATCATTTTCCCTGCTGACAGAGCTCTAATTTCCCTTAGGAGAACTAAATCCAACCTTCTTTCTCTCTTTCTCTGTCACTCTCCATGTTTTTTTTTTTTCCCCCTTTTTCTCTCTGTTCAGGTTCATTGAGCTTCTCTCTTTCCTCTGTAATGCTGTTCTTTCTGAAGAACACACTTATTTCACACTTTCAGTGCAAGTGATTTTTTTAGCACTCGTAGAATGAGTGCTTTAGGCAGAGATTTCTCTGTTTAAAATATTTTTGTTGTGTTTTTTTTCATTGGGTGAATTAAGGCGATTGGTTTTGCTTTAGAACCCACACTGTGATCACTGTAACAAAAATTGATAAAAACATAAAATAAATTTATATATATATATATATATATATATATATATATATATATATATATAATTTATTTTATGTTTTTATCAATTTATATATATATATATATATAAAATCAAACATTAGATTTTATAAATATTATGAATTGCACAGACCCAACAATAATAATAACAATTTTTGTTGTTGTTGTTGGAGCTGTGAAGTTCATGATAATGTTTGAATGTATATATATATATATATATATATATATATATATGCAGCCTTGGTGAGCAGATGAAACTTCTGTTAAAAACATTAAAAATCTTACCTTGTCCAAACTTTTGACTGGTAGTGTGTGTTTATATATATATATATATATATATATATATATATTTTTTTTTTTTTTTTTTTATGAAAAAAGATACAGAGATCACAGTGTACAAAGTGAGTTCTGAAGCAAAACCGATTGCCTCAATTTACTCAGTGAAAAAAACCCTGACATAAACAAAAAAATAATTAAACCACATGGAAATATGTGCTATTACAGAATAGCACAGGCTGCATATTAATAATAATAATAATAATACAGAACAGAACAGACCTGCTGCACGTTTTGGGTCATGACCCAATTCAGAGTTCAGAAACTCTGAATTTTGGTAATTTGGAACATTTTCACAGTTTCAACTTAAATGTGACTGTCACAGCAACACTTCAGGAGAACAAATGAGACATAAGGTTACAGACTAACATTTGAGAGCAGTGGTGCCACTAAGATCTACAGAAGGTGGCACTTTGGGGTTTAATCATAAAGGTAATTTAATCATATTACTATTGTTTTGCATTAATAAGTGCAGTCACTAATAATATTACACGTTTATTTATCAGAAATGTGACAGTAAAGCACTGAGCTTAAATTGAGATGTAGATAAAATTAACTTTTATTGACAACAGTAACATGCAAAATCCAAATTTTTATAGGGAAAAATATAAATATTCTACTCTTATTAAATGTACCATATTGAACTGACCGATGCTTCAGTGATTATACAATGAGCGCTCTTTACTTGCTTTCTGTGTAATTCAGTCACAATTTGAAGAAAAGTTTTTGTTTTTCATGAGACTTTGAGACATTACCCCATATATTAGGGAGTAGAAATGGCTAATAAGCCAATAAGTGCTCCTCTGCCGCCATCTACTGGTTATACTAGTAATTCGTGTCTTTTTCCTTCATCTTTAAACTTTTAGTTTTATGAATCATCACATAAAAAAATAATATTAAAATTTGGATCATATTTGGAGAATTGAAGTGCTGGAAAAACTGTGAAGTGTGGAAAAAAAGTGCTTGAAAAGTGCTTGAATTTCACTCCCAAAAGTTTGCATGAACCCAGAAATGAATAATGTAAAAACATTCAACTATTTCTGCAACCATGGTTACAGTTAGCGTTACTCACTGGAGAACCTTATATAAGTTTGTTCATTCATGGCACAATATTTCTTCTGGTTTCCACGTCAGCACTGTTTGATCCAAAACAGAGAATACTTCGCCGAATTTAAATGCTTCCCACTAGATCTCGATGTTATTAATTTTGCGGCGGATCTCCCAGCGCTCTGTAGTAACAGTGTTGCGTGATCTGGATCGACATGCGAGAACCTTCTGAGCTTGTGCTGCATTGCTCTCATGGGTTGCGCAGTTTATTATTGTCTGAGCTGATAAACAGTCCGCGCTTCGCAGCTCAAACGAGTAGCGCAGTTCATTCTGCTTTCGTTTGCCGTTTGATGTTTCTCATTATGTGCAACAGAAATGGCAGCTCTCATCAGTTGGCCAAAGTGGTGGTTTAGTCACACCGGGAGGAAAAAAAGGTTGCAAAATGCGACCATTTGGTCACAGTCTGGAGCCTTGCATAATCACAAAATATAGCAATGAATGTTAACCTAAACTTGCATGGGAGTGAGCAGGACAATTTTAGGTGTCCCACATTTCCCCTTTTCACTTTCAAAACTGCTTTTCTTATTATGAGGGTTTGTCAATAGCATGTAAAGTTGGACTATAATCAGGCCCGGTGCCACGAGGGGACAAAAAGGGGCATTGCCCCCTCAGATCTGATTTGTGCCCCATCAGTTTCAATTTGTCCCCGCTCCACCCCTGAAACACAATTGATTTTAACCCTTTGTCACTGCTAAATTCAAATGTGCTTTCGCACTTTGGCTGGCGCTGAGCCAGAGACAACTATTCACAATTATTCTGTGAATAGTTGTGAATAGCGTGCGATAGCACCCTCCAGAATTAAGAATGCACCCCCAGTTTGTGTGTTCTGGCGCCAACTAGTGTCTTATGACTATAATCACAAACCAAAGAAAATGCATTTCTTTATAAACTAACTTTGACTTAAATTGTGACTGCGCAGCTGGTTCACATCATACTAAAACATAGATCATTCAAAAGGCTACTTACTGTAGAAATAATGAATTCTTGCAAACATTTTGTTAAGAAACTGAGCTTTTTAAGCAACATCTTGATCATTTTAATTTGAGAAACAGATGTAGCTTTGCACGTGGAGTAGCTCAGAGGCCAAGCTGATAGAACGTTAAGCCCCAGCAGAAGTACAGAGAGAGAGAGAGGCTGGCCCTTCTCCAGGACTTCTCTCATCTGCAGTGTGCACCGGCTCAACGGGGGTCTCGGGATCTGGTCATCTCCATGTAACGGGCCTCTTGCCATCCCACCCTTCCCCCTCAGCCCAATCCCTATCTTCTCAGCCCACTCAAACACCCACTCCATCCTGCAGGGCCGGGTCCTGCATCCCATCTGCCGCCTGCCCCAGCCGGGCCAGTCCTGCACCCTCCTCCCATTTACAATTCAATTAAAGCCTGCTGCCCCCATCCCTCCTCAATCCAGCCTGCGCCGTAAAGATCAGTGAGCAGCAGCGCCACAATCAAACAGCATGAAACCAGAAACACACCATCTGAGATCAGAGCGAGCCTCAAACGTGTTTCCACTGTAACAGACAGGGTGACGGGACGGGTGCATTCGCAAAACTAAGCATTCGCTGCTTCCTGTTTTCTCACACTTTGGTGATAACATATCATACAATAGTGAGGGAACCATTCAGAGAGACGCGACACTATGTTCTTATAAAGAAAATGTTATGTATATGTAGGTCTATCTATCTACATAAGGTGGATTTTCATCTGACATTCCAGGACACACTATTTAATATGGAAGCTTGTTTCCACCACTGAATAAAAGATAAAAAAAATAAATAAAAAAAAAAGGTAAATGTGTCCTTTTTATCTCACAATTCTGACTTTTTTTTTTTTTTTTTGAGAAAAGAGTCAGAATTGCATGATATAAACTCACAATTGCGAGTTATAAAGTCAGAATTGTGTGATATAGGGTCGCAATTGCATGCTATAAATCCAGATTTGTGAGATATAAACAGATATAAACAGAATTGCGAGTTTATATCTCGCAAATCTCACAATTGTGAGTTATAATGTCATAATTGTGAGATTTGCGAGATATAAACTCGCAATTCTCGCAAGTCAGAATTGTGAGATAAAAAGTTGCAAGTATCTTTTATTTTATTGTTTTATTCTGTGGTGGAAACAAACGTCCACAATTTAAGGTGTCTTTTATCATGTAAACTATTTGTTTATCTTGCAATTTTTTATATTAAAAGAGTTGGATTAATATGCCTACCAGTGTTGGGGAAAGTTACTTTTAAAATGAATGTGTTACAATATTGTGTTACTTCCTAAAAAAGTAACTAATTGTGTTACTTAGTTACTTTTTTTTTAATGAAAAGTAAAGTTACACGTTACTTTTTAATGACTTTTTGCATACCTGGGCTGGGCTAACATCGCAAGTTCCGTCGTTACTAACATAGTTTAACGATTTTTTATTTTATTAATTTATTCATAAATGTATTAAATTAATTTTACATATGTTAAATATCATATTAATATCTAGTTTTTACAGTGGCAATCCCCCTGGAGCAACTTGGGGTTTGGTAAACACAAAAATGATCATTATCATTAAAATATATTTCCATTGACAAAATGAATAGTTAAATAATATACATATGAGTTAATCAATTTTTTGACTCATTTTACATTCTAAGGAGGTAAAAAAAAAAAAAAAAAAGTTAAATATGTTAAAATGTGTACTAATAATGAGAGTACCACATTATTAGTACCTGAAAGATCATCACATATGTATAATATATAATATACAAACATGCAAGGGGCAGTTCTGTGAAATTCTATGGAAATCACTGTGGGCAGATTCAGGCCAGCATATAATCAAGACAACTTTGCTCAATGAAGACAAAAGTTGCATAAATTTGAAGATTTTTACTTTTACTTTAGCTTACCAAGAACATAAAGTAAAGTTTTTATTTTTTTCCATCAAGTATTTGATCTGAGGAACTGCAAAAATTCCTCTAATTTTCATGCATCATTTGAAGGGGATACCCTGTATGTGTGATATAATCACTGACTGGAGGGGAAAAGGATGTTATAGAAGCAGAAACTAAATTAAGTCTCTCATGATTTTTTATGCTGTAATATGCGAGCAATATCCACAGGCAACCCCCACGCCGGAAAAAAAAGGAAAAAAAAAGTTAGATTCTTTAATGTTTAATTATAGAGGAACCAACTTACAACATTAAAATAAGAGCAGAGAGAGCAAGAGAGAGAGAGCAAAAAAAAAAAGAAAGAAAAAAAAAAGAGGCAAAGAAGAGCAGTATTTGGTACTGTGAGGATTATGAAAGCCAGACACTTGAGGAGACGGACAAACTGAAACAGCTGCTTTCAGTGGCCTCAATTCACCTAAAGTCAAGGTACAGCTAGTTCAAATGATGTCATCCGATATTAAAACATCACATGGCAACATCAAAATAAGTCCTGCCCTTAATTCAAGCCAAGAAGATCAGCTGAAGTACCCATAATTGGCCTTATACTATATAAATACTTAAATATTATACAAACGTAACATGAGCCTCGTAAGATAACGTAAGATAATTGTTCATTTACTTTTTATTAAATACTACCGACAAAACTCATAAGCCTCAGGGTCATTCGTTCAGGAATCAGGCTACACAAATTGTGCTGTAAACATATGATTTATGTTTGTGATTCACAAAAAAATAAAAATAAATAAATAAATAAATAAAACATCATTTGTTCTGTAATTCACACTAGATTCAGTATCGGTGTTGCAGCGATGCTAAATAAGTATTATTGCAGGAAACTTAGGAAGATTATTTTTATGGAAATGGTTTTGAATAATAACCAGTTCTCTATTCACAATCCTATGCATCTTTCATGCCATTCACGTAATTACTATATGAAAACCTGGACATTCTGCTTGGAGCTGTTCATATCCTCATGTGTTTCTATGACAACACTATTAGCACCAAAATTAATCTGTCTCTAATTTGTGTGATCAATAGACAAAACACAATACAACAAGTAACAGTGGTTTTGGAAATGTTTAATAATAACCTTATAGTTTATTTGGCAGGATATTAACTATTCAGCTTTTTGCTAGCTACATTAAACCGCATTGTTAGTCTTTCATTTATTTTAGATTATTCTTGCATTACTAAACTATTAGCAATAGTCAGTTATAGGAGTTATTAAAAATAAATATTTTACTGCTGAAGCAGCTGCCATTTTGAGTGTTCAAGCATTATGTTGCAGCGATCAGGTGGTACAATCCTGTGTTCACGCCATGTTGTAATTATCATAATTATGATATTACAAAGTGACATTTAAGTTCATGTCCTCAGACTCGGAATTATCTGTTTCTATGGCAACACTATTAACAGCAAAATGAATTTGCAGCAGTGAGGTAGTACAAGTCGGATCTCTCAGAAAATTCCAAGTTCACAAGTTAAAATTACAAGTTCCATGAGGACACGGATGCTTTTTACAAGTCGGAATCTCGTATCAACGGTAATTCCAATATGACATGAAAGCACCACTAATCAGAAGCTCTCAGAAAATTCAGAGTTCAAAAGTTAAAATTATGAGTTCTTTGAGGACGCGAATGCTTTTTACAAGTAGGAATCTCGTATCTACGGTAATTCCGAAATGATGTTAAAGCACCTCTAGAAGCTCTCAGAAAATTCATAGTTTACAAGTTAAAATTACGAGTTCTACCAGAAAGACTCGGGAGGCAAGATAACGAAACAATGATATTTATTGCCAATCAGCAAGCACAATATAACAGGATAAGGTTCTTTGAAATAGGCCCCGTCCGTAGCTCACATCCTGAGGGTTGCGGACTTTGCATTTCCTGCCTAAAGCTGAAGGCAGGGGCGTAGCCGACCCCCGGAAGTATGGACAGGGACCATCCTGGTGGTGGTGGGGAGGATGGAGGTGAAGGTTGGCATCAGCATCTGCGAACTCAGACATGTGTAAAAACCAATCTTTTATACTCCAAGTGTTAGATAATGATTGGTTAGATCTGAACTAATAGGTGACGTAACATTTGAGTCTTCCTGGCAGAACTTGCGCTAGAGCTTCATTTCTATGAGGACGCGAATGCTTTTTACAAGTCGGAATCTCGATATTTATGGTAATTCCGATATGACCTGAAAGTACCTCTAGTCAGAAGCTCTCAGAAAATTCAAAGTTCACAAGTTAAAATTACGAGTTCCATGGAGCGTGAATGCTAGTCGGAATCTCGTAATTACGGTAATTCCGATATAACGTGAACGCACCCCCAGTCAGAAGCTCTCAGAAAATTCAGAGTTCACAAGTTAAAATTACGAGTTCCATAAGGATGTGAATGCTTTTTACGAGTCAGAATCTCATAAGTACAGTAATTCCAACATGGTGTGAATGCACCTCTATTCCTAAAGATACCAAAAATAAAATAAATAATAAATCACATAAGGCTATAACATGGCAGATCAGATGCCTCTGGCTTCATTTTATAATGAGGTCTGACAGAGAGTGAAAAAGAGGTTTATCCTATGTGATGGTGAACTGAGATCTGTGCCTTGACCTGTCTTGTCCCAACTCTCCCGGCTAAGCCCTGAGCTCCCCTTCCGGAAGCTCTTCAGGACTCCACGGAGAGGTGGCACACTCCACTAATAGGCCATAATGTGCGCAATTATCAGCAAAGGGGCGCCCCAGTGCTGATGAGCAGTCTTAGCTGCTTTCATTAAGCTCTCCTGGTTCCTCTCTGCTCCCTCCGAATGAACCGCGATGTGACTGCGAGGCCACTAGATGCTGAGACCCTCGCCATTAAGATGACAATAATAATAAAAACGTCCCATTAGCATAATAATACCTGCCATTGTGATTTGATGTGTCTTTAATTTAAATAGATGGATAAAGACTGAGACTGAAAAGCAGTGAGCTTGGGTATTCAGTTTGTTATATGGTGCCGATATTCCTCATTAGCCTTCCTAATTCACCAGCTCATTTATTTATATAGAACATTTGCTTAATTGCAACTAAAAGCCAATGAAAATATAAAAGCAGAAGGAAAATGGCGATCCGTTTCCACACAAACACATTCTTTGAGAGGTTTTCCGCTAGATCTTGTTATTAAATACTGCAGTCTTTAAACACACAAACAAATTTGTATCAAGAAACACACCTGTATAAACTTATAAAAAAAAGGCTGAAGAATGTTGACTCGCAGCTTCCAAAAAAAAAAGGAAGCTTGTTATGATCGGATGAGAAGGAAGCCGGGCTGTGTCAGGTCACCGGCAGAGCTCCAGTCCTGGCTCTGGTGGCAAGAGCAGATGGGGAATTTATGACTGAAAGTACTTCCATGTTTTCCTATCATGCGTGCACTGGCGCTTACCAGAGAGGCTTGCAGGGGGAACGTGAATCGCATGTTAGTGTCTTGTGAAAGATGAGAGAGTGTTGCAGTGATGGGTTTTGAGCGATACCATAATATATTCCCCTTGCTTAAACTCATGTAACATCGCACACCGGGGCAGCTTCTTTTCATCCCCTGAACCGATGTTCCATTCAGCCTTCTAACGTTACACCCCTCAGGTATAAGGCAGTATATTTTGTAGATCCAAATCACATCTGTGCTTCTTCCAACATGCTGCCCTCCCTATCGAGTTCATTTCAGATAAATGAGCTGCATGTACCGTGCAGTCAGTGCCTCGCAATGAGTGCAGCAGAATCTGGCCCCGATATTCATTCTGAACACATCTGATGACATCCTAGCCTCTGCGTGTTTTCAGTCCACTGTGACCTACTTTTTTAGTTTATTTTATAATATCTTATATTTTGTAAACCTTATTTAAACTATATACAATCTCATATATTGATTTAGACAACGGTTCGTTCTGGTTCTCGAATATTTTTATAAATACTACTGTTATTTTGTACCGAGAATGTAGTTGTTTAGACCTCAGATATGTGATTTATATGTAAACATAGCACCTAACATCTGTTTAGACGCTTTCGGTGATGTAAGCTCCAGGCCGTTCAGTGCTCGTATACACGCAGAGAACAGCTTCATCTCTTATGTAGATAGTGTTTAAACATGAGGTGTAATTCATTTTGGGTATATCAAATGGGCAAATCTTTGGTCTTATTAATCTATTACTTGTTCCAGAGCTGATAGTTTTGGCTTAAGGGCTATATTAAGTTTCATAACTTTATATTTACATTGAAATTAAATCCTGGAGTAACTAGAGCGCAGCTTTTGTACGTTTGACTGAACTGTTTGCTTGTGTTTATTTTCTATTTTACTTCTTATACTGTTGTAATGGTATTGTTGTTCATTTAAATATTATTGTTCAATAAATAAAATTTAATATAAATAACATTCGTATTTTGTGGTATTAAGAAAGAGTCCGTTACTGATTTTGACTTCAGTGAAAGTTACATTAATACGCCATGAGATGGCGGCAAAGACTTTATGACTGAGTCAGTCAGTCGCAAAGACTTTTATATTGAAATTGACTGAAACAAGGAAACAAGGACGTTGTTTTTACTTTAAACAACATCTTATGAGACAAAACTGACAAATGCATTGACTAGCACTGTCATGGAAATGTCTCAAATGTTAAAAGGACAAAGACAAAGATATTGCTTTCCTCAGCGGACATTCAAACTGATTTTGTGATTATGAATATAAGATTGACCTGAAGAATATCAGCTGGATGCAGGTGGTGGAAGGAAGTACTTCCTCACAAAAGAGCGTTTTTAAAGACACTCCGTTGTTGTTCTTATTTATTTACACAATCGTGCCGTTGAACTTTTGTATAAACACAATATCACTCGTAGCCGTGCGATGTGGCTCTATATCAGCACGGCTGTGATTATCTACGGCCGAATCACAGCCGTGCTGAAATAGAGTGATATTGCATGGCTACGAGTGTGATATTGCTTATATATCACTATTCTAATAATATTCCATAAATACTTTAGATCAGTGGTTCTCAATGAAGGGGCTGGGGCCCACTTGGGGGCCTCAAAATGACTTCAAATATTACTTATAATTAAGTATTCATGCAACAGTTTACAATAAGGTTCATTAGTTAAACATTAGTTATTGTATTAACTAACATGAACTAACCATGAGCAATACATTTGTTACTGTATTTACTAATCTTCGTTAACGTTAGTTCATGAAAATACAGTTGTTCATTGTTTGTTCATGTTAGTTTACAGTGCATTAACTAATGTTAACAAGATTTTAATAATGTATTAGTAAATGTTGAAATTAACATTAACAAAGATTAATAAATGCTGTATAAATGCAGTTCATTATTAGTTCATGTTAACTAATGAACCTTATTGCAAAGTGTTACCAGTATTCAATTATTGATTCAATTATTACTTATTATAACTTCATTATTTAAGACAAAACAAGCATTAAAATAAGTTAACAAGAAATTTCTTATTATTTACTTATTTTTTATAGTAGATATACATCTTTCAAGTTATGCCAAGTTCAAAAATATATAAAATATAAATATATAAAAAACATTTTTTTTAAAAATCATAAATTGAGAGTGAGCGGTGGCCTTCAAATATTGCAGTGAACAATGAAGTTTGAAGTCAAAAAGGTTGAGATCCACTGCTTTAGATCATTCATATCACTTCCAATATTTCAGTAAATGAAGCAGAAAGTCGTCTTAATAATCATAAACAGCAATCAAGTGTCATTGACATACATATTTATTGTGATGTCCACCATTTCATGAAGTACTTGGAAATGACCAACCCTATTTCAAACAATGTGAAGCATCAATCAAAAGCAAATGCTCAAGTTTGTGCTATACAAACACTGTAAATGTGCCTTTTCGTAAATGCATGCATGCTTGAATGCCACTCTTCGTGCACTGCTAACTGTATATTTGCATCTGTCATCCCATGCCATCAGATGTACATTACATCAAAATACCTCAAAACTGAGGTAATGTAAAATGTAATTAAAATAGGATAGAATACTGTAAACAAAATAAGATAGTAGAACAAAACTTAAAAAAACAAAAAAAACACTACATGCATGGGACTGTGTGATTGTGAAATTGTGCAAATTTGTATTCCACATGTGTCATGGGGTACAGCCTCCAAATGCACTAAATGAACATATGACTTAGTTTGATTTGAATGATGAAACATACTGTGAGCAATCCACCCCTCCAGGCATGCTTGAATTTGTGTCTGTTTTTTCACTTTCTCTCTTTCAGCACAAACCTTTACACACATAGTGTTCCAGACTGCATGTTGCTACACTTTTTGGATAACAACCTGCTGGGACATTACCCAGGAACCAGCGAGAGGCCCCTCGGAGGCTTAAGCTTTTATAGACATGCAGACCTTTGCTTCAAAATAAAACAGTAAGAACCAAATAAATAATGTCTTTAAAACAGCAAAAGAAAAGTGGGGGCTTTCACATTTTGAAATGAACAGCCATAAATCTAGTAATAACCCAGCATATGAACCGTTATACTGCATATTCAAAGAAATTAGTTTTATGGGTCAAGGCTTCATAACAAAATAGAACAGCTATGAGAAGATCCACGTCAGTCTCAGTTAAAACTTGCACAAGGCTGTCTTTATGGTGTGACTCACCTTGCCCGCCTCTCGTTTGCTGAGTGAGGGGAATACCACACTGCTTCCCTCTGCATACCAGATACTCACACCATTCAGATGACGCAGCATGAGGAGGAATCTGTGGAAAGCAAACGAGCATGTAAGGGTCAGGAGAGGCATTCGTTTAAACTATAATATATAAGTGGGTAAGATCTGGTATGGGCAAAAAAAAAAAAAAAAAATAGTTGGGGAAGCTACAGTAGGGTAAAATATATCTTGCAAAGCTACAAGTTGTTTAAATGTTTTCAACCCACTTTGTAGGGATGCACCGATACCAAGCTCATGTACTTGTACTCGTACTCGTAAAAATACCCCCGATACCAAAGACCGATACCTCACATGACGTAACTGACAGAATTTTCCGTGCACAGAGACACCGACGGCAGCAGCAGAAACAATGTCAGCCTCAAAGATGTGGAAATACTTAAAAATTTATCATGACAACACACACATTGAAAACTGCATGCTTTCAATCACAATTCGTTATCGATTAGTGAAGGCGGGATAGGCGGAATCGCGCTGAATGACACAGACCAGGGGCCAGTTGCATAAACTTAGTCACTATATTAAGACTGTGTCTTAAGAACTAGTTTGACCAACTTGCAGTTAACCAAGGGGTAATCAATGATATTTTTCCAATTCAAATTACACCAATCTACCTTTTTATGTAATGGACTTTAAAAAATTAGGACCACTCTTCAAGAAAAACATTAGTGTCTTAACTTTTCAGACTAGTCTAAGTGGTTTATGCAACCGGCCCCAGAAGCGCTCTCTCTCGCACGCACTCTCTCTCTTTCGTGCACGCAATCCAAGTTCTCTCAGACAGCGCGCGATCAGTTCTCCTTGTGCCTGAATGGTCAAATGCACGCATAGTTGTCAAAATGTCCATGTTGTGGAGTATCTCACGTAAATACAGTCGGTTATGGCTTAAGTGGACGTAAACATTTGGGTGAAAACAGGATATGTGTCAGTATCCATGGATTCGGTCTTAAAGGGACCTTAGTCTATTTGTCATTAATGTTAATAAAACAACAGAAGATGTTAAATAAATGTACACATGGTAAATAAACCTACTGTATCTGAAAAACAAGTTTATTTAATTTGTATCTCTATAGTATTTGTTTGTAAATTTCTTTTTATATAACAACAATTATATATATTGGTAATTATTTCCTTTGAAGGTTATTGGACACTGTGAAATTTTTGTTCTTTAAGTTTGTGACAAGCACACAAAAATAATTACTTTTTTCATTAGATTATCAATAAAGAAGCTGTCCTATATTCATTAGTCTCACTGTGTTGTGAACCGCTGATTCAATTCGTAAAGCTCCGAAGCAGTGTTTTGAAATCGGCAATCATGAGATATTGTTGAAAAGTTTTTTTGTTTTTTTTGGTGCACAAAAAGTATTCTCATCGCTTTATAATATTCAGATAGAGCCACTGAACTCACATGAACTGTTTTAAATATGTTTTTAGTAGTTTTATGGATCTTGAGATTTACAATGGCATTGCTGTCTATAGAGGCCTCACTGAGCCATTGGATTTAATCAAAAATATCTTAATTAGTGTTCCGAAGATGAACGAAGGTCTTACGATTGTGGAACGACATGAGAATGAGTACTTAATGACATTATTTTTGGGTGAACTAACCCTTTAATGTCAGTACTAAATGAACAATGTTTACTCATACTTGGTGTTACCTGGACGGAGAATTTCACGTTTATTTGCACGCAATTTTTGACAGCTCCATGGCTTTTATTAAAACTATCCACCTTATTCCTACCAATTATGGGTGTAACTTCCGTTAAGCTGTAAACAATCAGTGCAAGGCTCTTTTAACTGGGTACAATGAGTTGACATTATTCTACTCTCCCTTCAACCATCGAACATTAAAAGTACATTTTAAAAGTGTAAAAGCATCAACAAGATACTTTAAACAGACCACGAATAACCCCAAAAGCGCAATTCTTTCCACAGCAATAACGGGTTAAAAATCACTGTAGTAATCAGTAATAAGATTATGTAACATACGTTACCTTAATCAAAAATGTTCATTAACTTCTGCATTGCGTGATACTATTTCAAAGTGATTTCCGCCATTTTGACAGATAATATATTATATTTACCCGTTAAAACAAACCTGGAATGAGACATGAGGATTTGAGAAGAAAAACGATTTGAGGAAAACAACAATTCTTCGTGCATTCCAGTGAATCATTATTTAGATATCGTACATTAAATCAGGAGACCACAAATGTGCAGTATATGTTGTCCTTTTTGATACTAATTACAGCGGAATGCAAAAGGGAAAAAGAAAATAATCATGAGGAAAAGAACTGCAGCGACAGCTCTTGCCATAGATATTCTTATATCATGTCACCTTAAAAAACATTACGTTATTCTCATGATGTCTGAAAATTGACCTATCATTCACTCAAACTGACGGAGCTTTATTTTGGAGGGCAATCTTATGATTTGAAATGATTCGCTTCAGTCTTTTTGTTTTTGAATGGAAGTTTCCTAAACCGGAAGTGCCACTCGTAATTCAAAACGCAGATCGTCAGGAAAAAGGTGGATAGATGATATTGCATTGTTTGTAAAATAATAATAATAATAAAAAACTAGATTATACTGCGTTGTTTGTGTGTTACTAACAGAACAATTATTGTAATGGCTGGTTTATCACTGAAAATTGTATCATACTTTTTTTTCGTACTATGTCTACTCTTTAAACAACATTATGGTAAAACTAAGGCAATTTTGTCCAGTTTTTTCCCTCCGTTTGGCATAAAATACTGTTTTCGTGGTCATCCGGTTGGAAATGTTGACTACAAACATGGATTCTATCACTGCATTCACTCATGATTATTTGCAGCCTTTAGCCACTGACTACAACACGCTGGATATTTCACTGGAAACCGAAAGTAACTCACTCCCATTAAACGTTTAACTTACTCTTTCAATTCTTGCACCCGGGAACAATATAAGTCGACACCATTATGATTACAAGTTTGCTAAGAAGTATTTCCTACCAAAGCCAGGCAGCATTTGACTCTGGTAAACATATCCGGCTCTGAGCATATCCATAGACTGGTGGGAGTGGCCTTGGGCGACAACAAGCCCAGTGCATTATGGGTGTTGAAGTTTTCCTATTTGGCAAAAGGGAAGACAACAGCCTTTTTTCTGTTTTCTTCAGTCAGGTAGCACAGATTTAAAATAAATAAATGAATAAATAAAAATAGTTTCGCCTTTCTACTGTATAGGCAGCCACGTTTTATTGAAAGCCCATTTTAACCCTTTAAAGTAGTTATGCTACAGTAAAGTAGTTATGCTACAGTAAACCCTTTAAAGTAGTTATGCTGCAGTAAAAGTAAGTTCTTTAGGTACAAGACAAGCTACTTACAAAACAGTCAACTGCTTAAAACTACCTAAAGAGGCAATATTTTTGCTGTTTACTATGAGATTACAAATAGCATGACAAAACAGAACCGTATTTGGTGTAAACAATCAGGATTCCAAACATCTGACTACATCTGGAATACATAAAATTTAGATTAACTAGAACCTAAAAAAACAAAAAAACAAAAAAACAAACAAACATTAATTTAACTATCAAACCAGACACATAATTTGACAAGCAGGGATTTCTGGGAACACTGCTGAGTGATCATTAATCATCAATCAGTGGATATGTTTGGAATGGCATACTCCCACTCTTACTATTTTTGCAGTATGCAGTATGTATAGTATGCACAGTATGTAAATGTTTTGTATGCATGGAATACTTGAATGGCTTTTATGCCAAAATGTAAAACCAGAGCTCACTATATGGGATACTGTATCCCATAATGCAATATTCCCCATATTAGTGGATTAAAAATACAAATATATATTTTATACACATTGGTATTCCGATCAGAGTTAATTTAAAAATAATTATATATATATATATATATATATATATATATATATATATATATATATATATATATATATATATATATATAATTATTTTTAAATATCAAATATATATTTTATACACATTGGTATTCCGATCAGAGTTAATTTAAAAATAATTATATATATATATATATATATATATATATATATATATATATATATACATTTTTTTTTAAATGAACTCTGACCAGATTACCATTGTGTATAAAAAACATATTTGTTTTTTTTATTATAATTAATCAAACATCTCAAAGCTTTTACACTACACCTCTACTTGTTGAAAAAAAGCTTGATACAGGACAAGCATAAATAAATAAATACAAAGCTGCGCTAATGTCATAGTTAATGTAGTTAAGTTAGTAGTTTAACAACTCTTATATTGTTCTTTTAGTTAGCTAATAACACTAGAGCTAAAAGCACACTGTCGAATATTTATTCAGTGGCTGTTTGCTTTCTGGCCTCTTTCCCATGGTTTGTCATAATCTGTATTATCTTCAGTCAATAAATCAATGGGTCAATACATAACAAATGTCACGCTGGGTGTTAATGACATGTGGGGCTTAAAACAGATAATGCTATCCAGGAACAGCAATCAATGGTTAGTCATCACACAAGAATGGGTCAACACAACAGTGGACAGCCTCAGTAGATCACCTCTGAGCTTCAACAAACAAAAGCTCTGCAGCTCCATCCAATATCTAATAGCCATTCCCAAGATCCAGACTAAGGGAAACGAGAGGCTTCAGGCTATACTAAGGTCACACCGGTACAGGCCTGATCAGGCACCTTAATTAACAGTGAGTTGTAACCATGATCAAGGTCTTTCTGATGCTGCAGTAACAGAGGCGGTAAATGCAAGTGGAAAGCTGAATAGAGCACAATCCACAACTTCCACCTACTCCGATCAATCCTCATAGATTTTCTGCTTTGGCACACACCTGCATGCTGTCAACAGGACATAAATTTAGTTTGCTCTCTCTTTTCTCCTCGGCACTGTCGTGATTCTCCATTCATCCGTGTTTTACAGTATTGTGAATGGAGTGCTGCAGCACTTCTGCAATGAGTTTAATTTGCCTTTTTATTTTTCTCTTGGCAGAATATCAATGAGAGAAGTGAAGTCTATCGACTGCTCTGTCTTAATTGTCTCACAAGCTTCGGGATCTTCAGATCATGTCAAACTTCAAAATCAGCATTTTAATATTGTCCTCCAGTAAAAATATCTTAACATATCTTAACAGTATATATCAGTGAATACAACTTAATTGTCTTTTTTTAATAAATAAAAATGAATAACATTTGCTAATAGCCTTTTCTTGATATTATAAGACAATTCAATTAGGGTTTATGCAACTAAAATACATCTATCTAAATAAACTATTATTATTATCATAAAATAAGAATAATATGATATATATATATATATATATATATATATATATATATATATATATACACATATTATTTTATGATTAAATAATAATAAATTATGTGATGGCCAACTGTCTTTTTAACAAATAAAATAAGAAATTGTTAAACTAAATAAATAAATAAATAAATAAACATTAAAAAAAATGCTAGGTTAGTATTAAAAAGGGAAAAATCAGTTTATGTTATCTTAAGGATTTTTAGATATTTTACTGGAAGTCAAAATAAAGTACATATGGGATTTCAATATAAACTAAAATATTTTTCAAAATCATTTATCTAAGTTTTGCTATTTAATTTGAACTTTGTGTCAAAAATGGGCTCATTTGTGTCAGCTTTTATTTCTACTAAAGAACTGCAGCACGCTTGTCTTTACTGTTGTTTTGCTCCAAGGTCAGTCATTACATCAGTCCTGACATCTTCTCAGAACTAGCGTTAGGTAGATCATTATGTGTCTATAGCAGAAGAACGACTCCCTGCCACTGTTCAAACCTAGAGAACCTGTATTCCCATACATTCCCAGTCCATTGATCCATAGTGATCCTGAGCGGTTCCTGGGGCAGAGCTGTGACTCGTTAGCGGAGTACCATATTAGCCTGGTGAGTGTGAAATCTATTCACTTCCCCTGTGCTTTATTTGCCCCTCCTTTAGCCGGTTTCCTGCTCTTCTTATTCAGCCTTGTTTACCTGGTAAGCAGAGTGTGACAATAGGAAATTCCCACAGCCTGAGGTGGGCTCCGAGGGGGAGGAGTGGGGCATTACTCAAGGTTGATGTGGACTTCCTGCCTCTTCCCCTGCCCCTGTGGTTTAATTATCATGTGCATCCTTGTGGAGATGAAATAATGTAGACTCATGCCCTGATGCTCCGACCCGACACGACACAGGGGTTGCTAGAATTTGACAACGTTCAGTAGTTCTGCAGTTTTGCTTAAAGGGATGGTTCACCCAAAAATGAAAATTCTGTCATTATTTACTCACTCTCGTGACTTTCTGTCCTCCATTTTATAATATAGCAGTAATATTAGACCCCATTGAATTTCATTGGACAAAACCCCTGAGACATTTCTCAAAATGTGTTGTTTTGTGCATACATGTTTGGAACGACATGAGGGTGAGTAAATTATGACAGATATTTCATTTTTGGGGTCAAATATCTCTTTAATGCCAGTCGACACTTTTTGTCCAAAACCGCTAGACAAAGAATGAAATATGAGAACACTTCAAGGGATAGTTCACCCAAAAATGAAAATTATCCCATGATTTACTCACCCTTAAGCCATCCTATGTATACAGGTGCTGGTCATATAATTAGAATATCAACAAAAAGTTGATTTATTTCACTAATTCCATTCAAAAAGTGAAACTTGTATATTATATTCATTCATTACACACAGACTGATATATTTCAAATGTTTTATTTCTTTTAATTTTGATGATTATAACTGACAACTAAGGAAAATCCCAAATTCAGTATCTCAGCAAATTAGAATATTACTTAAGACCAATACAAAGAAAGGATTTTTAAAAATCTTGGCCAACTGAAAAGTATGAACATGAAAAGTATGAGCATGTACAGCACTCAATACTTAGTTGGGGCTCCTTTTGCCTGAATTACTGCAGCAATGCGGCGTGGCATGGAGTCGATCAGTCTGTGGCACTGCTCAGGTGTTATAAGAGCCCAGGTTGCTCTGATAGTGGCCTTCAGCTCTTCTGCATTGTTGGGTCTGGCATATCGCATCTTCCTCTTCACAATACCCCATAGATTTTCTATGGGGTTAAGGTCAGGCGAGTTTGCTGGCCAAATAAGAACAGGGATACCATAGTCCTTAAACCAGGTACTGGTAGCTTTGGCACTGTGTGCAGGTGCCAAGTCCTGTTGGAAAATTAAATCTGCATCTCCATAAAGTTGGTCAGCAGCAGGAAGCATGAAGTGCTCTAAAACTTCCTGGTATACGGCTGCGTTGACCTTGGACCTCAGAAAACACAGTGGACCAACACCAGCAGATGACATGGCACCCCAAACCATCACTGACTGTGGAAACTTTACACTGGACCTCAAGCAACATGGATTGTGTGCCTATCCTCTCTTCCTCCAGACTCTGGGACCCTGATTTCCAAAGGAAATGCAAAATTTACTTTCATCAGAGAACATAACTTTGGACCACTCAGCAGCAGTCCAGTCCTTTTTGTCTTTAGCCCAGGCGAGACGCTTCTGACGCTGTCTGTTGTTCAAGAGTGGCTTGACACAAGGAATGCGACAGCTGAAACCCATGTCTTGCATACGTCTGTGCGTAGTGGTTCTTGAAGCACTGACTCCAGCTGCAGTCCACTCTTTGTGAATCTCCCCAACATTTTTGAATGGGTTTTGTTTCACAATCCTCTCCAGGGTGCGGTTATCCCTATTGCTTGTACACTTTTTTCTACCACATCTTTTCCTTCCCTTCACCTCTCTATTGATGTGCTTGGACACAGAGCTCTGTGAACAGCCAGCCTCTTTTGCAATGACCTTTTGTGTCTTGCCCTCCTTGTGCAAGGTGTCAATGGTTGTCTTTTGGACAACTGTCAAGTCAGCAGTCTTCCCCATGATTGTGTAGCCTACAGAACTAGACTGAGAGACCATTTAAAGGCCTTTGCAGGTGTTTTGAGTTAATTAGCTGATTAGAGTGTGACACCAGGTGTCTTCAGTATTGAACCTTTTCACAATATTCTAATTTTCTGAGATACTGAATTTGGGATTTTCCTTAGTTGTCAGTTATAATCATCAAAATTAAAAGAAATAAACATTTGAAATATATCAGTCTGTGTGTAATGAATGAATATAATATACAAGTTTCACTTTTTGAATGGAATTAGTGAAATAAATCAACTTTTTGATGATATTCTAATTATATGACCAGCACCTGTATATGACTATCTTCTCTCAGACGAACACAATCAGAGTTATATTATAAAATATCCTGGCTCTTCCAAACTTTATAATGGCAGTGAATGGGGCTCAAGATTTTGAAGCCCCAAAAAGCCAACCATCATAAAAGTAATCCATAAGGCTCCAGGGGGTTAATAAAGGCCTTCTGAAATGAAGCAATGGGTTTTTGTAAGATAAATATCCATATTTAGAACTTATTTAACTAAAATAACTATAAACTATAATAATTGGCTTCAGGCAACACCAGTACGCAAGTCTAGTTCAAGAGTGATCTCCTGACACGACACATGATGTATTGATGAACACAGAAGTGCAAAGGATAGAGAAAAACAAAACACTTGTCAGGTATTACAAGTCTTTTTTTAAAGAGAAATTACATAATATAAGATTTCGATATAAGAGAAGAGGAGCTTAAGTTTGTTGCCCAGCCCTATTTGTTTGAACCGCGAGAGGCTTCTAAACTTATGACACTCCTACATCCACGCCATACGTCGGGTCAGAGGTCACTTATCCGCCGGAACTCGACTTGCATATGGACGAAACTAAGGAGTGAAAAATAAATAATGTGCCTTCTCAAACCGTCTGGTGCAAATTTGGAGAATTTACCCTCAGCTATCTCGGTGCAAGAGAGCAGAGGTTAAATTATGGTATGGATTTCTCTGGGGCAAATCACCTACTAATCCCATTTCGTTGCACGGGTCACTCCTTCCAGAGATCTATGCTGAAGATTACCTGAAGATCTGACATGCTTTGCATGCAACATTCAAAAACTTAATGAACCAATTAACTCTGCATGGCAGTAATGCAAAAAAGAGCTAGAAGTCTAATTACATATTTAGAGTGCTTTCTCCCTCTCTCTGATTCTTTATAATTTGACTGATCACCCTATGAAAACCAGCCTGCTGGTTCCCACTGGGATTTTCTTTCTGCATGACAGCGACTGCACTACGTGATTCAGAAAATAAATGATTTATGCATCAAACTGCCTTTAAAGGCACAAAACTGTTGCATCTCCACCTTTGTACTTCGCACAGGAAATAATAAATGGCTCTTTGGGATGGACTGCTTGTGGAAGTCACTCAATAATGTGAGTCTGGCTTGTGGGATTAAATGCTGAGTACATTTTGAAAGGAATAATTCATTCTAAAAGAATGAAAAAAGCATTCGGCCCAATAATAATGTTATCAGCTGCCAGATTAATAAACTCAATTTCAGGTAATAAACGTCACAGGATACTGGCGGAAACTGATATAGCTCGGCATGTTGTGCGCTAGTGAGACATCACTAGACTGAACCTGTCATTCAAATCATCAAAACCGTTTCTAGAGTTTGAGGTTTTAAACTATAAAGCAGACAATCCATTTTCCTTATCCCTATACCTCTATGACAGCAGTAGTTATGAAGTCCATTGAATTGTGGCTACATTTGCAGCTCAGACGTGAGGATCCACAGATGACTGTATCTAAAAAAGCAGTCTGAACAAGACTTGCAGACTCTAGTATGTTAATGAATAGACTTTCCGGGTAACCTCAGACAAAGTCAGGGTTCACAAAACCTTCATTTCCTCCCATTAATACAGCTCAGAGACAGGCCTTTACTGAGCGTGGGTGCAGGCAGGGTAAAAGGTGAAGGAAACGCTCTGTTGAACCTCGGAGTGGATCAAAGCGAATGTCACATGAGCCTCCGAGTCGAGGGAAGACTCTCTGCACTCACAGTTCATAACCGAAGCATATTCTGAGTGTGCATGACTAAATCCAGGTCAGTTCTCTGGAATGGAAAAGGTGCTCAGTTGACCAAAGCACACTGCTCAGAAGAAATGAGTCTAACCAGTTAAGCAGAATCAGGCATTAGTGGTCAGGGGTGTAGGAGTGATCTGGAAAAGTGGGAGAGAGATTTTTAGCCTGACCTATGAATATTAATTAGGTGATGTAACATTCACCCCAGATTTTAGGGGTTGGGGAAACCCTAACATATGACAAAAAAGGAGCATCACATTATTGCTACTGAGTTCTCAGGTAACACTGTAAGGAAAATAGTGAGTATGTCCATGTACTTAGACTGTGATAGTTCTTTAAAAAATTGTCTAATGTGCCTCTAAGGATCTTCATCCTAAAGCTCATTATGGCGATGGGCCTAATGGTAATGTCAATACTGATCACTGTACAGAGAGTTGGTGGAACAGAACAACCTCTGCTGCTCTACAAAGTGTTTTCATTTTTTTTAATTACCTCTCATTCTCATTCCATCCATCCATCCCAGCATCTACCTGTCTGTTAAAGTCATTTTCTCTCTCTTTCTTCTTTTTCTTTCATAGGAAATCCCTGATTCAGCAGTAACATTTTGTCCTGCAGCCATACTTCTTTTCTCACTTAATACATCTCTAAGACAAAGCCATTTAATATGGATATATCCATCTGAGTCGATCATACATTGCCAGGAAATGCATTTCCTTTGTGCAGACAAAGGCTAATTAGCAATCAGCTTAAGCTTTGACTAGCAGCGGTTGATCGTTCAATACACAATCAACCTGCAGGAGAGAAGCAGCATGCATCCCCATTAATGTCCAGCAGTAGCCTGCATGATCACTTCCACATTCACTTCCTCTCCATGCATCTCGCTGTTGATCACCATATATTGATTTTACTCTCCTTCTAATTGAACTCAAGTTCATTACAAGCAATTAAAATCATGAATGATGTATTATTACAGTCGCATTTACTGTAATTCTTTATTTTCCATCCATCCATCCAAAATAAGTTGGCAAAACTCAAAAAAATTGAGGTAAACGAATCCCCCCCCCCCATTACTCTCCCTTTCACGTGTCATGGCAAAGTGTACTGGGAAAAAAAAATCCCAGCCCAGTTTCAGTTAATTTAAATTTGTCTAAATTAAAAGAAACCAGTTCATAAAACTCAAAACAATGAAACAGTTCAGATTACTTAAAATGTTCAGTTTTGTGAACTCAAAAGAAACAGAAAGTTTCAAATACGTATAAAAGTTAATTTGATTGAACTAATTTGTTTAATTTAAGTATACCCTACTCAAACCAATTAAGTATTTTGAGCATTAAGGTTTACAGTTCATCCATCCACATTTTTTTTTTTTAATAAAATTTTAAATAACCTATTGTAAAAGGTTCACCATGATTTTGCCAAGTAAGACATGTTCCTGGATCAGCATAATTTGTTGATCCTGGAACAACATTCCTGGCCGAAAATTAGTCCTAACCCTGTCTCTACCCCTAAACCTAACCCTACCCATAACTTATCCCTAAAATCAGAGGGAAATAATGGGTGGAAAACACTGATGTTGAAGCACCTAACCCTGGTTGTTAGCCTAAACTTGACATAAATTGTAAACTTGTCCCTCAATCTGATTGGTTGATTGGTATGTTGTTCCAGGACCAACAAAGATGTTGAACCAGGAACATGTACTTAGTCACATTCACTTTATGCAAGCAACACTTTTAAATTTCACTGTAAATACACATTTTCAGTTAAATGGAGTGATATGTTGGTCATTATTCTAGTAGTTGCTCAAGTGCAAATGTTGCAGCAAAGTGTGATATTTTCATATCAAAGTATTGCACTGTCCCAAAGGTCCGCCATGTTGGAAAGTGCTTACGGTGGGCCTCAGACATGCTCAAATCTGTACCGACCAACTGAAAGTCCACTTCACCTGCATGCACTGCATTTGCTGAGAAAGCAAGGTGAAATTCTCAGATGACCACAGTGTGGATCAAAGAAAAACAGCAGACCTTGAAACTCACAGGCCCTTGGCTGAGGAAGTCATCCGTGCATTGTGATCTATTTCAGCTACTGAAAACCTGTGGGATTGAGCCCCTCGAAACTGCCTATAAACGAAGAAAACACCAAGAGTTAAATGAAAGAACTTATTATCTGGAAATAACCACATCTAGTACTGTCAGTGTGCAGATCTTCATGACATGTGGTCCTTTTAGCTGCAAAACAGGCCTGAGCTGTGAATGAACAGAGGAGATGGGGGGAAAAACATGGTACCCATCTGCCTCAGAGGATTCAACATATGACATCCAGAAAACCTGAGCCGGCCAAACACACATATACAATATGAGAACTCTGCATAATGTTTCATATGGGTACATCACATGCAAACATACAGAACGCCACGCAAACAATGCTTATTTCAGATCAAACACTTGCATATACAGCAAAAAAGTTCAGATGTGCAAACTTAAACTATTCAGTTTCAACTAAAATGATCAGGGAAATTGTGTGCTGGTTTTAATTTAAAGCACTCTGTCAGTATATATAGCACAAAAGAACAGTAAGTAAAAATAGCATGCATCTTGCATTCATTAAGCTTGTTTGTACTGCAGTGCAAGTTCGTCTTTTAAGTGTAAGTCCCATAACTCACTCGTCTAAATTACAGCTGAAAAAGCAAGTAATTATTATTTGCACTTGAAATATATATGAGTGGTTTGTTACATTGCATATTTTTCTATTTGCTGAGCTTGAGAAAAATAAATGTTTCGTTTAGTGTTTGCATGCATTTCTCTGTTTAAAAAAATAATAATAACTTTCATTACACATACCGCTTGGAGTCTCTGGCAGACAGTCTCTTTGGCATCTTTGGCACCTTCTTCATAACATCACCTACATCCCACAAACATTCTCAGTGAAATTTTCCATGAAACAGTTTGAAATGCTGCCATGCACTAGATTGAAGGTCAACACACTGATGCTGTTTGTGTAAACGTAGGTTTAATAAAGTACTGAATAAAGTACCAAAAATAGTTAATTGTAACAAACCATATTGAAAATAACCGATTTTTTGGTTTCTAAATGCAAGTGGTAGTTGTGTAGGCTGTTAATGGGACAGAAAGCTTTTAGATTTCATTGAAAAGATCTTCATTTGTGTTCTGAAGATGAACGAAAGTCTTACAGGTTTGAAACGACATGAGGGTGAGTAATTAATAATAATAAATAATTTTCATTTTTGGGTGAACTAACCCTTTAAAAAGAATTTCAGGACTGTCACTTTCTTGATTGTTTTTTTTAAAAACACTTTTTCAATACAATTTTAAAAAGTGCACCTTGTGGTAATATCAAATTAATACTTATTTTGAAGTGTTCACTAATATACTAAATCACATTTGAAGTACTTTGTTAAAATTTCTTAATTTGTTAAAATGATAGAAATATGTAGAAGTATATTTAAAGGGGCAATTTGTAGAATTCAGAAGCCTTTGTTATTAGCGACACCGGTGGCCGCTATGTGAACTGCAGCCAGCAACTTATTCCTAGTGCTGTTTGGAACGCTAGTATTCAAACAGTTTATATAAGCATTAATTTCATGTGTCATTTAATGGAAGAGAGGCTTTTAGGAGCTTTCGTAATGGTCGCATCCTCTGGATTTTCCCGGCAAAACTGGCCTTCACATAAATATCAGTCTATAGGCTTTCATAGATAACCTAGGAAATCAGGGAAGGTCTCGTTTTTTAGTTTTGTTACAAGCTTTTCACACACTGGCAGTACAAATTCTTCCATATAGCCCTTTAAATACATGACATACAAGTTTCAATAGAACTTACATTAAAGTATATTTTAGTTTGCCATAAAGGCTTGTTAGTACATTCCTACTTAAGTGGTTCAACAAAAGCACTCTTATATAAATAGATATAAACTCGCAATTGCAAGAAAAAAGTCAGAACTGCAAAATGTAAACTTGCAATTGCAAGCTATAAAGTCCAATTCTAATGGAAAAAAGTCAGCTCACAATTCCGAAATTTACTCACAATTCTATTGCGAGTTTATATCTTGCAATTCTGAGAAAAATGTTTGAATTGCGAGATAAAAAGTTGCAATTCTCTTTTTTATTCAGTGGCAGAAACAAGCTTCCATACTCTTTAAGTTCAACTAATTACAAATAAAATAAATTTAAACTACAGAACATTTACATTTAATTGTAAATAACATGAAATTAAGTGTCCAAAAACATTGCATTGCAGTATATTCTGATTTCAGTAATACATTTTCTTTTTAAAAGTATGCTAAAGTGTACTTATTAAGAGATGGTGGACAAAAAGACGGCTGAAGTAATTATGAAATTGCATTTAAAATGTATGCTAATTGTACATGTATGCTAAAGTGCACTTCTTTTTCTCAAGGGGATTTACATTTTATTATTTGGGTTGCACTTTATTTTACAGTACGTGCACTTATGTGTACTTACAGTGTACTTACCTAAGAAAGTACTGGGTAATATAAGGTAGCTACATGGGTTAAGGTTTAGGGGTACGTTCAGGATTAGTACCTAGCTATTACCCAATTATTACAATTACTATAAGTACATAGTATGCACATGGGGAACAGGACTGTAAAATAAAGTGCTACCGTTATTTGCATTTAGCTTTGCTAGTTAATACAGCTATTGCTATTTTTCAAAAGCATCTTCATTCACCTTAAAGGTATGCTCATGCAAAGATAAAATCATCATAAAATGTGATTAGCTTGCCTGAAAACACGAGAAACAAGGCAGGGATCACAGTCAATACTTATTCAAAATTCAGGCCAGCAGCATTCAAGTCCAGCAGGAAAATAGAAATTGATTTCATGTGTAGATTGAGCAAAGCAAGATGAGTTTGTATTAAGAAATTGTTAAGCTTGTCTACCTTTAGCCAAAGCATTTGGAGGCTGGAGATGTGATTTACTACTAATGTTCATGTCGTAACTTGAAGTTGTAAATCAATCAAATCTCCAGAGATGAGGAGACCTATTTTTCACACTTGTAATGATCTGTGAATTAGCAACACTCTTTAACTGAGCATATGACTATCTTGATCGCATGTGCACACAAACACACTAGCTTGGGTTGAGATATTTGTGGCTGTTCTCTGGCTGGGAATAGTTTCAGTGACTAGTCTTTCCCTCTTTGTCATATTTACACCACTGTAAAACTCAATAAGTTCAGAATACTCAAAACATCTGAGGAAATGTATTACCTCAAAACATTTAAGTAAACTAACTCATATATATATATATTTTTTTTTTTGTTTTGTTGGTAGAACTTGAGCCGTGGAAGCGGAGCAAGGCCAATGTGGTGCATAGGTGTCTTTCATTAACAATCACGTCACCAGCATCCCTTTGCTCCCACAGTTCTCAGCCTCACCCAACTCATCATAATTTTAATTATATACAGTTCATTTACATAAACATCTTATTCAGATCTTGGTTAAATGTTAGATAGCAAATAACACATGCTATTATAACTATCAAAGAGACTGTCATTATATAGTTGCATGTATATAATCAAACAACATACAGTATATGTGGTCAAAAGTATGTAGCCCATCCTCAACCTAACCACAGGCTCTACTCTTCAGCACAATGGTAACCCTACAAAACTAACATAACCCAGCATTAAACACTAACTTGTGTCTCCCTATCTTGTGCAAAAACAAACAAAATAACACTTAATTTCAACATTTATTTATACAGTGTGACGCAAAGCATGCTGGGAATTAGTAATCTGCTTCAACTCAATTATATTAAGTTCAGCTTACTACAGTGAAATTGTGTTCACGCAACATTTTTCTATTAAGTACAATGAACTTCCATTATTATTTGAGTGAAACAAACTCATTTCATTTAATTAATTTTATGGTTTACTCTTGCCTAACCAACAACCCAAGGAAATTTAGTTAACTAATTTAGTTAACATGAACTAAGAATGAACAATGCATTTATTAAACTTAGTTGTTAATTTCAGCATTTGCTAATACATTATTAAAATCAATAGTTGTATTAACATTAGTTAATGCTTTGTTAATGAACATGAACAAACAATGACCAGTTGTATTTTTATTAACTAACATGAACAAAGATTAATAAATACTGTAACAAATATATTGCTCATTGTTAGTTCATGTTAATCAACTAATGAAACCTTATTGTAAAGCATTACCCTGATTTTATTTATAATAAAACTACATCAATCTATAAAAACTGAATTTGATTTGTTACTCCATATAATGTGATGAACCCTGACCTTTATGGGGTCTTCACTTTAAAATGCATATTTAGGAGGCGATCAATAAAAGATACACAAAGTGCCTACAGGCACTGCTTGCAAATCGCATTCTTTACTATAATGGCCCTTCGGGTCTATTTCTGTTATTCAATAAAAACACTCTATGAGTGACTTGTTTTTATGGGTAATTGCTTGTTTGACATCGTATTTTACAAATTTTCCTCTGTCCGAAACCACCCTCTTTGCCCTTGGACAAAACATTGGATGTGAGCCCAATAAACATTGATTTTTACTGAGGTGTGTGGCAAACTATCGATTTCTCATGCGTTGGCAAATAAAGGCCATTAAGGTAAACAGTAATCGCAAAACTCACCAAAAAAGTGCCAGCTGATCTTTTCATGCCGTTATTTGTTCATTTCTTTTTCGCTTGCTGGGTAAACAGAAAGCCGATGTGAGTTGGCTCAGAGGATTGTGGCATTGAAAGAGCCTCTTACACACATTTTAGTGACCTATTAAGAGCCTTATAGAGCCTGTCCACATGCCCGTAATCTCAGATATCCTCTTAAAAATGGAATTGATTGGATGAATTGATCTTTCCAGAAGCTGGAAGACACAGTCACGTAATTATCTCATATAAATCTCTGGAGTCTCTACAGAAGTACAGATGACTGATCTTCTGAAATGGAGGTAACATAGTTCACATCAACGTTTTTCAGTTTGACTGACTTGATACTGCATTTCTATTATTCAGAAATAAAAGAAAATGTATAACATTTGCAGACAGCCAGTAACTGTGTGATGCCTGGGGGCTTTGAAAGGACAATTCAGGGTCAACTGCATCTACTAAGTCAAATCTGTTAAAACACAGATTCAGTTCATTTTGCTCACCCTACATTTCCATGGTGCATGACAGGCCACCCTGTGAGCTGAAGGCAATGATTCATTTCCCAGAATTCCTTTAGGTTGCTCTGTAGCTTGATCTCAAGTTTCCTTGTGGTTTGTGCCATACTTGATCAAAGATGTTAACCCTTTCTGTACATGGCGTAGCCACTTTATCTGCTTCTTCAAATTGTTTCTTATTTGTCATTCGCCAGTGGCGTGCCATTCATTTGGCGGGAGGCAAATCTTCCACATGGTGGCACGTCGTTTGTTCTGTGTGTAAATCCGGTGTATCCTGCATTTTTAGAAGGCTCAAGTTCCCAACAGACGTTAGCTGCGACATACATGTAAACAAAAACTGTTTAATGTGAGACTACATACGCATTTCTGTTTCTACAGGCATAATTTGTAAAACAATGTAATGCTTAATTTCATTCAGGAAGATTCCCCTCAGGAGTTTTCTCTCAGAACAGAACACAAAATGACCGCTAACAAATTTAATCCAGCTTTAAACAGTTTACATTGAACCAGTGTTAGGTTAAGCAAATCATACATTTGAGACATGAGGATAGACTCTTTTGATTTGGACCAGTAAGTAATGGCCTAGAAACCACCTAAAACACCCTAGCAACCACACAGCAACTTGCTAACAATCAATCTCAAAAGATCTAGTTCTTCTCACACATTATTGCTGCGTTCAGAATCGCATACTGTATATTAGGTACTACATTTGGTTTGAAACTTACTTTTTGAGCAAGAGACATGATCAATTTATATAATGGACAGTGTGAATTTAGGCTTTTTACTCACATATATGCAAGTAAAGCAGGTTCAGTTGAGCTTCTGTTTATGTTCGCTGATCAATGTTTATATGTGAATAAAAGCCTTAATTCAATCTGTTCATCATATAAAGAGATCGAGTCTCTTCAGAAAATTTGGACTAAACCACTCAATGGATTATTTTTACGAACTCTTTATGAACTTTTTGAAGAATCAAAGTGGCAGTTGCATAGATGTCAATGGAGGGACAGAAAGCTCTCAGATTTCATCAAAAATATCTTCATTTGTGTTCCGAAGATGAACGAAAGTCTTACGGGTTTGGAACGACATGAGGGTGAGTAATTAATGAAAGAATTTTCATTTTTGGGCGAACTAACCCTTTAAAGTCCTACCCCATTCACATTTTCAACATTTCTCATCCTGCCTTTATTTTTGTGTGTAATTGTGTGTGTATTTGTGTTTATGTCTGTGTGAGTGTTGTGACCCTAAAGCAGCTGTGCACCTTGGATTACAGCCTGGCCATTACTCAGCTGTGCCCTTGGATTAGGATTGGACATTACTCAGTACTGGAATTTACATGACAGTGAAACTCACAGGCGGCTTAAGCGCCACCACTGTTTACGCTCAGACAGAAAGTCAGATTCCCTCCCTCTAACAGATGGCCTCATGACCACAACCTGCGGTGTTTAGAATAAGCTCAGGGACAGAGGAGGTCTATGACACTATAGAGTGCAACAGTCCCCACCCCACCTTTTCCACCCAGAATTTTTTTCCATTAGTTTTTCCATAAGGACTTCAAAAAAGTCTTTGTAAAGGCATTATGAACCAAAACAATCAGCTATAAGAACTTTAAAAATTTTTATTTGAAGCTAAAAAGTATTTGAAAATCAGATACATAGACAAAAGGTACAGACTGTGTACTTGGTGGCTTTATTGAGGGAATGACCTACAATCCCAAGAAGGCCTAATGGGAGTAGGCGGGCGCTAAAGTGTTCTTTTGGCGCGATTTGCGTAATGTAATTTTCACTTAGAATTCCACTGTTATTTAAAAAATAATGTGGACTGATGGCTTCAACAAGAGAACCATCGATTAAAGGATTAGTTGACTTCAGAATTAAAATTTCCTTATAATTTACTCACCCCCAATGGCTACCAATGGGTTGAAGGTCCAAATTGCAGTTTCAACGCAGCTTCAAAAGGGTTCTACATGATCCCAGATGAGGAATGAGAGTCTTATCTAGCAAAACGATCAGTCATTTTCTAAAAAAAAAATATATATATATATATACTTTTTAACCACAAGTGCTCATCAAATGCGCCACGCATTACGTAATCATGTTGGAAAGGTCACACGTGACATAGGCTGAAGTACCGCGGTAGGGTGAGAAACTCCATCTCATTTTCTCCTCCAACTTCAAAATCATCCGACATCGTTGTTTTACCTTTTTTGTAAAGGGCATTTGACTTAGTCTTTGCATGTTCGCTTTGTAAACACTTGCTTGGCACTTCCGCCTACGTCATGCGTGACCTTTCCAACATGATTACGTAATGTGTGGAGCATCACAGAGCAGTGCAAGATGAGCATTTGTAGTTAAAAAGTATATAATTTTTTTTTTTTTTTAGAAAATGACCAATTGTTTTGCTAGATAAGACCCTTATTCCTCAGCTGGGATCATGTAGAGCTCTTTGAAGCTGCATTGAAACTGCAATTTGGACCTTCAACCCGCTGGTAACTGTTGAAGTCCACTATATGGAGAAAATGGAATGTTTTCTTTAAAAACCTTAATTTAAAAATCCTCCAAATGCAAAGGTGAGAAGATATTTCGAATTTGAGAGACCTACTGAAGAGTTACATAAACAGGAGCTGAAAACAGCAAGCCGAGAGCTTTGGCCTGGATTTAATTAAGAGGCTCTTGATTGTTAGATTTTGAGGTTGAAAGTCTGAGAGAAGTCTTGATGGGCAGCAGCAGATTTAGCATTTAAAAGTAAACAGAGAGTGAAAAGGACCAGCTGCTAGTTAGAATTAGCCTTGCGATCAGCCTGCAAGTACTTAGCGAGAAACACACACACACCTACACACACAAACACACACGCAGAGGGGAGGAAAATGTGTCCTGACCCCTCCTGACCCCAGATACAAAGCCTGTGAGGCCCTGAAGGCACAGAATTAATTGCTGCCCACAAACCCTTATACTTTACATGTCAGGAAGAAACCTTACGCTGGTAAAAGAACCAGAGTGGAGGGCGAGAAATGGATTCATTTCACAACATTATAAATAAATCTGACACCAGGCTCTCAAATGTGAATCATATAAACAGGTGAATTTACAAATCTTTTCACCGACATATAAAAGGAAACATTGTTCTCCACCAGCGTTCCTAATGTGTTTACCTTGAAACCTCAGGATCGGAGTACTACATTCATTGAACACAGAAAATTACCCTCTTGTTGTGTACACATTTGGTATCGCACGCAAGAATCTAAGGAAAAACATTATCTCCACTCTTCCCATTTCATTCCCATGAAATGGGAATGAAATCGCACACTTGTGTGATTAGGAGACTAAAGAAAAAAAAGGAAGGATCTTATCTGGGAAATATCTGTTTTGTTTTCTAGTCACTAAATCGCACTGTGTTCCATTAGATAAGGAGGTAAAGGATTCAAGCCAGGCTAGAAACACTTTGCTCAGACCGAACCAGACTTTTGCAGCGCAAATTATGTCGGTGTAGGGGAATTATTTAGCAAGCCGCAATCAATAGTGGTTAAGATGCTGAGAGGCTGTCTCTGAATGAGGGGACAGGTAGACATCAATAGCAGTGTAATGGTCTGCGCAGCATGGGATATACACAAATGTCATGGCAGTGGACTATGACGTCACCCAATCAATACACCACCGCACAGAATCCAGAAGATACAATCTGTTTGACTGCTGGTGGCAATAAACTGAAGATTAACCTTTTCATCCAAACAGAGTCCTCAAGAACATTAAAGGGCATGTTCTGCTTTGTGCTAATTAACAGGGAAGTTGTCACATTTTTTGACATTCAATGTAAAAAGCTGAAAACTTGGTTAAATGCACTTTTACAAGGTCATTATTTCTTGTGAGAGACAACATTTTAAAGCAACATAATTACACAACTGACATAAAAGCTGGTTCAAAAGCTAGGAGTAATGGCACCCACACACGACTAGATAATCGGGTCGATTTTGGGCCCAGTTCCCCCCTTCTGACAATCCTAGGTAAAGTCCTGATTATTTTGATGGTTCTACAGATTATCTTATCATATTTTCCTGTGGTGTGAGGTGTGTTAAGAGTGACTGAATCTGCTCGAAAGTACGTCGGGGCCACACCGATCTCAAATATCCGACATGTTGAATATTTATGATCAGAAATCCTGTTGTGTGGGGGGAACGCTGAGGACAAACGCGCACACGCTCTGTAGATTGTCTCGTGGAACGAAACAATACCAAATCAGAAAGTGAGCTGACGGGAGACGGAAGCCTTTTTTTCCTGCAAATTTTCTGTATAATGCAGTCCAAACACTATTATTGCCATTTCTTCTTGCCCGTCGTCTTGTCCGCCATTTTCGTTTACTCTAAAGTCACGCAAGAGATTTTATGATATTTTCCATGTTCACAGTCAGGACTGCATGGAGTCTGATAGTGTGTGGTGCTCTTTCCTGGTCACATCGCAGCACGCCACACACTATAGGAACAAAACAGTTAAATCTATGTTTTTTGTTTTGTTTTGTTTTGTTTTGTTTTAAGCGGCATGTTTGTGGTCTCTCACATTTAGAAAATCTGATAAAATTTAAAAAAATCTTTTAGTGTGGGCCAGCCTTAAAGGGATAGTTGAAAATTATGAAAATGAAAACTATCCCATGATTTACTTACCCTTAAGCCATCCTAGGTGTATATGACTATCTTCTTTCAGACAAACACAATCAGAGTTATACTAAAAAATATCCTGGCTTTTCCAAGCTTAATAATGGTAGTTAATGGGGCTCCTGATTTTGAAACCCAAAAAAGTGCATCCATCCATCCATCCATCCATCATAAAAGTAATCCACACAGCTCCAGAGGGTTAATAAAGGCCTTCTGAAGTGAAGCGATGGGTTTTTGTAAGAAAAAATATCCATATTTAAGACTTTATAAACTAAAATGGTAGCGTAAGCCATAGGGCTGGGCAACAAACTCAAGCTCCTCTTCTCTTATATTGAAATCCTCTGACATTTCTCTTTAAAAAATCTCATTTTAGACTTCTAATTCATGACCGGTGTTTTGTTTTGCTCTATCCTCTGCGCTTCCGCGTTCGTCAATACATCATGCGTCGGATCAGGGGTTACTTAAAGACTTAAATATGGATATTTTTACTTACAAAAACCCATCGCTTCACTTCAGAAGGCCTTTATTAACCCGAGAGCCGTGTGGATTACTTTTATGATGGATGGATGCACTTTTTTGGACTTCAAAATCGTGAGTGCCATTCACTATCATAAAGCTTGGAAGAGCCAGGATATTTTTTAATATAACTCTGATTGTGTTCGTCTGAAAGAAGATAATCTTATACACCTAGGATGGCTTGAGGGTGATTAAATCATGGGATAAATTTCGATTTATGGGTGAACTATACCTTTAAGTAGCGTTTTAGCATAATTTTAAGCCAATGCAAGAGTGTACGGTGACAAGCTCAGTGATAAAAACCCAAGATGTTAGACAGTATCAATAAAACAGTCTTGTGCAAAGACAGATCATTTTATCCAGTATTTATTATGTTTATTAGAGTGTCATCTCATTAGCTTAGCAACCACTCAAATTAAATAAATAAAAAAAGTCCACACGCCACAGATCTTGCTTATAACTGTAACAATAATGAGAGACGAGGCAGAGAGAGAATCCACTTGCACGCACATTTAATAAAAAAACTCCACATGAATAAACAGGAACATCAGACCCAAAATACAAACATGCTCCACCAACAGCATACAATGACTAGCAAAACATAACTGAAAACCAAGGTCTTAAATACACAGAACAATGAGTAGCTAATTAACTGCAGGTGTGTTCAATGATGGTAACTATAACAACTAATATGACAGCAAGGGGAGACAGAAACCAACCAGGAAGCAAACATGGAAACAATGATAACAGAGAATGCACTTCAACATAAAAGTCCATACAAAACAAAAGACAGAACTGGGATCGTGACAATAACAGCAGCAGATTAAATGTCCTTCGTTACTTGTATTTTACTCAATATGGGCACTGACTGATCATTTTTATCCAATGTTTATGTATTAGATGTTAGCATGCATTGAAAATAAAAAATAAAATACAGAATGCCCAAATAAAATCATAAAGGAGAACAACAACAACAACAAAAAAAACATTATAGGAACCCAGCCAAACTGATAAAGCCCAAAGGAAGGCAAGTTCAGAAAGGCAGCAACCAGTGCAGAAAAGTGATCGATTATTTAGGAATGTCCGGCTCTGGCTTTTGTGAACAGCAGAACAAGAGGCCTTTTCTCCCTCAGCAGTCATTCACCTTTGAGCTGCACGCTCTTTCTCGCTGAAAGGCTGTGACCTATAGAAGTCCACCTCTGGCCTTACCCACTTCTCTCAGTCAATGCCTCCTACACACACACACACACACACACACCCACACACACACCTCCCCACACATTGGGTTTCCATGTTTTATGCTGACTTTCCAGAGACATAATGATTTTTATACTGTACAAAGGGTATATTCTATCCCCTAAACCTAAACCTACCCATCAAAACTTTCAGCATTTTTACATTTTTCCTCATGGGGACCAAAACATATCTCCACAACGTCAGGAATACACACACTCTCTAAGCTAAAGGAATAGTTCACTCAAAAAATGAAAATTCTGCCAGCATTTACTCACCCTTATGGGTTTGGAACAGAATTTGCATATATAGGTGAACTAAACCAGCAGCCTCACTATAAGCATTCAATGTGAGAGAAAAAGAGAGACTTTGAGGTATGATAGTTGATGCTCTTCCTTTGCATGGATTGCTATGTCTGTTGACAAAGTGCAATTCCCAGGACAGCAACAGAATGATGTCACTACCACTTAGCATATTTTGTTAAGTCAATACAGCTGAAGTCTTGAGAGTTTTTCTTCTGGGAAACACCATGGCCTGCTAAATTCTTAAAAGAGTCTTAAAACAGGGCTAAGCTAAATTTGAAATTTAAACATTGACTTTCTAATGATCCGTGAGTGGATTTAATTGAATTGGCGACAATACACAGAAAGTTTAATTTAAACTTGAATCGGAATGAAAGGAAAGAGGAATTCACTGAACTTAATTTCAAATAAGCAAATTGGTGGCATTGCAAACACTGATTATTGATATCAAATAATGTTTCCATTTTATGTTAAAGAGTTAGTTCACCCAAAAATGAAATTACTGTCATTAATTACTCACCCTCATGCCGTTCTACACCAGTAAGACCTTCGTTCATCTTTAGAACACAAATTAAGATATTTTTGATAAAATCCGATGGCTCGTAACTGCTTCTAGTAAAGTCCATTGTATGTTAACATGTCAATAACAAAATTCTTGAAAATGAAATTTTGAAACTTCACAAAGCAGTTATTCCATTTTAATTGCTTACATTCATTTTCAAGTAATGCTTGTTTTCTGTTTGCTACCTGTCTTAAAATTCAGGATTCAAATTCCAATCCGTTCGTAGATACATATCCTTAATTTGAAGAGAGAAATCTGTGCAAAACTCAGCATATAATAAGTGCTGTGTTTTTCTTCTTGAGGCCATGATGAACAGATTTTACCTGCAGGCACAGAGAATGCAGTTAACATTGCCAAGGGCAAAGAAACTTTGAGCTTAACAGAGAAGGCATACTAAAAAGAGAAACTTAGAAGTGTGCCATCATAGTAAATTTTAAGTTTGTGTAAGTTTTTAAATTAGTAAAACTAGTGTATTTGAGCAACTTTCTTTTAGCTGTACATAGTTGTACTACTCATTGTCTTAGGAACCTGACTTGTTTCTAACACTGGCATCTGTATTAAATTTGCAATTGCAGCAGTGTTCTTGCATTACTGATCCACTGTTCCCATTGGTTTAGTCTTAACATTTGATCTGCTTAGGCACTTAACCCTTACATAACATACTTACATTGTATATAACATACTGTGAACATTGAGTGCAATTCCATCCCACCAAGTATACTTTATATTCAACCTAATTTCTCACCAAAAAATACCTTACATTCTGATTACCTCAATTTTTTGAGTTTTGCCAACTTATTTGGGTTTACAATGTTGTGTTGTTTCTCACCAAACATTTCTTTCAGCCTTACCTCTCACCAAACCTCACTTAACGTCTCACTTAAATTTACATTCAGTGTAATTTCTAACCAAACTTTACATTCAATGCAATTTCTCATTTAATGTTACCTTACAATCAGAACAATTTCTCACCAAATGCCACTGACTCTTGCAGCCTTTGCACTTTACTGCATGTGGTGACCAAAAAGATGAGATGAGAAACCAACTTATGTTTTTACAACCCAGTGCAACCAATTTGTCTCAATTAATTTACTGTATGACTGATAGAGTAAAAACCGTAATAGAGTTATGTTATGAATTCAAAATAGAGGCTATAAATTGTTGGGCCTCTGAGTTGTGTATTGAGTCTAAACAGATGATGCAAAGAGACAGAAATGTGTGAAGCGCTATATAAACAGAAGTGGGTATTTGTGAGAAGGACAGCAGGTTTAAAGGGTGTGTGGAGTTCTGAGATGCTTGAGCTACTTATTCCAGTCATGGAAGGATGAGAGTGCCCAGCCTCTCACACACAAACACACACTCACACACATACCAGCTGCTCTTTCACAACCCACAACAGCTGCTGCACGCCACCGCCCAGCAAGAGCGAGGGAGATAGAGGCTGATACTGAGAGAGAAAGAGAAAAAGCAAACTAAAGAAAGGAGGTGGTGCATTGTGTGGATAGAGATTCCATGAGAAGCGCATTCATGAGTTCATCTCAAGTTAAGATGCTTTGTGTGGTGCTCATGGGATGCCTATAATTATAGGCTTGTGAAGAAGACGCCCCTCTACCTTCTGTCAGAGAACTCACTGTCACCAAAATCTTCAGCAGTTGCAATCATTGACAAAATACAGAAAACTGGATTGGTATTGTTTTCCTTAACACTACTCAAATAAATGAACATAATTAACAGTTCACAAAAAGAGAGAAATTTTGTCATTATTTATTTACCTTTACCTTGTTTCAAAACTATCATAAACTATCACAGGCTGGCCCGTGTGGTCCGATCCAACAGACTCAAATTGCTCAAGAAGTTAATGCTGGTCCTGATAGAAAGGTGTCAGAATACACAGTGCATCACAGTTTGTTTGCCTATGGGGCTGCAGAGCCGCAGACCAGTCAGAGTGCCCATGCTGACCCCTGTCCACCGCCGAAAGCACCAACAGTGGGCATGTGAGCATCAGAACTGGACCACAGAGCAATGGAAGCGAGCACATTTTCTTTTACATCATGTGGATGGCCGGGTGCATGTGCGTCACTTACCTGGGGAACACATGGCACCAGGATGCACTATGGGAAGAAGACAAGCCGGCGGAGGCAGTGTGCTGCTTTAGGCAATGTTCTGCTGGGAAACCTTGGGTCCTGCCATCCATGTGGATGTTACTTTGACACGTTCCACCTACCTAAGCATTGTTGCAGACCATGTACACACTTTCATGGAAACGGTATTCCCTGGTGGCCTCTTTCAGCAGGATAATGCGCCCCGCCACAAAGCAAAAATGGTTCAGGAATGGTTTGAGGAGCACAACAACGAGTTTGAGGTGTTGACTTGGCCTCCAAATTCCCCAGATCTCAATCCAATCGAGCATCTGTGGGATGTGCTGAACAAACAAGTCCGATCCATGGAGGCCCCACCTCGCAACTTAAAGGATCTGCTGCTAACATCTTGGTGTCAGATACCACAGCACACCTTCAGGGGTCTTGTGGAGTCCATGCCTCAACGGGTCAGGGCTGTTTTGGCAGCAAAAGGGGGACCAACACAATATTAGGAAGGTGGTCATAATGTTATGCCTGATCGGTGTAAGTTGTTATTCACTGAACAACTGTTCTACCAAGATTTTGGCAAGTTTATGAGAAAAATAGCAATGTTGAGTTCGACCATTTTAATGACTCTACTGATCCAATCTACAAAACTGCTCTAAATGATCCAGTTCTTGAATGACTCAAATGGGAAGCAATATTTAAAAGCTCACTACAGAAGAACATTATCATTTTGAATTATGACTCAAATTTTGGTACATTCCTCAAACATAGCTACTGTATGCTACAAAAATCATGTAAGGCACTTTTATGGTAGTTTGCTGGTACTTTTGTGTCCTTTTTGGCATTTGAAAGCTCCAGTTTCCACTCATTGTAATTGCATGGAAAAGGGCAACCAGTTCATTATTCAGAATTTCTCATTGTGAGTTCCATAAAAACAAGAAAGTCATTAGAGCATCATTTATACATTAAAGTGAATAAATGATAACAGATTTTTCATATCTGGTTGAACTGTCCCTTTAAATCTCCATTTGTGTGGAAAAACATATCTCAAGAGATTTAAATGAGTTCTCAGTTATTTTTAATTATAGTTATATAATACAGTTATAGTTAATCAACTTAGTCAAATGTTTCTTCACCAAAATATGTCACATTGCAAATCTAAAATTTAAGGTTGACTTTAAAAAGATATTATTTGTGATGTTTCTTACCTACGGGCCCTTAAGAGGTACAAAAAACTGAAGGCCACTAGCGAGGTACAGCAATCACAAGTTCAAAAGGGGAACAAATAAGAATAATTAGTTAATTAGCAAAGAGCAGCCTGTGGGCTTTTTCAGAGCAATGCTGTAGACCTCCATTAACTGTCACGTTCTCAAGGACTTCAACACACATTCACACTCACACTCACAACAAATTACTCACTACAGCCTCCCACTTAAGAATATGCAAAGATCCGCACACGCATTCACAAAAGCCGTCAGGCCACGTGTGCGTGTGGAGTGTTGAACATGCATGCGTCACGGGACTTGTTTTTTTGTGTGTTACATTTTGCTCCAAGCCATTAGAGTTGACTGCAAGCGCTGAGAGAATAGAGCGACTTGATCCCTCAACATATACTGCAGTCTTGCGAAGGACATACATGCGCACAAATATACATATCCCCATGGAGCACAGGTTCGAATAGAGCTGAAGAGCAGCTGGGTGATAAACAAGACTCCCAAGCCACTGACCGCAGTGCTAATACACCATTAGCTCACTTCGTAATGCACAATCACCATCAGACTATATTATTCATTCTTTATTTATGTTGTAAACAAAGAAAAAATTGATTTTATTTCTCCTCTTCTACCACTCAGCACCAACAATATATGCAGCAGCAGGATATCTATTTCTGTTTTCTTTGTCACATTACTTGGATTTAGCTTAAACTGCATTTTTTATTTTTTTTTCTTAAATTCCGCCTATTCTACAAGTCTATATAGTCTGTTCAGCTTGTGCTTATGTTGGGTCTACTGTCTCGGAGATCAGACAGGCGCAGTCTGCAGAGAGAGAGAAGCTATAGGCTGCTCAGACGCAAAAGTGCTTACATCATCAGTTATGATGTGGTCCGTCTGTAGAGGGCAGTGTTAATGCTGTGAGCAGAGACACAGAGAAGAGAAACTTACTGCTCCCATGCAACTAGGATTTCTGGCATTCTTGGCAGGCATACGCAGAGGTCACTCCTGAAAAATTCAGTCACCGCAATAACCCTAACGATATTTTTTACCTCCACCCATAGGGGTTTAATTCATCACCAAGCCACGTCTGTTTATAGGGCTGAATGATTCTGCTGCTGAAAATTATGCTTGGTCTCTGGAGGATTATGCAAACTTTTGCCAAGATTTTCTACCGTTCACTGTCACAGACATTGATAAAGAATAAAATAGCAAATATAAACTCTGTATGCTTTTACACTTATTCACCAGGTTGGATGTTTAACATTTCTATTAATATTGTGAATTATACGAAAGAAAATCTCTGTTTTTTTCTTGTAGAAAGCGATGAGGTAGAAATGAGAGGAAATGAAGCCTTTTGTTTATGTAAGCCTCTTGGTTCTCAGGTTTACCAGGTCTGCAGTCAGAAGACAGAGATTTTATTATGAAGTCAAACATTTCTTCCCCACATGATTCTTCAGAAATCATTCTAATACGCTGGTTTGGTGCTGAAGAAACATTTTCTATTATTTTCAATGTTAAAAAAACAGTTGCACTGTGTAATATTTTTGTGGAATGATAACTTTTTTTTTTTTTTTTTTTTTTTTTTTTTTTACCAGAAAGTTCAAGAACAGCATTTATTTAAAAGAAAAATTGTAACAATGTAAAATGCCTTTAGTGTTACTTTTTGATCAATTTAATGCACCCTCCCTCACTGAATAAAAGTATTAATTAAAAAAACATGAACCCCAAACTTTTGAACGGTAGTGTATATTTTCATGTGTGCAAATTTTTCATGTGTGTTAATTTTAGGCCCTGCATACATACAGAGACCAGTCAGGTTAGATGCCATATTGAATTTAAAGCAAACGAAAACAAGACTATAGGGGTAGACATATAGTGTTTACAATGGTACACACTGTATAAAGGTCCTTTTCACAACTCACAACTTTTAAAACTGTTTTATGAGTATTTGTCTACTGAAAGTTTTGTTTGAAAAGAAGTTTTGTCAGCTGAACAATCGGTATATTGCTAAACAACAGTACAATTCATTGAATGCTCTGTAATCTATCCCTCACAGCCTCATTTTCATTCCTGTCAAAAATGAAATATGCCGCTATGGTCTATACACACATAGTGTACATAGCAAATGACCACTATGCTATTTGTTGTATGGGAAATAGCAGATTAGACATTCTGAATAACTCCTTTTGAGTTCCACAGGTGGAAAACAATGATTTGAGTGTTCAGATTATTTGGAGAAGATGTTCAATTGTGCTGACATCATTTTAGCCAAACATATATCGCTCAAATATAACAAATACTTGTTGCATTCAAACTCCACTTGGCTCAACAATCTGAGTGGGCACTTTTGGGTGGGTGTGTACTTCATATAAAACTTGCTATATTGGCAGAGTCGAGGGAATGTCCCCCTCACACCCTGTTTGGACACGCTTCTCTCAGCTGTTGTTCCATAAACGCAGCTATGGGAGACTGAGCTTGTTTGCTATTTCTTTATTTATTTGAATTGCCCACAGCTGAGAACGTGAAGTAGAGGAACACAACTGATGTCGATGAGAGCCCATGTAGACTTTGGGGAGCATGTTAGCAAGTAGAAAAAGCAAAACTGTATATGTGTGTGAAGGAGAGATAGGGATGACAGGAGAGAGACGCAGAGGAGAAAAAAAGCAAGTGTGCAAAGGAAGATAGGGCTAACCTCTTTAATCAGCCGTTTCCGACCACAGGAAGCACCTGCAATCCATCTCCCATGGTTGGGCTGGGACCGCTACAGGCTTCAGAGAGACAGCTTCGTTTCAGAGAGAACTTTTAATTAATTGATTCATTGACTGATTGTAGCAGGCTGTATTTGTCACTGGATGTAATGTCTGAGTAACGCTAGTGGCAATGTCAAAGTTGCACAACTTTGACATTGGTACTCGCCAAACATTCCACATCAGGTCAAAGGCAAGTAAAAGTGATAGGACTGAGAGTAAGAGGAAAAAAAAAATGTAGAGAAGACAGAGTTGGGATGGGAAGAAGACATATTTATGGTGATGCTTTCTTTTATTGCATTGTATTGAGAAGGAACCTGACAATGACATGCGTGAAATGAATTATTCAGGCCAGGGGTTTTCAAACTTTTTGACACAATGGATCCCAAATTAATGATCCTCCTGGGACCCCCTTCCTAAAATATAAATTCAGATATATATTTTTATGCATATACACATACATACACTACCAGTCAAAAGTTTGGAATCGGTAAGATTTTTTATGTTTTTAAAAGAAGTTTCATCTGCTCACCAAGGCTGCATTTATTTCATTAAAAATACAGTAAAAACAGTAATATTGTGAAATATTATTACAATTTAAAATAACTGTTTTCTGTTTCAATATATTTTATAAAGTAATTTATTCCCGTGATTCATTACTCCAGTCTTCAGTCACATGATCCTTCAGAAATCATTCTAATATGCTGATCTGCTGCTCAAGAAACATTTATTGTGTACAATTGTACAAAATATTTGTGTACAATTTTTTTTTTCAGGATTCTTTGATGAATAGAATGTTCAAAAGAACAGCATTTATTTGAAATATAATCTTTTGTAACATTATAAATGTCTTTACTGTCACTTTTGATCGATTTAATGCATCCTTGCTGAATAAAAGTATTAATTTCTTTAATTTCTTTAAAAAAAAAAAATTCTTACTGACCCCAAACTTTTGAATGGTAGTGTATAATGTTACAAAAGCTTTGTATTTCAGATAAATGCTGTTCTTTTGAACTTTCTATTCATCAAGGAATCCGGAAAAAAAAGTACACAACTGTTTTCAACATTGATAATAATCATAAATGTTTCTTGAGCAGCAAATCAGCATATTAGAATGATTTCTGAAGGATCATGTGACACTGAAGACTGGAGTAATGATGCTGAAAATTCAGCTTTGATCACAGGAATAAATTACTTTAAAAAATATATTCAAACAGAAAAAAAATTGTAATAATATTTCACAATATTACTGTTTTTACTGTATTTTTAATTAAATAAATGCAGCCTTGGTGAGCAGACGAAACTTCTTTTAAAAAACCAAACTTTCAAACTTCCAAACTTTTGACTGGTAGTGTATGTGTTAAAGGTTTGAGGTTAGAATTTTTTTTTTTTTATTATTCTTTAATTTAACAAGGAAAAATGCTGTTCTTTAGAACTATATATTCAGCAAATATATATCACCTATATAATCACGGTTTCCACAAATCTATTAAGCAGCAGACTGAAGACTGGAGTAATGATGTTGAATATTCAGCTTTGCCATGACTGGAATAAATTACATTTTTAAATATATAAAATTAGAGAACAGTTATTTTATTTCACAATTTTACTGTTTTACTGTATTTTTGATGTAATAAATACAGTCTAAGAGATTTCTTCTTTTGTAACAAAGATATCTTTACTGTCACTTTTGATTTTGTCACTGTCAGTTTATCGTGTCCTTGCTGAATAAAGTATGAATAAATTAAGCCTATTCTTTAAAAAATACAAAAACAAAACTCTTACTGACCCCAAACTTTTGAATTGTATTGTGAAAATAAACTAACATAATAGTGTATAGAATTAAATATTTCTTACATAGCAGAATGAATTTCTTTCCTCGTATAAATTTACTCGGACCCCCTAGCCAGAGCATGTGAGTGTCAATATTTCCTTCCTCTGCCTTTCTGAATGCTTTTTTTTCCCATGATACCACATTTGTTTGACATACCACAATTGGTTAACATTAATAAAACAAACAGCCATTAAGACCTACTGTAATGCACGGATCTAATATATTGTTACACATCAGATTTTTTCCCCCAACTATTAACCAAATGTTCACTTAAGACATAACAGATAATGTTTGTGTGAATACTCACCAAGACAGATATTTTAAAATACTGCAATTCTGTATATATCTGTATATTAGGATCGCGTGCTGTCTGAGGCGTCTTTGTGCGCGCACTTCGGATAAGATCATTATATTTACATCAGCATGAGATTGAAAATCACATTTCAATGGTTCAGACTCATGTCATTGAGAATTTGCTATGAATATTCACACAGTTGGAATGCTGCGCTTTAAAACGATACTAAACGTGTGCCAGTCATCGAGAAGCAAGCAGAGGAAAAACTGCATTTTTCATGGTCAAAGGAAAGGAACTCGTCTCAGAAAATGTACAAATAAAGATACTTTTAGATTGCTATTTGGAGCATTGAGATCACTAGAAGAGGACTTAATAAACTCATTTTTTTGAAACCCTCAATTTCGACCAAAATTGTCATGTTTTGCCTGTAACCCATGCACATTCGACTCATTTTGCCAGCAAGGGTCACATTATTCAAGAAATTCATTACAAACAGAAAGACGTATAGTACAGAGAAATGTCATGTTGGAGAGGGATTTGAGCGACTTCGTTTTACCGGTGAGTGTAAGTGGTACGTTCGGAGTATGAAGCATTCATTCGGGCCGTGAGCGCACTGGCATAGAGCGGAATATTGAGTCTGCACACACTTTTGGCCCCCTGGGGGTCCCTGTACTCCAGTGTGAAAACCCCTGCTCGAGGCAGTATGAAGCCTAGTCGTATATGTAAGGTGGTCTAATCCGGTCTTGTCTGAAACCATAAAAGTAGAGCCAGCAGGTCTACCTAAACCTCATAAAATACACAGAGGATTAACAAATGCAACATCCATCAAAGATAAGCTTTGGACGGTGATGTGTTCTGCAACATTTACCACAACCTTCTAGCCTTTCGATGCAGTCCTCTATTTACTCACCATCTAAAAGATAGTGGAAACATCTCCTCAGAATCCTCTTTGACATGAGTATTTACATATCTCCTCTCTTAGACAAAAACACAGGCGTCCTATTCGTAAGGACATGAAAGGAATAGCAGACACAGAATGATTCCTGACAGAGGAACCTCTGACAACCATCAGTATCCATAATCCCAAGCCTAAGGACCAGACATTGATCAAGTAGGACTCATGATTTGTGGGGTGAAAAGGCCTATGAGGGCAAATTTTGGAGAAGTACAGGGCCTGTGATTTAATTTGAAGGCAAATCTAAGTCAACATTACAGCTGTCCCATCAACCTTTGCCTGGTCTCACAACTCTTGCTCATAATTGTTGAAGCTAATGCTCTTTGAAGCCCCACCAACACAAGCACAAGAGATCAACAAGCACGAAACTAACCATACAGACTCCTGTGGAGTTTGGAGTCGTAGGATCACATCGATCCGCCCTCGGTGCACCACAGCGTGTGTTTTTATCGTTGAGGCCATTAAAATCCCATCATCCACCATAATAACATGTCTGTTTTCATAGACATGGGTGACCCATCTATCTTCTAAATTTACCATGGACGCTGAATTTAGGAACGTTTAGACGAGTTGCAACCGGTTCCTTCTTAAGTTCTTGAGGAAAAAGTCTAATCCAAAACCAGGATGAGAGTGCAAGAGAGGGATTTTAATGGCTCTGAGATAAAGTCTGGAAACTAAAGTGAGAAATAAGGTTTTTAACTTTTAAAAAAGTGAGTTGTTTCATCAATAATGACTGGATTACCAATTAGTTGCTTTATAACCGGTTCCTTTGCAAGGGTTAATGAATGCCCAGAGGAGGAGGAATGTAAAAGCCTTCCCCAGCTGCAGACCTAGAGGTCATAGGTCAAGCAACATGTGACTGGATCCTCAGTGGGTGTTCTGATAGGTAGAGGGTATCGAGATAAAGTTGCACTGTTCTTCCAATGAGATTTAATGCGCTATTGCAAGAGGAACTGCATACAAAATCAGACAAGATATTGCATTTGAGATCTTATAGCTCTGAAATACAGCTAGATCATAGTATACCAACTTTAACTATACAGTCAAAAGCTGTTGATGTTGAAGAACTTAAAGGATTAGTTCACTTCAGAATTAAAATTTCCTGATAATTTACTCACCCCCATGTCATCCAATATGTTTATGTCTTTCTTTCTTCAGTCGAAAAGAAATTAAGGTTTTTGAGGAAAACATTCCAGGATTTTTCTTGGATGATATGGGGGTGAGTAAATTATCAGGAAATTTTAATTCTGAAGTGAACTAATCCTTTAATATTGAAAGCTAAAGCTATAAATCAGAACAAAAATACTAGCAAGGTGCAACAGCTAGCAACTAACGCTAGGCATTGTGAATGCATAACCATTTAGTTTAACACCCGAGTAAAGCTAAGTTCAGGCTATCTTCAAGTTTTTGTTTTGTTGTTTTAACATTTAAAAGCATCATTACTTTCCCTAAAATAACCTCTGGCACAGCCTGAAACCGGAGACATGGTTTCAGCTGAGAACAAAGTCATCTGAGCGATCTTAAAGCTGAGCTAGTTCTCCTTTAAAAGAAACTTGTAGGGTGCCTGTAAACACAGTTGGTATTAACAGAGAGGATAAAAATTATGACAATGATGTGTGGTGTAACATGACAGTGAATAAATGAGTTAGCTAAACACCACTAGCTATACCCCAAGCTAGTTTTTATAAATCAGCATGTAGCTAAGCAACATGTAGCTACCTTCAGAGGTCTTATTATTTCCACCCAGCGAAGCCCATGAGCTCTTGTTAAAGTCCCTCAGTAAACAGACTCTCTCTTTCCCCTCAGTCCTCTGGAGGGTTAATAGGTAATCCTTCACTAAATGAGATTCAAAGGGTGTATGGTCTTATTCTCTCTCTCCAGAGGGAGAGACCATAGAGGCCTCCTGTAAAGAGGAGTTGAAGTTGGGGGAGAGTCTTTCTGCCCCCATCACCTCTAAAAAAAACTTTGGTGGAGAGAAAACCCAGCCAATTTAGCACCCGCCTCTGTTTATTCTAGAGGTTTGGAGGATTTAACCTGTCCTGATCAAAAACAGAAACGTCCCCTCACCCCCTTCTCTTCAGCTCTTAAAGCTGGGACTATTTTAAAGGGTCCCATGCTGTTTTATGGGTACTGTTTTGCTGGTTACTGGGGTCAGTGAAGGCAGTGATTTTATCCTCAAGTGAGTTCTCAACTCTGAGAATTTTAAAAATCAAAATCCCCGTCCTCCCTCATCAGGGGTTCGGCAGTTTTCTGTGCCCCTTTGTTTTTGAATGAGATCATTTAAAGCAGAGGTTTCAAATTGGTGGGTCAAGACCTAAAAACGGATCACAGCAATAACGCAAAAGCAAATGTCAAAATAAAATAAGCTGTAACAAATGTTGTACTCAAACTCTACAGTATTTTGGTGCAATATACTAATACAACAGGCTGTTTATCCCTGTGTTGTTTATGCATTTACAAAATTGTTCATTTTCTTATTATTCAGTTTGTTCATTATTATTAATATTCTAAATAGATACATTTATTCTAAATAGACATTTCTTGATTTCAGTGTTTTTTTTTTGTTTGTTTTTTTTTGTACTTTAATGAGTCTTCCAAATTAATAAATTCTCATTATATTTTATTTATGTTTTATATATATATATATATATATATATATATATATATATATATATATACACATACATACATACATACATACATATATATATATATATATATATATATATATATATATATATACATACATACATACATACATATATATATATATATATATATATATATTTATATATATACACTACCGTTCAAAAGTTTGGGATCGGTAAGATTTTTAATGTTTTTAAAATAAGTTTTGTCTGCTCACCAAAGCTGCATTTATTAAATTAAAAATACAGTATTAAGTAGAAATAGTAATATTGTGAAATATTATTACAATTTAAAATAACTGTTTTCTATTTAAAAATATTTTAAAATGTATTTCATTCTTGTGTTAGCAAAGCTGAATTTTCAGCATCATTACTCCAGTCCTTAGTGTCACATGATCCTTCAGAAATCATTCTAATATGCTGAAAAAATTCTTACTGACCCCAAACTTTTGAACGGTAGTGTTGTATAATGTTACAAAAGCTTTGTATTTCAGATAAATGCTGTTCTTTTGAACTTTCTATTCAACAAGGAATCGTGACAAAAAAGTACACAACTGTTTTCAACATTGATAATAATCATAAATGTTTCTTGAGCAGCAAATCAGCATATTAGAATGATTTCTGAAGGATCATGTGACACTGAAGACTGGAGTAATGATGCTGAAAATTCAGCTTTGATCACAGGAATAAATTACTTTGTAAAATATATTCAAATAGAAAACAGTTACTTTAAATTGTAATAATATTTCACAATATTACTGTTTTTATTGTATTTTTAATTAAATAAATGCAGCCTTAATGAGCAGACAAACCTTCTTTTAAAAAACATTAAAAATCTTAATAATGTAATAATATTTCACAATTTTGCTGTATTTTTTTTTTTAATACTTTTACAATAATTACATGACATAAGACAATAAGTGAATGTAAAATAAGTTTTTGTATAGGCTGTGTATTGTTTTTCAGTTCGATCTAGGGCTGGGCAATATGGCCAAAAATATTATCACAATATTTTTTTCCATACCGTACGATATCGATATTTATCATGATATTAATTTACCATTAATGGGAAAGGAAATGCTTTCCACATATTTTTTTTATACCTTAAACATGTAAACTTGTTTGTTCACAAACTCCACAGAGTAGCTTACCTTTTAATTTAATTTCAGTTTCAGTGTGTATTTGACAGTAGATTTTCTCAAATGAAACGGTGAAAAGCTTGTGAAGTGACTCTTAAAGCTGAAAATGAAGGTCATGTGTTCATGTCCTCATATACTGAGACAGCAAGCGCTGAAAACACTGTGAGTGTCACGTGTGTTTGAGTTTGTGTATCAGACAAAACCGCGCCATTCATTCACACAGAGACACACAGAAATCACTTATTAGCGACATGCACTGACTGGCTGTTGCTGTGTTTATTTCTTCTGTATGATAGGCTACTAGATTAATCCATAATTTTATTGCAATCTTGATATGATATCGGTTGTTGCCCAGCCTTTGTTTGGTCTTTTCATGATTTATGATTATTAATGTAGGCCCTATGGGTAAAAATAATAAGACTCAATGTTTGCTTTTAAAGACATTTTGTTATAATTAAAGGGGTGATGAACTGAGAAATCAAATTTTCCTTGAGCTTTTGACATATAAGAGGTCATCATACTATAAGAATATCCTGTAAGTTTCAGAGCTGAAAACTTCCTTGTTAGTCCAATAAGAGCTTTTATTGACACCAGACCCAGCAAACGACAGGTTTTTCAAAGTGGGGATCTATGACGTCAAAGGGCAGCAAGCACCGCCTCCGCAGAAGATGATCAACACCTACTTCATCACTGCCTGTTTAGCCCCGCCCACCGATTCGCAAATGACATGCAATACAATAGGTAGCCTAAGTAACATAGGCCTATGTGGTGCTAAACCAGATCGAGCTACCAAGCAATAAACATGCAGTTGAGGATTACAAAATATTGTGCAGTGCCTGGACTCGACAGTAATGCAACATGTAAGTAACTGTGTTAAGTACAATGCCTGATCGATATGTAATGATTCATATACAGTCAGATGTTCTTTGTCTGTGTGTCAGTAAATTAAACCAGTGATTAAATGTCAACTTGCGTTGTTTCTCTTAGTAGGATGAAAATAATCTGTTATTTAACAGTGATTAAATTATATAAAGAAAGCGATCAAAGATCTTTGCACCCTTTGCAATCGTTGGAGCAGCGCACGCTGAAGCTGTCAATCAAACAGTTTATCGTGACTGACACACACAAAACTCCCATTTTATTCAACGAATCTCTTAATTATATCATGTTTGCACTGTTAGTGGAGATGAAAGCATTTGTTAGTGTACAGAAATTGAGTTGCAATGACGAGATCACTGCTTTCATGTGCTCAACATGTCTGTGATCGGCTACAGTGTTCATCACTGCAACCTTTCATGCCTCGATCTCAATATAATGCCATAGATCTAAATGCAATGCAGCACTTTTCACGATTAGTTAACATTGAGAGCTGTAATAGTAAAAACGCGCTAAAAGAAAGAGTAATACTTAGCTATTTTAAATGGAAAGACGTTAGCCAATCACAGCAGTGGGCGTTTACACTGAAGTCTCACAGCAGACACGCCCCTTAAAACAGAGCGTTCAAATCAGAGGGCTAAAATCAGGGTAGGAAAAATGCTTTTTATTTATAAATGATGACAATTTTTGATGTAAAAAGCATACTAACATTATAAGTGCACCCCAGGAAACATTATAAAACAATACAACAATGCAGTTCATGAGCCCTTTAAAACCTGAAAAAAGAACCATTGATCTAGAGAGCCATGTAGCAAAAAGATCAACAGACATTACCATTTCAATTAAGTTATATAAACTAAAGTTTTTTTTTTTTTCTCTCTCTGTCTTTGTAGAGCTAAAACAAACCACAATAAACCAAAAATGACTAATGGAAACACTGTGCGGTTTACCTTTCTCTCTGTCTACCTTGACTGATTAGGAATGCTGTTCTTTTACATAGCGTAAATAATGCTGTAATGAAACAGTTATTGTAATCTGATAACACTGGCTTTCATTGTAAATCCCTTTGGCATGGCAAGCATTTACTGGTGAAGCAGCACACAAAGCCCATAATCTCCAGCTCATTATACCTGAGTCTCCCCACACACACTAATGTGATGACAGTTAGGACTCTAATTATACAGGTATGAAAAGGAGAGAGATTGAGTTTGTGTATATGTGTGTACGTGCATGTGTGTGTCTGTGAAAACAACACCAGCTTAGTTTGTTATGACTGTACACTAACATGCAGACTGAGGAAAGGTCAACTAATTTAACTAAAAAAGCAGTTGAAGGTTCTTCAGGGATATTTTAACAACTTATAATGGCAGGATGAACCCTTAGATCTCTATTCCAAATAGAGATAATTTTGCATAATTATCTTTTTCTCATCCAATCATGGCTCTTTAACTAGAGGCCTATAGGTAATTTGCATTATAAACTTTGTTTTATAGAAAATGGGTGGATGGAAAATACTGTGTCTCAATCAATGTGACTGGCATTTGATTAGGCCACATATACAAAATGGTGTAACTTAAGCAATGGGGTACAATTATGGATCATTTTGATAAGGTTGACATTAAAATCGCCATGGAGTTGTTTGGCACTTGGACAGACGGACAAAGAACATATGAGGGCAAGCAACTGGAATATTGTGTGTGTTCTCCTCCCAACTGCTTTAACCCTTTAAAGGTGCAGTAAGCGATATCTAAGAAACTCTGTTGAAAGTGGAACAGACTGAGCACCAAAACACACTTGTAGCCAATCAGCAGTAAGGGGCATGTTCACTCATTAGGGGGAGGAGAGAGAGTGAGCCAATCAGCAGTAAGGGGTGTATCTACTCATTAGGGGGAGGAGAGAGAGTGAGCCAATCAGCAGTAAGGGGCGTATCTACTCATTAGGGGGAGGAGAGAGAGTGAGCCAATCAGCAGTAAGGGGCATGTTCACTCATTAGGGAGAGGTACCTAGCAGCGTCCAAAATCGCGTACTGTTGAGTAGGTACTACATTTGAATTTAAAGTTACTTCACGGCCATTGAAAAAGTATGTTCTATATAGTACGAATGTGTGTAGTATGAATGAATTCGGACATACTACATCCGCTATGTTGTTACTGTCACATGACCTACCAGCGTCAGTTACAGTCACAAATGGCCTCATGGGATATTAAAGTGTCCATAGTATGCGTACTTCAGAATCTCACTGGAAGTAGTAAGTCACCCGGGTACTTTTCGCCTACTGTTTTTAGAATACTATGAATTCGGACATACTACTCTGTTCACATACTGTTTTTCGCGTACTATATAGTAGAGAAGTATTCGATTTCAGACACAGCACCTGTTTTGCATAGAGTGTTTGCGAATTTGGGGGTGGAGCTATCAAGATAGGGGTGTGATGCTTTTGGGTAGGGGCGTGTTTGTTTTGGTGACTTCAAATATCAACAGCGTTTCTCAGAAATTACTTACTGCACCTTTAACAGGCCTCTCAATCATTTAAGTCATAATATAATATAATCATTAATTTTACTCACTAGGCATCTCTATCACTCATCTGGTGTATGTTAAGCACAAAAACATCTATCAGAATAAAGTATATTCACCAACATCTTCTGAAGATATTCATTCATAATATGTGTGATCATTTTCATGGATTTTTCAAAGGCAAGCACATTTTATGATGTAATAAATTTTTCAAAGCACTTGATGAACAGATCATATTAAATACCAAAATAAGTTTTATGAGTTGAGACGTCCATTTATGGTATCAGATTTACAGTGAAATAAAAATATCCATTAATTTCACAACTGTTTGGTGAATACTACTACTAATCTACTAAAAATAATGGTCCCACTTTATATTAGGTGGCCTTAACTACTATGTACTTACATTTAAATTATTCCTTTGATACAATGCACTTATTGTGTCCATACATGTTTTTACATTGTAATTACACTGTTGACCCATCTCTTACACCTTAACCCACCCTTAAACATACCCATAACACCAAACCTGTCCCTAACCTTGCCTGTATCCCACCTCAATAGCAGTAAAGGTGTTTTGCAATTCAATATGAACACAATAATTACATTGTACTTATTTTTTGATGTAAGTATATAGTAGTTAAGGACACCTAAGTAGGACCAAAATAATGATAATAATAACAATAATAACAACAATAATCGTCCTTAAATAAACAAAAACAAACAAATAAATCCCATTATATATATTGGGCATGCCCATTAAAGGGTTAATAACAGTCCAAGCTACAAATGCTGAGTTAAAAACAACAAGTTGGGTTGAAAATGGACAAACCCAGCAATTTGGTTGTTTTGACCCAGCGAATTGGTTGTTTTAACCCAGCAGTTGGGTTAAATGTTTGCCTAACCTGCTGGGTAACTATAACCCAGCATTTTTTTTTAGAGTGTAGTGATGGTAACACATAGAGGAACACAGAGGAAAGAGTGTCATCATCCTCTTTGAAGGGTACTCATTTTATGTGTTTGCTTTTGGTCTGTCAGACGTGTGGTACTGTGTTCAAGCGCTAGCGTGAAGTTTGTGAAAACACAATGCTTCTCACTATTTTATGTGTTATCTTCACCTGAGCAGTGGAAATGGGCTTCCTCTCCAGCCTTTAAGGGCTGAACCACTATCCGTGAAAACAAACTAGACAATTTCTAGAGAAATCACACATTAGTGTTTATGACAGGGGTGCAGCTTTCCCACAAGTCTCCCCAGTGCTACAAGCAGAAGCATGACAACTAACTTTAAGACTTACAGTATATGGGAAATAAATGTGGAAGTGTATTTCAGGAAGTATGTTCTACATATATGTTCATTAGAGATTTAGATTGTTTGCACAATTCCTTTAGTAAATTGAGTGGCGAAACAGCACCAGCACATGCAAATAAACATCACTATCAGCAGTCGTGTGTGAATCCACCTTCAGTATTTATATAATGGCATTCATCAACACCTCTTAATAGCAAATCTAAAAGAATGATAAATTAAAAGGCTGATTCACCCAGTACATGTCCTTGAACAAATAGAAGAAAAAGCCATATCGTAAAGAGATAATAAAACAAATATGAGTGTGTGTGTGTGCGCATGTCTTTAAAAGACATCTGAGGAGTGAAGGGTGCTAAAAGCCTGCAGGGTACACAATCAATATCACATTTTCCATCGCCACATTCTGGGCTATTGTAAATGACTTGTGTCAGAAGTAATAACAGGTTGAATCAGGAACCTTAGGTTTGCAATTTCATTCATGAGGCTGGAGGCCACACCCACCTCTCCATCTCCTGCACATCGGTGCTTAATAAAACTACAGCCAGAACAGGCTTCTCTCTTATAAAGGTGTCCTATAAAAACATAAATGGAGAGGGAAATAGTGGGTACAAGCGATCCTGCATTATCTTTTTGTCTGTGTGTGATTTGGCCATATGCCCACTAAGCATGTTATTAGTGTGGTCGGTGAGATTGAATGTACTGTCTGGCTGATGTTGTCATGAAGCACTCGGGGCAATCGTGAGAGTGATGACATGCAGTCATGGGGGTGCATTAAGGCTGACAGGATGTTGTACTCGAACACAAGCTCTATGACACTAGAGAGAACATATAAAACACCATGCATTATGTTTATATCACACACGAAGGATGGATGGAGTAATAAGGTATATACACTGAAAAAAAAAAAAAAAAAAAAAAAAGAAAATATATATATATATATAGGGTTTACTTTTAAACAATTTTCACTCAGGAACTGTGAGTAAACTTGACAAATAATGGATGGAGTAATAAGGTATATACACTGAAAAAAAAAAAAAAAAAAAAAAAAATATATATATATAGGGTTTACTTTTAAACAATTTTCACTCAGGAACTGTGAGTAAACTTGACAAATAATTACAAAGAAACTGTAAGTTCTTTTATAATGGAGCCCCCCAGGGTCGTGTACTTGGCCCTCTTTTTATTTTATTATCTATAAATGTTACGCAAGCTGTGTGTGAGTATGAGTCTTGACGCTAATTTAAATAGTACAAGCATAGCCTTGAAAGTTTTAGGAAAGGTAAATGCCAGGATTAAATTTCTAGCCAGACATGTTAGTTTGCTGGATATAAATGTTAATTTGCTTTAAAAAATAAAGAATATTTAAGATGACTACATTTTGAGTATGCCTGTAATTCTTGGATGTCTGATTTATTTAGCATGGGGATGGGAAAGTTGTGAAAAATTACATCATAAATTGATTAGATTAGTTTTAGGACTTCATTATTTTACTCACACCACTTTCGACAGCTTGGCTGGTTGCCAATTAAAAGAAGAGCAGCTCAACTGAAACAAAAAATGGTACACAAGATAATTAACAAAAGAGCACCAGTTTATTTTAATGCATATTTCTCAAGGGTTAATGTAAAACATTGTTATTATACTAGACAGTATTATGGATGTAAGACTATAGTATGTATGGGCAGAGGTCTTTTGAATACATTTTGAACACTTTGACAATTCTTATTTTTATAGAACATTGCTGTAATTAGTATAAAAGATTTATCTGTGCATATCTTTTTTTTTTTTTTTTTAATTCATGTTCCCTAATAATCTTTAATCAAAACAACTTCCCCTCCCTCTTGCAGTGTCAACTCATCTCTTCTCTGATGATGTATTTACTGGTGTGAGGGCGGGGCAACCTGTCACTCACATGAGATCGACCAATAGCAAACTACAATGATATAATCAATTCCCATGGAGAAAATCTGCATTTTTTTTTTTGTTTTTTTTTGTTCAAGAAGCCATTTCACTCGAATATTTATATACATCAGAATAGGAAAGAAAACTTCCCTTTCATGCTGACTTTAACTCCTTATCAGTAAATACCTGAATCTTATTATTTAAAGCTTAAACGCAAACTATAAACTCAGCCACGGACTGTATGCAGATTTTTCCAAGCTACCATCAATCTGACACTAAATGCAGTTCGCTGTTAAATGTAAGGGAAAATAACACTGTGAAAAAGGCAAAATGGCACAACAAAATGATTATGTCTAGCGCTACTGTCTGCAGCAATAATTGTCTCATAATGATCAGAGAGGAGACTACAGCTCTTCTGCTGGAACAACGAGAGAGAGAGAGAGAGAGAGAGAAATCAGTAATCGAGGGAGAAGCGGAAACAATTATAGTGTGTCTCATCAGGTAATGTTCCGCAATAGGAGATGACTTCTAAGGTTCCAGAAATGGACTATTTTAGGAAGCAACATCTTACACATTCAGTCACAAGGCCATAAATATACAGAACAAGAATCACTTCAGCTGTGTTAATTTTATCAAACAAATTACTGGAAAAATTCACACATTCAGGATACTTTAATAATGTTTAGATTTTTTTTATTTTGTTTTTATTTGTTTTTTTATGCATATGTTGCTGTGTTGAGTAATTCTGAATGGATCCGTGTACTGTATAGGCATATAATGCAGTCTGGTCAAGTGGGTAAGGGTTGTTAGTTTGTTTATTTATTTTTTTGTTTTGTTTTTGTTTTTTTGGGAGGGGGGGGGGGGGGGGTCCTGTTTGGTATCGCAACTTGTTTTATTTTTATGGGCTCTTTATAAAGTAACCTTGAAAAAAAAATGTGTGTGTGTGCTTGTGCATGTTTAGGAAAGTCTCTTATATCACAGTAAAAACAGTAATATTCTGTAATAGCACAGCAAATATTATTACAATTTCTATTATATTGTAATATATTTTAAAATATAATTTATTCCTGTGATGGAAAAGCTGAATGTTCAGCATCACTACGCCGTTCTTCTGTATCGCATGATCCTTTAGAAATCATTCTAATATGCTGATTTTGTGCTCAAGAAACATTTCTTCTTATCAATCTTGAAGACAGTTGTGCTTAATATTTTTGGGGAAATTGATAAATAGAAAGTTCAGCATTTATTTGAAATAAAATTTTTTTTGTAATGTTATGAATGTCATTATCCTTGCTGAATCAAAAGTATTCATTTTTGAAAGTTTGGTTACAGTTTATTGACAGACATTGACTAAAATGATTTGGTATTTCAGTCAAAAATGGACTAAAATGAATGAATATGATGAAATATTGATGGAATTTAATTTGCATTTACAGTAAATGACACAACTATAAAAAACTATGACAAAAAAAGTGTATAAATGAATACTGAGTATTCTTAGTATATTACACTTGAGCGATCTAACTATGACACAGTGGGATTACAGGCTACATGGACCCAGAATGAAATGCCGCTGTCCATCATAAATACAGCCACTGTGATGCAAGAGATGAAGAAAACCAGACAGATCGATGAAGACCAAAGAAGCCTGTGGGCTAGATCCATGTTTGTGTACTGCAACCCTTTGGATGATGACATTATAAAAATATTTCTGTGCTCAAGGTTTTTCTGCTCTTTTGCTAGACGATGTAAAACAAGGATGCATACAGGAAGTTGTCAGTATGCCTTGACCCTCACAAACAAGACAAAGTCGCTTTAATGTAAGTCAGTCTGTGAGGCCATCGAAACACCACCAGCAAGCTGTGTTTAATCAAAAAGATTATTGGCTCCACAACCTGAAAGGTGGGACATCCATTTCTACAGCCACCATTTTGAATGTTATGATTCCCTTCTGCTCTTTATGCTCAAGACAAGGACATTACCTCCCAGATTTCACTTGTTATCCTTCCATTGTGTGAGTTTTACCCATCCTTCCATTGTGTATTACCCAACCAATAGCCATTAGTTTAAGCCAACAGCAATAGAGATTCAAAACCAGAAACAAATCCTAAACCAAATGTGAAGATGAATCTGTCCTCGCTGTCTCAAGTCCTGAGGCCTTGACTATGGGTCTGTGCCTCCCCAGTCTGTCTTTTGTTGAGCCTTTGAACAGCTTTGGAGTATCGACAGGGGAGTGTGTGGGAAGCGGTAGAAGCTTGGCTTATCTGGCCCAAAGGGTGTGTGTGTGACTGCATTATGAAGAGAGAGAAAGTTGTGTGGGGATTGGAGGCTGAATAAGGTGCCAAAAGGCCCAGGACACCAGCTGAGGCTGGATAAGCAGCACCACAAAGAACAGACTTATTAACCAGACGTGAGAATCTTTGACTTCTGAGAAATCCCCTTACAATTCCTAAAACAGTTGAGAATCTTTTAAAGTGTACTCAACTTTTCATATCACAGATCTGCTCCATGATTAAACTGAGAGGGAACTATGTGATCCGAGACCAGAGCATCCGACAGATACCCTACATGGTTTGGTAAGATAAGAAATACACAAAATTAAGCCTTCTAAACAAAGGCAAGCTAATGGTATGCTTGCAATTCTATGTGCAATTCCAACCACAACAACAACATAAACTGTTATTAGAACCAAAACCTGGCCATCCACAAGATGTCAAAAAAAAAAAAAAAAAAAAAAAAACGAAAGACCATAGCAAAAATGCATTTTTTAAATTGAAAATATATTTTGTTTAAACCATCAAAATTCCAAAATAAAACATGTTTAATCTTTTGTTCAATATATGTATTTTTTTATCAAATTAATGCTGACAATGATGACATCGCTCTAATGTCATTGGTAGACTGCACGCCTGATCATATCTATAGAACATGCAATCACAAATGATATATAAAACTAAGAAATCATTCTAATTTGACTAGGACTTAGGTTTAAAATAATTAAAAGTAACTTTCTGCTGTTGTAGAGTGTTTTGACTGCAGAGCTCAGTGCATGAAATCATTAACTAGATTAAATCGATCTATCAACAAATTAAACTCACTCATACTGTCAAAAAATACTAAAATGTCATTCGAATTTGACAAATAATCAATTTTCTTGTCCCTAATAATGAACACAATGCAGGGGAAACTATAATATGAACTGCAGCAGTGCTAAAATGCTTACAGCATCATATAATTAACAACACAAAATGTATTCAAACTCACAAGACTGTCGACAGTTTATTTTCCACCAATCATTTTATTATATCCATGTATGCACAGTCAAATAATATAAACTAGTGAAATCGCTCCGTCTGTCTTGCCTGCACTCGAGATGGTGACGTGAGCTCCAGAGAGCCTTCGCTCGCGCAATTCGCTCCTCATTTGCATAAAGTTGAAATTTCTGAACTTTTGTCTCGTGTCTCCCGTCGCTTGACACGCCTACATTCTGTCGCCAACGGTCACTGTTGCTCTTGTCGCCGGAAGTCGCCAGCGCTCCATTGAAATGAATGGGATCTCGTCGCTTTGTCGCTGGCAGTGTGAACGAGGTTTTAATCGTAGTTTTTGTCCTTAGACTAGCCGCGACGGCGATGATTCTATTTTAGAAACGGTTTCTATTTTTCTGCGACTTCGCGGATGAAACAACAACACAAGTATGATAATGATAATCTCAGGTAGGCCTACTGTTTATGTGCTTTATTTAATGTTAAAAGCGTCTAATGTAATTTTGAAAATCATTTTGTGTCTTTCATAGTCGTACTGAAAGCAACAATGGACAATTCACCTCAGATCTTTAAAATAAATCAAACGAAACAAGAACGTTCAAACTGTCAACTCGTTGTGAACAGACAAGTGTATTCTATGAGAAAGATTGTTTCAGTAACTCAGTATATATTTTTAATAATGTTAAAATGGTGTAATATTCAATAATTTAATTAAATTTGTACTTATCCATTTCATTGCGAGTGCCGGGAGCTTGCAGAGAGAGCCCGCCCACGCGCTTTTCTGATTGGTTGTGATTTTTGATTGACACAATGCAGGGGAAACTATAATATGAACTGCAGCAGTGCTAAAATGCTTACAGCATCATATAATTAACAACACAAAATGTATTCAAACTCACAAGACTGCCGACAGTTTCTTTTCCACGCATCATTTTATTATATCCATGTATGTACAGTCAAATAATATAAACCAGTGAAATCGCTCCGGAACTATTCCTGTCCGTCTTGCCTGCACTCGAGATGGTGACGTGAGCTCCAGAGAGCCTTAGCTCGCGCAATTTGCTCCTCATTTGCATAAAGTTGAAATTTCTGAACTTTTGTCGCGTGTCTCCCGTCGCTTGACAAGCCTACATTCTGTCGCCAACGGTCACTGTTGCTCTTGTCGCCGGAAGTCGCCAGCGCTCCATTGAAATGAATGGGATCTCGTCGCTTTGTCGCTACGTCGCTACGTCGCTGGCAGTGTGAACGGGGTTTTAATCGGAGTTTTTGTTCTTAAACTAGCCGCGACGGCGATGATTCTATTTTAGAAACGGTTTCTGTTTTTCTGCGACTTTGCGGATGAAACAACAACACAAGTATGATAATGATAATCTCAGGTAGGCCTACTGTTTATGTGCTTTATTTAATGTTAAAAGCGTCTAATGTAATTTTGAAAATCATTTTGTGTCTTTCATAGTCGTACTGAAAGCAACAATGGACAATTCACCTCAGATCTTTAAAATAAATAAAACGAAACAAGAACGTTCAAACTGTCAACTCGTTGTGAACAGACAAGTGTATTCTATGAGAAAGATTGTGTCAGTAACTCAGTATATATTTTTAATAATGTTAAAATGGTGTAATATTCAATAATTTAATTAAATTTGTACTTATCCATTTCATTGCGAGTGCCGGGAGCTTGCAGAGAGAGCCCGCCCACGCGCTTTTCTGATTGGTTGTGGTTTTTGATTGACTTGATTGCGTCTCATAGTCTCGTCTGGTGTGGATGTAGACAGAAATTGTTTGTTGCTGGAATCTTATCGCATCGCGTCGTTAAGATGTAAGAGACATTCAAAAGCAACAGTAATATTGTGACATTATTACAGTTTAAAATAACTATTTTCTATTTTAACATATTTTAAAATATAATTTATTCCTGTGATGGCAACGCTGAGTTTTCAGCATCATTACTCCAGTGTCACATGATCCTTCAGAAATCATTCTAATATGCTGATTTTTTGCTCAATTATTCTCAGTTATTACTATTATCAAATGGTGCTCAATTATTAATAATGTTTCTTATTATCAGTTTTGGAAACTGCTTTTGCTGCTTAATATTTTTGTTGAAATTGTGATAATGATAAGCATTGTGCACCAAATCAACATATTAGAATGATTTCTAAATGATCACGTGACACTGAAATATTATTTTCTGAATTTTCAGCAGTGATTTCTCCAATGTTCCTGTTCTTACTGTATTTTTTTTAATCAAATGCAGCCTAAATAAATATTTCCCTCTGAAACTCTACAGAAATTTGCATTTGTTGTCAACAAAATCAGGGTTGCTGCAGGACTTAAAATAAGCTAAATGTAGGAATGTAGCTGGTAACTCTCATAAGCCTCCACATCTATAACCTAAAAAGACACCAGAGCCTCAAATGACCTGCTCCTGATAGCCAAAGTGATCACCCCAGACTCAAAAAACCAAGACCACCTTGAGCACCTCCTGGACTGACTACAAGAGATATGACTCAGTGCCACACACATTGATCCTTGAATATCTGGCTCCAAACAAGGTCAACAAGACACTAATGACCTTCACCAGGAACTCAGTAGTCCTCTGGAGGACAACACCAGAGGCCAGCTCAAAGACGTCTTCCAAGGTGTAGCATCTTTAATATGGATAACAGATACAGTATTTGCAATACCTTTAAGTCAAGTCAAGTCACCTTTATTTATATATTAGCGCTTTATACAACACATATTGTTTCAAAGCAGTTTTACAGGAAAATGACCTTCAACCACATGGTATGCATATATGGATGATGTAAAGCTGTATACTACACTGTAAAAAATGAATGTGATTTTAACGGTAAAATATTGTAAAAACGCTATGGAAAAAAAATTGTTAATAGATTAACAGTAAGTTACCGTACTATATACAGGGAAAAACTGTAAAAGCTCTAACCAGACATTTTATGTAATTTTCACAGAACAATGCTGTAAATTTTACAATCTTTAGAAGTAAAAAAAAGAACAAATCAATGTATAATTTACAGTCAAAAACTGTAAACTGATATTCCCACAATTCCCTGTGCGACACTCCACATTTGAAAGTATTTTGTTTAAATAATCATGTTTCTTAATAGTTTTTGTTATCAGTTATGTACATTAGGGTTTTATGTTACATGTTCTGTTGTTTAATGAATGTTTATTGCATTGTGTAAGTGTTGTGGGTTACCATGATGGTGTTTTCCGTTTGGGTGAATGACTCTTCTTTATATTAGTATATACTTCAGCTTGCGGAAAAGCTATTTGTGCTGAACTCTGATTCTTCTTGTGGCTTTCTCTTTTTCCACCTGCATTATTATGGTGGTTGTCAGTATATGTTAAAGGTACAAAACAGATTTTAGTAGTGTGCATTGTTGAATTTACTGGTTTACGTTCCAATTTTCTTGTTTGTAAATTACAGTTTTTTACTGTAAAATGTATTGTTTGTTCTGTAAATGTGTTTACAGTTTTTCTGTATTTTTTACAAAATTATTCTGGCAACCACAGCTGCCAAAATTATTTTGTAAAAACTACGGAATTTTTTTTACAGAGTAGGATTAAGAGGCATATTGAATATCTGATCCGCAGGTACTTGCATAAAGTCAGATCTTAAAAAGACAGTTGAATTGGAGGAACAAGATCAAAGCCATCAACACACATTCCCTACCAGTCATCAGACACCCAGCTGTCACTGTACGCTGGCCAAGAGAAGACATGGAAGCTGCACCAAGACAAGAAAACTTATCACTTTGAGAAAAAGACAAAAACTGGCATCCAGAGGCTGTATACCTATTGAAAAGAATGAGGCAAGAGCCCACCATCCTAATTAAGAACCCCTTTTGTAATCTACTATGATCCTATTGATGAAATAAATAAATAAATACATTTGTATTATGTTTAGTGATTACGTATGTATAATATGTTGTAACTTTTGTTGGTGGATAATTATTAAATTTTTCCTACATAGAAGCATGAAAGCTTGTTTCTGCTATGAAATAAAAAATAAAAAAGGTAATTGCAACTTTTTATCTCACAATTCGGACATTTTTCTCGCAATTGCAAGATATAAACTCACAATTGCGAGTTATAAAGTCAGAATTGCGTGATATAAAGTCAGAATTGCGAGATATAAAGTCAGAATTGCGTGATATAAAGTCAGAATTGCGAGTTATAAAGTCAGAATTGCGAGTTATAAAGTCAGAATTGCGTGATATAAAGTCAGAATTGCGAGATATAAAGTCAGAATTGCGTGATATAAAATCAGAATTGCGAGATATAAAGTCAGAATTGCGTGATATAAAATCACAATTGCGAGATATAAAGTCAGAATTGCGAGATATAAAGTCAGAATTGTGTGATATAAAATCAGAATTGCGAGATATAAAGTCAGAATTGCGTGATATAAAATCACAATTGCGAGATATAAAGTCAGAATTGCGTGATATAAAATCAGAATTGCGAGATATAAAGTCAGAATTGCGTGATATAAAATCACAATTGCGAGATATAAAGTCAGAATTGCGAGATATAAAGAGATATAAATTGCGAGAATTCTGACTATAAATTGTTATAAAAAATTGTTATATTTATATATAACAAATTGCATAAATATATATACAGTATATACATGCAGATATTTCTTAAATATATACATGCATGTGTGTGTATTTAAATATACATGATAATTATACACAGTAGACACTCATATTGTGTAAACAAACTTTTATTTTGGATGCGATTAATCGTGATTAATCGTTTGACAGCACTAATCTCTGTCTGTCTGTCTGTCTGTCTATCTATCTATCTATATATAGCTTGTACAGTTAAAAATTTGAAGAGTTCTCAATTCTTCAGAAGAGAAGCATCATGTGAGGATTACAAGAGACCAGACCGGTTTACCGGGTTACAACTTGCATGTTTGTTTGAAGGGACACGCTAACAGAGTGAAGTGTATGCTGAAGGAGACTTCTAAAAGATGTCTTCCTGAGGTGATAAAACAGGCCCTGACCCTCACTATATGAAAGCCCCTCTGATTTGGAGCAGAATACGACAGGGGGAGAGGGTGGGTGGTCTACCACTGGCCTGTGCCTTGCTTCAGAACCAGGAAATCTACATAGCTTTAGTGGTCAGTCTCCCGTGCCTGTCATAAATCAAGAGCTGCACTGCAGGATGGAAAGGCTAAAAGGTGTCCACTGCAGGTTGGAGCCAGAGGAAATGGTTTGCTGTGAAAACAAGGCAGAGTTGTTCCTACTGGTTAGGATTTGTTTAGAGGAGCTGCTTAGATTGGCGAGGAAACAATGCTGTCTTTTAGTCATAGTTATCCATTTGGGAAAATGTGTTAGTAAATGGCACGCTATATGAAAATGACATATACAGCACCTGTGCTTGCCTTTACTGAAAAAGAGAACATAACAATGGGGGTTAGGAGAGGAATATTTAGCTGACATTTTCCATAAAGTACATTTTTCATTTCTGTTTATATTCACAAACTCACAGTCCCCACAGGCAATTTCAGTTAGTATGCTCCACCAACCCTTTTGGAAAAAGAAACCGCTTAAACCAGCCTAAACTTATTTGCTAGTGTTAGCTGGTCTAGCTAGTTTCCCAACATATTAAATTGGTGTTTATCTTCTCTAATCAGTCTCACAGCCCAGCTAAGTTGGTTTTCAGCTTGTCTAATTGGTCTTCTAGTCTGGCTTATAGCTGACATTCACTTGGTCTAGCTATTTTCTCAGCCTGCCCAAGCTGATGTTCAGTTGGTTTTTGGTTCAATTATCACTGATTTCTTTTAGGTAATGTATATTTTATTTCAATTAATAAAAATGTTTATTTTTTGATTTAGTAAAAGTTTATTTTAGTTTTAATTAAAGCTGCAGTCCATAAGTTTTGCCTCTTTGGTGCCATCTTTGTTCGAAACCTGCAATTGCAGTTATTTGCGAAATTATCATCATCGGTTGTGCATCGGCACGGCTCCTTAGTTAGTATGAATCAGTCACCACACCAGTGGATACTATACAGGTACTTCGGAATCACAGATTCTACATCTTGGAAGTATGACCAAAATAAGAATTTTCACCAGAGAATGTCATCTGAACAACTTACAAATCCGACCACTTTTGTTCTGACTGAGAAAAAAAAACATTACAATAAATCACGCTACCAATGGTGATTAAATCTAACGATCGTTTAGCTCGGATCACATCAAACTGTACAAATTATTATTATTGTTCTACTTTGTTCTCAAATGGTTAATGTTAACAACATCAGCGCCGCGTAACTATGTGTATTTAGTGTGTATTAGCGTTACCTGTAGATTTCAATTTCTGTACAGTCTAATCTCTAATTGTCCATTTGTCATACCATACAATCCGCCATTAAAATGATAAGTTTAATTATTGCAGCTGCTGTGAGAAAAGGCTATAAATGATTCGCTACCAGCAGCATCCTCACATGATATAGCCTACTAGCTGGGACTCCTTCTTTATGTAAACAGACGTGACATAATGAAGCACAGACGAACGGCTGCATGCTTGAATTTCCCGCTGAAACCTACCAGTACCACTCAAATTAGAAATCATTATTACAAGCTTACCGTTGTGAATCGGGCTAAGGTAAGGAGATAGTTTTGAACACTGGATGGTTATGTACTTGCTCAAAAATTGACTTTGGATAATTTTAACCAAAAAAAGTTACGGACTGCAGCTTTAACTATAATAACCCTGCAGAGTTTAGCTACAACCATGATCAAATGCATTGGTTGTAATTTTCTAGCAATCCTGAAGACATTGATTAGCTTGTTCTGGTGAGTTTGATCACTGTTGGAGCTAAACTCTGCAGGACAGTGCTCCTCCAGGGCAGGATTTTGAGGGACTTTGTTTAGTTTCTCAGCCTGATCAGCTGAAAAGAGCCCCAAACCCTTAAAGAAAAACTAGCAAACCAGATCAGCCTGACCAGGCTGATCATCTAACACCTAAGAGCTAAGGCTGGTTTAAGTTGTTTTACAGCAGGGATGCCTACATTCTGTCATTCACTATCTTTTTTCCCCCTCTCTCCCCTTTTGCTCCTTGGCCAGTGCCCTGCCATGAAAATTACTTCAACGGTAATTGAGATCCAGTCTGATTATTCCCATTTGATTGTCTAATGACCACCTGAATGGGATTCTTCATGTAATGTGAGCTCTGTTTGATAGGCCACTGCAGAGACACTGTGTCAGCCACTACATTCTCATGCAATTAGCATTCTAGACCTCGTCCTTTTTCATGCAAAGCCTCTCAGTCATCCGACTGCCTTCCAGTTATGCTGTAGATGAGCCCTTGTGTTCTCCTCCTTCTCATGTAAAGATTTCATGTTACTATCTAAATTGCTTCATATCTATATATGGTAATGAACGTTTTCAGAAACAATATTAGAAATATAAACTGATATTGTTCATATTCATCAGATATACACCACCATTCAAAAGTTTTGAGGCCAGAAAGATTTTTTTTTTTTTTATAAGGAAATTCAATCAAATAAATGCAGCCTTGGTGACACTTCTTTCAAAAGCATTAAAAAATCTTAACCACAAACTTAAATAGTATATCTTGTTAATTAATCAATTGACATTTCCATTAAATGATGCAGAATACAGAACTCTTCACTATTATATAGAATACAGACTCTTCACTATTATATCAGGCTTATCTGCTATACTCACCCAAGAGATATTTTACAAACACTGTGCAGTATTTATTGTTTTATCACTAACCATCCACCGCGAGACCCTGTAATGTGGTTTACTATGTAACTAATTCAACATTAGTGTTAGTCAAGTAATCCATTCTTATTATACTACCACAAACAATAAAGAAACCAAGAGCAGGAAGAGGTCACAATCAATGTTTGGTGTGTAAACGCCAGCATCAATCGACGTCCCACTAAGAGACAATATCAACCCTTTATGAGCACATGTGCCTTCCGCCAAAACATGCTTACAAAGACAATACCATTAGTCCATAAAGATGGGTTTGTCATGTGTTATGACCATACATCTCAGAGTTGCCTTTGGTAGTATGCTTAGTTATGTGATTAGTCTACTTTTATTTGATATATACTGTATATACACTGTAAAAAAAAAAATTTCATGATTTGTTATCACAACATTTTTTTTCTTCTGTAAAATCAACATAGATGATTAATGTGGTTCAGATAACATAATATTTTGAGTTTCTGTTGATTAAACCAATCGCATTGTATTAACTCAAATTTTTAATTTCAATGAACTCAAAATTTTAAGGCAACCAGGTAACTTTTTTTTTTAATTAAACCAACAATTCTTTTTTACAGTGTATATTTATATAATGACATGTTGATTCAGGAGAGTGATAAAAATGGCTAATATTATCACTTAAATCTTTTATTATAAAATTATTGACTTTAGTTCCATTAAAAAAGCCTTAGCCTTTTGCACGGCTACTATTACTCAGCAAGATGGTAAATTTAGCATGAAATAGACTTATCTCTGGGCAGAATTATTTATTTATTACTGACCACAAGTTATGCGATATGCATGCTATTCAGTTCAAATCACCCAGTCCCAAATTGGAAGTGCCTTTTTTTCTTCCATCATTACATAAAGTAATCCAGATGAGTTTCCGACATTAAGGCTGATGAATTTTCGGTCTGAAACCACAACTCAAGGCGACCTGTCAATCCACCATCAGCTCTGGTTCACTTCTGATGAATGAGACCCATAGAGTTATACACTAACATGACTGTCATCTAATTGCTCAGGAAATCTGTATCTATAATAAGCTACTGCAAATTGAAGCATTATTCTGTGTGAAAACCACAAAGAAGGTGTAATCCAGCTGCTTTCAAACTAAATAAGACTCATTCTACGTAACCACAATTCTTCCATTACCACCCCACTTCTCTAAAACATTAGCTCAATAAAGAACGAAATAAAGCCCTCTGGGGTTAAGACTGGCAAACTGGAAGTTTAAGCGCAAGAAACCATTTGCCCACAGTCTGGTATTGCCTTTCAGTATCATTAACTTCTGCAGGGCACAGCAGGTTTCTGTCGCCACTGACCAGATTGCTTTAAATGCCGAGCAATTACATGGTTGAGGCCAGAGCTTAAAGAATGAGGAAAGTATAGCTTCTCTACTAGCGCCATTGTAATAGGATTATTAGGGAGCGAAAGAAAGAAATTATTTTACTGCACCGCAGACCACAGACTGCACCTAACGACCTCTACACTTAATTAACGCATTAGCCTTTCTAATTAAGATATGTTGAGAACTATATTTTACAACTCTCCAATGTAAGAACTTCCCATTACACAACACCCACATTGTTCCTCCTCAAGCTTTGACTTCAATAATGTCTATATTTGCCCAGTCTCTTTTGCTCTATTGGGTTATTCCTGTAATGCAGTACACTCTAAAAAAATGCTGGGTTAAAAACAACCAAAGTTGGGTTAAATATGGGTTTAAAAAATGGGAAGGTTATTTTTAACCCAGCATTTTTTTTTTTAGAGTGTAGACATCATGTAATTAATACTGGAAATATATGTATATATGCAAATTACCTTCAAGTTGACATCCTCATATAAGCTAAATGTCAATTCCTTAATGAGCAATAAATTTTAGCTTTCCATCCTTTTTTTCTCCAATCCCTTTAGGCTTTCTGATCATTTTCTTTACATTGTATAAATAATCAAGTCAAAATGAATAAAGTTACAGAATTTAAAAGGCACTGCATAGCAGTAATGACCTCCTCCCTCACTCTTTGTGCGAACCCGTTCGTTACCCATATCTTAAGCATGCTGAGCATTGAAGACGGTCAAGCAAGCACTTGGCTTTGATAATGTATGTTAGCAGCATAATGCATGTTTGAAAATCAATGAGCAGCTCCTTTTGATCACAGTCGCAGCCCCTTCCTCACAGCGCACCGTAAATAGCTGCTGCGCTAAGCAGACGGCTAGCGGGGTGAGAGAGGTGAAGCCCGTAAACAAACAATGACATGGCACAGTGTATAGACTGGCACGCTTCAAGAACAGAACCCTGAATGCGCTAAAAAACTGCTGCCAGCAGTCATGCAGTTGCATTTCATGACCTAGTTGTGCATGAGAATGACATCAAATGTGTAATTTACAAAAACACATGTCCACTTTGACATTCCAGTTGTGACAGCCCATCTAGCAAGATTTTGCTGCCTACCATCTCACTATCTATCCAGCAGAGTTATCATCAGTTCTGCTTTGAAATAGACAAGGCCTACAGGGTTACAGTGTGTGTTGAAAGTGCAACCGAAGAAGGGAAAAACATGTCCCCCCTAATGTCTTCAAGGTCTCTTTAACAAGCAGTCACCACAAATGACAGACAGCTGCACTCTGCATTTCTGCCTGTGTGTTGTTTGTTCCCTCTGCGGCAACCTGTCTGCTGTCAGCGCGGCCAGACGTTGTGTTATTTTCGTATGGTCTGTGAGGATTGTGCTGCTCTTGAAACTCTGGGGAACCAATAAAATCACCTCGTCTGTCCGATTTAGAGATGTGCTAGAGCCTTCAACTGCGCACTAAACTCCCGGAGTTCCCATAATTTGCCTGTTTGTTTTGTCAGAGATCAAGAAACTGAAGCTGAAAGTGAAATCTATATTTAATGACTATTACATATATCCATAATGGATATAGATCTGGCTGTGCTGCATATGAATTGTTTATTGTGCAACAATTAATTATTAATAGTGACGAGTTCTCAAAATTGGCTTTAAAATGTTATACTTTGTTGGTACTGAAGGGAACGGGGAGACTGGGTCATGTGCTGTCGATAATTTTTCATTATTGGTCACTTTTATAAACAAAACAACATGCAAAGTGAGAACTGCTGCAGAACTAGCATTACACAGTGATTAGCATTAACATAAATCCCAAACCATTAACATACAGTACATAGCCCTGACCATTAACTATAAAGTGTACTGATTTTCAGATTAATCAGAATCTTCATATGAATGGCATTGGTTCTTAAAAATCGCCAGTGTTTCCAGTCATATTAGTCATATTTTACCTGAGTATTCAGTATTCAACTCCTTAACCTGATATTTTTGGTGAATCACAAGTATGTGTAGTCTGATTCATTAACTAAGAAGCTGATCCTTCTTAAAGTGGACCAAAATCGTACAGCACAAACAATTCTGAATATACATGTATAAACATCTACTTACAGTGATATATACAGTGCATTATATATATGTTACTGAAAGTTGATTCAGACTAAACTGTGCGGTTTATAATAGTCCTTTAGGATTGTTGCTTGTCAGACTGTACGAACATTATCCTCATGTCACACTGTGGGATCTCAGCTGTCATTTATGTCAGACTGTACGACAGTCAAGACGCGTTAAAAACGGACGCGCGCATGAAAACTTGTCGGAGTTTTACATTATCAATCCGTGACACGTTCGGTGACTGTGAGCTGCATTACACGCGGGACTGAAATGGTGTCTAACAAAGACATCTCTAGCATTAATTTTGATCACGGCTTGTCTTGAAAAACGAAGACAATTTGACGTTTGTCTTAGGAGAAGTCACAATGGAGGACTGTGCGCCAAATCTTCTGACACTGCGAGAATTTCGTCTGAGGTCAAATTTGATCACAGCGGTCATTAATCGGCTGTCTGTGAACATGTCAAACTAACGATCAAAGACTATAGATTTTAGCCTTGAAATCTTTTAGGATTCTCAAAATTTGTCTCAGACGACCAAATCGTGGCCAAAATCGCACAGTGTGAACCCGGCTTAACTGAGTTCACTCAGATTAATTCAGTTTGTGAGTCTTAATGGGGTTGTGCTGTATGTTTTTTTATTTGCTGAAAAGGAACAGCACATAAGGATAATTTGTTCGTGAATTAGGCTAACTTGTTGTACTTGTTGTATGTTTTTGATCCACTAAAAAAGAACTATATTAAGCACAACCTTATTAAAGGGTTAATTCACCCCAAAATTAAAATTTTCCCATGATTTACTCACCCTCAAGCCATCCTAGGTTATATGAAAATCGGATTTATATTAAAATATATCCTGGCTCTTCCAAGCTTTATAATTGGAGTGAATGGTGCCAGAGATTTTGAACCCCCAAAAAAGTGCATCCATTCATCATAAAAGTAATCTATACGGCTTCAGGGGATTAATAAAGGCCTTCTGAAGCAAAGCGATGGGTTTTTGTTAGAAAAATATCCATATTTAACACTAGTTAAAAAATTTTAACTAGACTCTCGTAAGGCTGTTACCGGAAGCCAGTGATTATAGTTTATAAAGTTGTGAATATGGATAGATACAGACATATCGATATTGAAATATCTGAAACGCTTCAAATACTCAATTTCCAGAGAATAGATAGACGATTCCAGCTGTGCTTTCTCTCTCTCTCATCTCTCCGACAGCGAGTTGACACACAAACCCGCCTCCCCTCACTCACTCTTTTCATTTGCTCAGGATGAATATTGTTAGTGTCACAGGGCTTGAATTTTGGCGTGGGATTGCGTGTATTGGACATAATTTTACTCATTCCCGCAGATTTTGTGCTCACACCTAAAGTGCGCACACATAAAGCTGCTTCTCAGTACTCACAGTTATTTTTCAATGCTTATTGCACTTAAACAGTCAAATAGACACAAAATAATGTCAAAATGCTGGTCTTGGTGAGTATTCACATAAACACAGTCAGTTATGTTTTAAGTGAATGTAAACAGTTGAGAAAGAAAACAGTTTAATGGATACATGCGTCATGTCTTAAAGTCACAGCAGCCTAATATACCTGCTGCCTGCAAATGATGAGATATAGGCCTAATATTCAAAATATCTATATGGCAGTTTTCTCAATGATATCAATGTCCAAATTGTGGCCAGTGAAAATGCTGAGTGGATAGTAACTTTGGAAACCACTAGCCACAGTGGCTGGTGAACAAAAAGTTAATGTCAAGCCCTGTAAATAATCTACTTTAAATAACATTAAATTCATAAATACCAGTAGTGATGTTGTACAATGAGGATATTGTCATGTCACCAGAAACAAAGTCATCAGTGTCCCCATGTGTAGTAAGCCAGGGTCCCTACCAGTGCCCGAATTCATGTACACTATATACTGATTCACGACCTATAGGAAGCTAGGGAGCTGACTGAGACGCACCCAATGATATTTCCTGTCCTATGGATGTTGGACCCCAAAACATTTGAGCTCATTTATAAAAAGTTCATCGCCAATGGCAGTCATACCATGTTGTGAATGTTTTCAAAAATTACTATTTGAATTGCCATGCCGAATAGCATTCTTCTCTCATACACTATTTGAGCACACTTGTTTGATACTGTTTACATTAGACACCTATTAGTCAAGGCTCTGTTTATTCAAGTTAGGCACGTCAAAGCAAGATGGACACAATTGCAAGGAATGATCGCAGATATTCGATACAACTCTTCGAAGACCATGAACTTCAGTTTCAGTTCACATTACACAGTTTAACACCACTGAATGCATATGCTAGTCCCAATTAAAGGGTGAAACAGCTTAAGAAAAACTAGAGCACTATGAATTTCTGGGGTCTGTCAGTAGGCTCTTCATCACTTGTTTTTCCCATTCTGGCATGCAACCGCCAATCACTTTGGCTCTTTATGACTCTTTTACATGGCTTACAGATGCAAAAACTCCAGCTGTTAAGCCTTGGGTGTGACGAAATACACATTTCTTTCCGATTTTCTCTATTTTTAGACTACTCAATATTAACACCTGATACAATGTCAGTTCAGTTGGGAAGTAAAATTCGCCATCCCAGAAACCAACAGCACGGCATTCATCAAAATAAACCTCTCCTAGTGACCTAAGCTTCCTGTGAGGAGCCTGAGGGGGGTTTGATGTGCTAATTATTTACTGAAGCAGTAGGCACTTTCAAATTAGACCCCATGCTGATGCAAACTATGAAGAGTAGCCCTAATGGGGTAACCCGGGTAACATGTGAATTGAAAGAGAAAGCAGGGGACATTGGGGATTACAATGGTCACTGGGCACAGTGCATTGGAAAGAGCCTCTATAGTGAGCAAGAATGGGAGGGGCCAGTCAAGGCCTTAGAACAGTATTAAATTACAGATGCATATGAATGGACGAGCAGTTGCTGCTGGCTTGGTCAAAACTGTATACCCTTAAGCTATTGTTCTTTACTGCTTGCGTTGGGCCTAAGAGGGAGGCTGTGGGTGGGGAGTTTTTAACCGTTATCACTTGTATGAGAGAATAGGGAACTTGTTCATATTCATTCCTGAGAGGCAAGTTCTGTACCACTTATAAGGGACAATTTTGTTAAAGATTTCTGCATTTAAAAAGAAGTGAATAAGACAATGCAAGTGCTTTGAATTATAAAAAAACACAAACGTACAGGCTGAATGAGAGGTTTGTGCCAGACGGGCTCCTCTTGTGTCTCTGCAGAGAGAGGAGAGGAAAAAAGAAGGGAAGAGAGAAAAAAATGGGGGAAAATTACATACCTAAATCCATGTATCTGGGCAGCCATCCAAACAGACTTTTCCAAGTAGATAGAAAAAACATACAAGGGAGCAGTGAGCAGTAAAACTCTAATATTGCTCTCAGTATGATCACAGAAGGTAGATTACCTTTGGATTTAGGATACATTCAAAGTTTTTCTCTCTCACTATAGCAACAGACTGAGTAAAGTGTAACTTAAATAAACCAGGTAGCCTAAAACATTAGGTAAACAGCCAAATTTATGTTAATACATAATTCTGAGTAAGATTAGAACATGGCATTAATCTCTGGATCCAGCTTAGTATGTTCCAATGCACTGGAATAACATTAGATTAATGATGAAACGGTCATGATTACATTGTATGATTAAAACAGGTTTAAAACAGCCGTGGCCCAAAAGTGCTCAAATTTAAGCTCTATTTTGAACCGAGGGGGTATTCTGTCAATGGAAGAAGCGACTGACCCACCGTAGGCATGCTGTATTATCTCTGAGCCTGACGGTGCAAATCCAGCTTAGCTCATGTTTACATTTTGAAAACGTTCCTCGATGTGGTGAGATGCCAAGCCAAAGCATGGCTCTGAGGGTCTCTAGGGACATGCTACAAATCTCAGCAGCGCAGCAGGGGTCAGGGATCTTTCTATAGGCCTGTCGAAGGGCCAGCACATGTAAACCCATTAACACAGAGAATTTACTTAATGCTAAAAGGACAAAGAGATAAAAGATGTTGTTCGGTACAAGCGATAGTCAGTGAGGTAAAATATGTAAATACATTTATGTTTACTTAAAATTATGCTATAATTAATTATACATTTAAAGTAGTGGACAAAAGTGATGTTAAATTTTCATTTTGAATGTACTGAAATTTTGAAATAAATTTTGTAAGCATATTGCGTAGTTGTGTTTGAAGTCAATTACAATGCAATGAAACATGCCAAATTCTGCAGCCATAAATTTTGGCAAGGCTGACATACAAAGAAATTATGAACACATGCAAAAACAGGAGAGAACCAATGAAAAATTAATAACTGATTATGTAGTAGTCAATATATGCTTTTTTTTTCCTGTGAGCTTTTTGTTATTCTATGCATTTTTTATAGTAAAATAAAACCTCTAGCTGCAGTTTAGCCCTGTTTTGCCAAATAATTTTGTCAGATAAACAATATAACAAAGATTTGTGTTTTGTTCTTCCTTCATATTTAAATTTTTAATAATATAAAATATTTTCCTCATATTTTGATTGTTTAATTGAACTTGTAGAGTTATTAAAAACAAATAACTTTTTTAGCCACTAATGTATGTATATATATATATATATATATATATATATATATATATATATATATATATATATATATATATTATGATCACTGTAAAAATAAATTGTTGGTTTAACTTAAAAAAGTAAGTTGCCTGGTTGCCGTAAAATTTTGAGTTCATTGAAATTAAAAATTTTAGTTAATACAATGAAGGCGATTGATTTAATCAACAAAAACTCAAAATATTATGTTATCTGAACCACATTAATTATTTAAGTTGATTTGACAAAAGAAGAAATGTTGTAATAGCAAATCATGAAAATATTTTTACAGTGATGTAATGCATATATTTTATAATATAATATATGCATTATATAAATAAAAAGAGTGTCGAAATGGAAATATGCCCAGTAAAGGTTAAACCAAAGGGGAAAAAATACAGTATACATATTCTTTGTCTGGGCAAATTTCCCTTTCAACATAATTAATAATTCTCTCTCTCTGCAAAAACAAAATATTAATAACTGATTATGTTATAGTCATTTTACGTTGTAGTCAATATAGTATGTTTCAGTCTATATATAAACAATTATTCCATAATTCCCTACATTACATTATTATAAGTATATTATATATTATTTTTTTAATATAACTATGTACAATATATTATGTATTATTATATATTAACCTTATATATAACCCTTTTCCCTTTTAAAATAAAACACTGTGATATTTGCTGGCAAAAAAAAAAAAAAAAAAAAATCTATGTAGGCTTGCATAGTGGTGTACTAAACACTTTGCACAACAAAGGAAGTAAATCTGGTGAGGTTCAGTAGCCTGGTGACTGACATGCAATGCAAAGAATGGACAGCAAGTGACAGGAACATAACAGGTCATCCTTTCCTTTGCACAAGAAGAATGTCACCACAATTGCTGAAATGCATTTCTTATTACCAGTTCAATAGCTAATCTTTTTTCTTGTACTTTGAGTTCCGAGGAGGAGTGATCTATCTGATAGCAATAAACATTGGTGAGCATTTCTCTCACCAAACATAGAAGCACATCCGACAAAGCAGAGGATATTAAGAACACAGTTCTCACACACTACACTGGCGAGAGAAAAACAGCTTTGTTGTCATGGTCCAATTTATTATTTTTGTCTGAGGTAGCTGAAGCAGAATGACATAGATGTGCAACCCAAGCCCTCAAATCATCTTTCAAGAAGACTTATAAGATTTTGAGCAACACATTCAATCTAAAATGTTTAAAACCACCAGCTTCTTTTCCAGGAGCCTTTATGTAGATGTCACATGTGGCATTTGGCCATGAAATCCAGATTTTATGAATGATTTAAGAGCTCAAGGCATTGGGAATTACTTTCTTTTGTCACCAGTTTCCAACTACTGGACTTGATAGATGTTATCCTCCTCAATGTCTACCAAGCATTTCAAATTTCCATTTATTTAAAGAGGAAATGGAGGGAAATTTTAACGGGTCACTAATTTCATTTCACTGCGTTCCGGTGGCATTAGGCTGGACCAGATATTTCAGAGGAGCACAAAATCAATGTGCACATTCTGTGGGGAATCGCTCCATGAATCCATTAGTAACTTTGACCAAGAGGTCAGGTAAAGTAATAGCCAGATAAATGTTTTATTACTGATGCCCTGACTGACTTAATGGCCAAACTAAATACATACAGTACATCCATGCATGTCAAACACTTACGATTACATCAGGATGATGTAATGCATTTTATCCGTGGCTCTTCATTAATTGTATAAAATGCTGCTTCTTGTTCATATAGACCATTTTCACTCTTGCATGCAAACATCAGCCATCAGATATCTAGAAAGAAAGAGCCATGTATCACACATTACCAGTGTTGGGGGTAACGGATTACAAGTAACTTGAGTTACGTAATCAGATTACTTTTTTCAAGTAACTAGTAAAGTAACGCATAACTTTTAAATTTACAACAAAATATCTGAGTTACGTTTTCAAATAAGTAATGAAAGTTACTTTGTTTTCCCATGTTTTGACTGACACCCTCTCCAGTCCCAATGTTGACAGAAATCAAGAATAAGAATAAGACTCATTTGTCTAAACCCCAGTGACGGGTAGGTTTATGGCTGGTTAGGGGTAGGTCATTTGTACGAATTCATACTAATTTTGCAACTCGTAAAATACGTACGATTTAGCAAAAACATAAAAATTTGTACGAGTGAGTTTGTACGAATTGTACGTACCTCATAAAAAACGTACATGAGATCAGGTTGGTATTCCTCAAAATGAATAAAAACGGTGAAATGCAATCTCCGAATATTGCACAAACCTGCAATAATTAAATATGTTAAATTAAACAAATATACATTTATGTATTTAATCTCACTTTATTAACCAATGTCTTTGCTGCTGACCTTCGATTATCCAATTCAACCACACTAATAAGCAAAAATGACTTTAGAATATCATCACATTTGTGACCAGCCTGAAGCTTATTCATTTTACTTTTGGTGTGAAAGGGTCTTTACATTTGCCAAAAATAGAACTTTTTTGTTGTTATTAAAAATAAACAAACAAGCAAGCTCAGCCCAGGTGAGAAAAAATAACCCAAGAGTAATGTAATGCATTACTTTCCATTAAAAGTAACTAAGTAACGCAATATTAGGTTACAATTTATTTTACAGTCCCGTAATTAAATTGTAATCACTCAAATAAGTACTGAGTACTATTAATTAACTACATGTACTTACTATAGAGTTACAGTTAGGGTTTGGTTTAGGGTTAGCTACTTGTAATTATACATAATTTGCTGTTTTCACGTACATGTAGTAACGTGTATGGCACTGTAAAATAAAGTGTTACCCAATATTGCAATGGATTCCTTTTAAAAGTAACTTTCCCCAACACTGCACATTAATAGACTGCAATTAAGGTGTTTAAAGAAGGTAATTTGCGTATTAAATTTTTTTCAGTGCATTCCTTGCAAGATTTAGTAAATGCATCTTTAATAGATCTTTAAGAGATCCATTTGCATGCTTCGGAAACAGTTCTAAAAGCAGTTGTGAGCGCTTTAATGCTTTAGTAATCGTCTTAAGTGCATATTGATTTGAAAATCTAATGACAGATTATATTTAAGAGTGTTTGTGTATTCTTGCTTATAACCTATTTTTCTAAGCTGCATGACTGGTCACTAGGAAAAAAAAAAGAGGGCAGTGGAAGTCGGGGGGCTTCATGGGAGGAGTTGGGATGTGATTAGTGGCAGCTGTGGAGCATTCATGTTGCGTCTCTCCTCTTCACTCCAACAGGCCACAAAATCCCACCAATCACAGGGCATGGCTTTCAAACAGCGCAAAATTTGATTTCTTAAAGGGGCCGTTGCTTTGAACAGGAGGAGTGGAGGAATTGTTATGATTTAAACTGGTAGGTTTTACTGGTTCCTGCCAGGAAAGATGTATATTTTCAAAGCAAAATCAGGTTATGCAAAAGCTGGTATGAACAAACAATGACATCATTATTTCATTTAACAAATTGAGAGGAGATTTTATGGTGGTAAGTATTTGTTTATTAAAAGATGAGTCGAAGAGAGGTTTACATTTGGAATGTGAGGCTAGACTGCCTTGTACTTCACCATGTTCCCTGGCAAAGAGTCCATCATATTCCAAACCTTGTATCAAAACAGACTTTATGTAAGACCCACATAAAAATAAACAAAATATGTTTAAGTGCAAGAAACAAAAATACAGGTTTACGGTTGTTGTTGTTGTTGTTGTTTTTAATAGAAAAGACGGCAGTCTTGAGTTGAAAATAAACTGTTTCATCATATGAAACGAGGAAATGGAATGTACCTTTTTTTTTTTTTTTTTTTGCTTTCTTGGTTTTTCCTCAGCCAGACCACCGACATTCATTAATTGCCCATTATGGCACATTTTCAAAAGTGAGTCATTTTCAAATTGGTTGCAGGACTTGAATTGTCCAATTTTGTGGGTCATTTTAAAGAGAAATGGTGGGGTTTTTTCTCCACAGAAAAGCACACTATGTGACCATATTCAGTTACGATCAGTTCCAGCTGATTTCTTTATTCATCATTGACTTCAGCATCATGACAAATAATGATGTTAACAGAGCAAAAGTCTGCCTGTTCATCATTTTGCTACAAAAATTGCAAATAATAAAAAAAAAAAATGTAGATGGTCTGCATTTACAAGTAAATATATTGCACAAAAAAATGAAGGGGAAACAGTATGTGCCATTAGAAAGAAAAAAAAAATCCAGTCTCACACCTGCGATTTGGGACCCATCCACATATCACGAGTATGATATACATAAACTCCTAACTTTACTATTTTACAGTACATATACAATCTTGAAACTAATACCAGCACTGAGGTATGCATCTCCCACCTCCCCAATGCCATATGTTCTACAAATACTCAACAAATTTGATCTACAGCTGTACAAAACCTAGCTTAAAATCACAAGGCATTTTTGATGCAAGTTTTAATTTAAACTTAATCCTTAAACCAGGACTCCCTTGCATGCTTAACACAAATGATAAAGGGAAGAAGTGCCTGAAACTCACTGAGTGCCCAGTAAGAACATTCCCTTTTTAACTGTACAAAAATATGCCTGAAAATATTTTGCTTTCTTTTAAAAAGATGAGGTCTGTTATGTATCAAAATGCTTCCTCTAACACCTGCAACTCTAAGGAGGTTTAGGCTGCTTAAGTTTCAAACCAGTAGGTAAACAGAATCAGTTTCTCAAAAAAAAAAAAAAAAAAAAAAAAAAAAAAAAAAGATTTTAAAAGAAAAAAGTTCCGGCATTTAGAAATGACTAAACAACGTTTGAAAGAAACGTCCTGAACAATAATAGTTCACAGATTTGCTTTGAGTCAGTCCACAGTCTTTACATTTTCAGCTCCCTGCAGTTAGAAAGAGGGTATAAGATGCATAGAAGTTCTCAGATTTTCCCTTTGTGGTCCGCTTTAGTTGAACAGTAATTGTAGACCTACAGAAAAATCCATAAAACCCTGTCATGCTGCCAGAAAAAAAAACGTCTGCAGACTTTTTTCTTTTTTGCTACAGTACCAGCTTCATGAGCATCTAATTCCTCAAACCTCTCCCCACCTATGGCAAGCCATTTTAACATTTAATGCTTCAAAGTATCTAGAATCTATTTTTTGTTATAAGTACTTATTTTTCTAATTACTAGTAAGTAATCCAATAGTGACTAGTATATATATATATTTTAATTTCACAACTACTCATTAAATATGTGTACTTATTAATTACATACTAATACTTATTCCTTTGCTACTATTTTTTTTATTATTATTAAGTACAGTACTTTTTATTTAGTGAATATTTAGTATTAAAAAACATTGAAAATACACTAGTACCTATTTGTCAGAAACTTGTGTATTTTCAGCTGTTACTAGTAACATTCTGAATTGAACTATAAAAAAGCTATTCTGATTACTTATGCCACATAAACTAGTGTAACAAGTGAGGTAAGAAATGTTAGTACTGAAATAGTGACTATAGAACATGAATACGTATTAGAAACTAAAAAGTAAATAAATACTAGTCACATTTGGATAACATACTCGTAATTAAATAATTGATACTAATAACATGAGCATAGATACTAAATCGTTTAATGAAATAAATGTTTAAAAGGCTTGCCATACTCGCCTCCTTATCAAATCCCCTATAGGTGGACCACCAGAAGAAGGCAGGGGAAAGAAATACGTACAGAACAGAGCATTATACCTCTCCCGTGTGTTATTACTTGGGACTTGTCTTTTATTTAGTATGTAAAAACCAAGTCAGAAAAGTTCGCTTCCAGCCAGTCTCCAGCTATCATTTCGCTGAGCTCAGGCGTGCAATAGTCTGGAAATTCAAAGTGGGAGCCCAGGCTGCCCTCGCTAAAAGACTCCAACTCCTTATCCACCAGAGAGAGGGAGAGATTCCCTGGATTTGGGTTGCCCAGCTCCGAGCTTTGCGCGGAGGAGGCGAAGTTCAAACTGAAGTCAAAAAGCAAGTCGTCCGCGTCTTCGCTAGAGCTGGAAGACGTGGAAACTGACCTAGAGGATGCTGGTGAGACAGATGCGGGGTACATTGTGCTCTGCTTGGTGATGTTTTTGAAGTTGTAGAAGAGTCTGTTGTTCCGGACCTCCTCGTACATGCTGGCGCCCTCGGACTCCGTAGACGAGCTCAAAGTTGGGCTGGCGGGAACTTTTGCTACGTTGTAGGCTCGGATCGGATCCTCTTCCTCCTCCTTCACCCTGACTCGAGAATCCTCCTCGGAGTCGATGTCGTCGTCTTCATCCGTGAATTCACTTTTAATGACAGTCTTTGAAACTTTCATGCTCTTAAACGCGTACTCATCTCCGTAGCCGTGAGATGATTTGCTCCCCGTCTTGTTCGTTTTCAGTTTGGGACATTTCTTGGAGCTCTTGGACATTTTGTTGCAGGACTTCTCTGGAGATGGTGCTGAGGGTTTGGAGGAACTGTCCAGCTTTGGTTTCTTCTTGGGTCTGTATTTGTAGTCAGGATAATCAGCCATGTGTTTCAACCGGAGTCTTTCGGCTTCCCTGATGAAAGGTATCTTTTCGCTGTCCTTCAGCATTTTCCAGCGCTTCCCCAAGCGTTTGGAAATCTCGGCGTTGTGCATGTCTGGAGATTGTTCCATGATCTTTCTCCTCTCGATTTTAGACCACACCATAAACGCGTTCATCGGTCGCTTTATGTGTCCGGTCGCGGTCTTGCACCAGTCTGGGTTTATCGAGACCATGAATTCACTTTCGTCGGAGTCGGTGGCTTCTCTGGACATGCTGTCCGTTTCGCTGTTGTCCGTTTGCTGCACCATGGTGCCGTTGCCGTGTGTTGTCAGTCCAAAATATCACCCGCGTGCGTCTGCTCTCTGCGCCTTAGAGGTTCACCCACTCTTTCCAGAGTTACAAGCCGCCTTCTTAACTACTTCTTGGCTTTTTCATGTACATGACATCATGTGTAGCGCTCCAATCACACCCCTCTTCTCCGCCCCACAGACTCCATGCAGCGCGCTTTAACCCTTAACGCGCTCCCGTCTGGACCCACGCTGTGCGAGACACGCATATCACTAGATAAACTGAACGGGATTGTGAGTGTCAACACATAAACACGCGAAACCAAACAAACCAAATGTTTCAGAATCCTTTATGACGATGTGAGACTATAGGAAGCATTGGAAACATTTGTGTATGGAAAGCTCTTTTCTCTCACCATTCAGACTCTCTCTTAATAAAATACTGAAGGTGGCGCTTGGACACTGTTCCTGTGTTCGCATGTGGGTGATTCTTCAATTAGGGGAAATGTTCAGTCTTCTGGGATGGTTTTATAGGAAGAAAAGCTTTTTAATAAAACAATCATTCTAGGATAGAATAGATGCTATTTAATTAGTTGAAAGAGTGCTGAAATTTTTAATTATCAGGGCTTGTTCCCAGACATTACTATAACTTCCACTCGATAATATGTGTTAAAATCACATCAATTCATTTCAGCTGGTATTTGGTATACATTGCCATCACAGTTTTATGGTTTATGTATAAGGAAATAAGAAGCAAGCAAGTTCAAGGCTAAACTAAACTTAAAAAAAAAAAAATCATTACCATCCCACATCATATCAATAATCCAAACTAGCACACATTACACCACATGAAGGTTGGTTGATCAAGGCCACAATCAGAATTTTATTGACGGATATGTAATACATATTTCAACATAGATGAAATATTGTTCACAATGCGTATCAATTAAAGAACCATCCTTATATCTATCTGCATAGACAGTTTTATTGAATAAAAAGTGATAACATCTACTTTTTTTTTCTTTTATCTGTCTCGTAATTTAATATTTTACTCTAATTTATCATTTTATAAGGATATAGAACTGGTGGTTTCGCAATAATAAGGATTAAGGTACTTCTTTTTAAAATGTATTTCTGCATTTAATGATAATTATTCACCATCATTGTAAATATTCTGCAATCTTATGTTTAAAAAAAAAAAAAAAAAACTTTCCATTTAACAGAGCACTTGTGCTTGTCTACAGTGTCTTATTTCTGCCACGGAATACATTCATTTTCAGTTTTCTCAGCAAAAAGGGAAAAGTAAATGGCAGTTCTTGATGTGCTTTATTCAAAGCCAACAGATCCTTTTTCCTGCCCACTGTGGTTAGCAGTCAGTAATGTTACTTGAAACTATGCATCTGCCAAGGCATCCTGTTTTCTGTCCCCTAGAGGGCAATCACTAGCCCTTCAGAGACCTTACATCACCCTCACCTCTGATGATGGAAGAAACTGCCCTGAGCAGTGGACATGTGACTAGTTTTGCCTAAAAAGGTAAGGCTTGGGGTAAGACAAGCACAAATGACAAGCCAGCATCTCTCTCACAGTGACCACATATTTCTGCTCATATTTCTTCAATTCTCCTTAAAGTCTCAAGGTCACCCGTTTGTAAATAAAAACACATGGTGACATACAGGAAACCCGTGCACTCTAAAGCCAAGACATTCTCTTCTGCTATTGGATGAGAAGAAATGTTGAATGAACAAGTATCTATGGATGCAGTCTGCTCCCTTGCTGTGGTTCGGTCTGTGTTACATCATCGTTCTTGTGATAGGCTCACAAACAGAGGTGAATCTGAGCTGCCTAATGATGTGCTGCTCATTAGCATGGCTTGTTAAGGGCTGTGAATGAGGTGAGAGTGTCAGCCACTGCAGAGGTGTGAGTCATCCTTAAAAAGGGAGGGTCTGTGCAGGGAAATCTGAGACATCCTCTCTCCCCTGACTGCTGCACAGAGTGCACACGCACACACACATGCACACACACACACACTTGTTTTCTTCCATCATGGCAGGGACTTTCTATTGATTACTGTTGTAATAGGGTCAATGACATGACGTGCATATTTTTGTGTCCAAGTGCATTATTTGTGCATAAGTGCATAACATATATCACTTTATTCTGTAAAACCTATTTAGTTTGAATTAGTTTGTTATCTTAAACCCCCAAAATGTCAGGTGGTGCAACTGTCTGAACAAATGAACAGACTGGAAAACTATTTAAAATAGTGTCTTAATAAAATAAATTTAAAAACTTAAGATTATGGCATCATTTTAGGTTTGAAACCTTTCATATATACATTTTTTTTTTTATAAATATCAGTAGTTTTTAAGCTGTTGAGATACAGTAATGTCCAGCAATTTGAATATCAGGGTGGCACAACTGAACATGGGACTTTTATTATGAATTGACAAGGTAATAACAGTAAAATGATAATGCATCATAGAGGACCCCAACTGATCCTTGTGGCAGTGTGAAAAGGTTTGTAGATCTCTCAAATACTGGTAAAAAGTACTAAATGTAGGTTGGTACACTTTCCATGTCAGGTGGTACAACTACAGTGTATATATATATATATATATATATATATATATATATATATTTGTTATACTACCTGACATGCTGTCAAAAATGAATTTTTAACACATTTGTTATTTGTGAAATGTTATTTAACAACTGAAACTTGTTTAAACACATTGTTCATGACTCAAAAATATGCATTACATCAGTTTTGAAAATATTTTTTAACCTCCTAAGACCCAGGAAATTATTATTTTTTTGTTTGTTTGTTTGTTTTAATTGAGTATTTTTTTTCATGTAATTACATTGTTGAGAGCATAAGAAACAAATGGATTTTTTTTTTTTTTTTTTTTTTTTGAAAAATTATATTTATGTTATGCTATGTCCTCATAAGTGGACACCAGGACTCATTTGTTTAAAAAATAAAATTACATAAAATGACATGTATAGGCAAAAACAATGGGATTTTTTAAATTTTTTTTTTATTCACCAATTAATATTTAGGTTTCAGGATTTTTTTTTTAAACCAAACATAGTTTAAAGATGATTCTCAACTACAGTATGTTATGAAAGATAAAAAGGAATGAATTGATATACCATTTTGCTTTATGCAACATGTGGGTAAAATGGCCATGGGTTTTCCCATTTAATGCAATGTATCTATACACAATCTAATTTGCATATTAATGTGTTCTTGGAGCAACATGTAATTAAAAAAGAAGTGTAATAATGGGAGTAACAGTTGGCAACATTTTCATAATTATATCTAATATTTCATAGGAATATTGATCTGTAATTTATTTCCCTATTCACTTGTTGTGTCTCCTAAAGTGCCTGATAAACACTGAGGACATGTATGAAATCAATGCCCTGTTTTGTAACAGAAAGTCATATTTTGATTAGAAATCCTCTAACATTTTCCTGAGATGTTGATTTATAACAAACAATTTAAAAATTAGTCAGATTTAAATATTATCAAATTTCCATCAGAGTGCTAAATTTGATCATTCAGTCATTTTTAAAGACCAAGAAGTTGTTGTCCTGGTGAAACCTCCAAACATTTGGTATTTCTGAAAAGCCCTAAATGTGCTCTTTACAGGACATCCAGACTTAAAACTGTGACATGTATGGTGTCAGAGAAATTCACTAAAATATAATGTCCTCATACGAGGACACAGGAATGCAGGAGGTTAAAAAAACATCTTTTTTGAAGCTTTATTTGTCAATGACCCAATAATACTGACCTAATGTTATTTTCTCCCACTAACCCTAAACTCTCACAGAAACCTTTTTGCATTTTTACATTTTCATTAAAACATTATTTAGCATGTTTATTAGACTGTTTTCTATAGGGACCACTGGCTGATATGTGATTTCAGGATTTACTATCCATTTTGTTTGCACAAAGCAGACAAAACCTGACCAAACCACAATACACACACACACAAACACACCCTACAAGTACCAGAAGGAATAGGTAAGTCAACAAGAAAAGCATTGGTGGTCTTCGTAGTTGCTGTCCACATGTGCATCCTATTATGCTTTTGAAACTCACACTGTTCTTCCAAAAGAAATATACGAGTTGAAATATTGTGTTGAATTGAAGCATTATTATTATCACTGGCTGTATGACAATCTGCTTTGTTTTAGCAGAGCCTCTTTAAAATATTTATAGTGTATTTGCAAGAGTAGCCCAAGTAAAGAGCTACTTTGTTGATGGTCCACTTTAGACTTAAAAAAGTAATATTTTGAGTTCATTGAAATTAAAAATTTGAGTTAATACAATGAATGCGATTGGTTTAATCAACAGAAACTCAAAATATTATGTTATCTGAACCACATTAATTAAGTTGATTTGACAAAAGAAAAAAATGTTAACAAATCATGAAAATAATATTTTACAGTGTAGTTTTATTTGTTCTGAACTCTACACATCCCTCATAAAATATTCTCTTGGTTATCTAAACTCTTTGAAACGGCTGTTTCTATGCAAGAGCACCGAAGCATGGATCAATACAGAGTCAGGGTAAGGGTTATCTGATGCTGCAGATGCATGGATCCATCTCCTCTGCATAGCCTCTAGACAGGTGGGCCTCCTCTGACTGCTATCTGGTGAGTTAACAATGGCTAGGAAAAGGGATCATAATAGGGGCCTATAGAGACGCAAATAAAGTTCTCACTTACATAATGCATTCCTGAATATTCCTCTTGCTTTCATGGAGTGGTTCTTGCCTTGAAAGGGTATTTTTATGCAAATAGCCTGATCACCTGATAATCATCATATGTAGTGTGTGGATGGTACAGATATTTGCATCCTATCAGGAGCTGCTATGACAAAGGAAACGCATCTGGATAGTGTTGTTAATGTTATCTCAGGAGTTTTAGATTGAAGTACACCCTGTACTTTGACAAGCTGAACCTGTGTGGAATAAACGATCGTTGATTTAAATGTAGGCAAATTGTATACAAAACATATAATCATTTCAACAGTCTCCATCTGCCAGATGAAAATACACTTTTAATGTAGCAACGCATTCATGTGAGACAAGAAGCTACTAGGACAGTAATGAGTTTCACAGGGGATGCAATTTACTCTGCAAATCAGTATAAGCACAGCCGAAAACCAGACTTAAAAATACAAAAAAGTTCTTAAAGCATAATTAGAACATGCTATTAAAGAAGAAATATTTTAATGAACATATCTCAGCTGAGACATGCATTATACACTGTGTGCTATATGTAATAAATTTGTCTAAGATGCCAGAAAGTAACTGCTTTCTTTCTTTTTTTTTTTTCTTTTCTCAATTTTGTTAGGCCCTGTGATTGTGAAGAATGAATAGTAGCACTGTACCCTTCACTGTAAACCAAGGCCATAACCATCTCTTGAACATTGGGGGGACCTTTTTTTATTTTTATAAAGCATAAAGAAACAAAACAGTGAACAAAATCGCTGCTTATACAATGGTATATCAGATATGTACAATAACAACTGTAGAAAAAAAAAAAAAAATAACATTACGATGTCCAGAAATCAATTTCAATAGTACATTGAGAACTCATGTTTAATGTGATTATAGTCTGTTTCGTAATACAATATATTGTTAGTTCTGAGTTTCTTCAATTTCGTGAATAAATAGGAGAGCGCGGGGCACAACCTAACGCTTTTTGACTTTCTCAGTTTGTATAAATCTACTTAGGGTTCAGGGAATTTCTTTTGTTCCACATTAATTTCACACGTCTGGTACAAATATGTGGTTTGTTTCATTAATACAGTGTATAGTTTTGTCTTTATGTACCCCGAAAGAAGGGAAGTGAAATGTGACAACATGCCCCATAGGTGGGGCACATTGTTACATGTGATGGGGCATGTTGTAACATGACCATATGACAGCTAAAAATTTTATCTGACTTAATTAAAAAAAAATATATGCATGACAAACTAAAATATTTTGTCAAAAAAAAAAAAAAAAAGACAATAATTATTTTTTTCATATAAAATAATAGCTTTTTTTAAAAATTCAAATGTAAATAATTTTGTAGTTTGACAATGAACACTCTGCAAAACACAGCTATACAGCACTGGTCAAAACAATACACCCAAACAGATGAAGAAACATATCCAGACAAAAAAACAGAATCTCCGCAACGGCATTAAGCGATCGATTGACGCGCTCGTCTGTGCTGTGAAGACTGTGTGCACGGGCAAAAAGAGAACGTAAACCCCGCCTACTTTTTAATTTGATTGGCCATCTCAATCATTTTGACATTGACGAGCGTTCTTAAACCGTTTGACCATTTCTAAGTATTGGGGGGGACTCAGTGTCTATGGTGGTTACGGCCCTGCTGTAAACCCAAATAAGTTGGCAAAACTCAAAAAATTTAAGGCAATCATTTGCCTCAACTTGAACCAACACTTTTATTTTGTACTCATACATTTTAATTATTCTTAACTTGAAATGTTTGAGTATACTAATTCATACATTTAACTTAAAATTATCATGTAAACATTTTTTTTAGTGTACACTCAGCTAGCTATAACAAGCTAATTCAGAAAATGCTAACTTGTTATTTTGCTAACATGTTAGCAATAGTATAGCACTTGCTGAATGAGTACAGCAATATGAAGTATTTAACATACTCAAACTAAGCCACATGCACCACTTGTCACCGATGGTAACTTTAAAAAAACCCACATTAACAGAAATTCTTCTAAATTAGCATAACAAAACATTAATCATTACTAAATCTCCCACTTAACTTTAATCTTGCACAAAAAACATTATATAACACTTAATTTTAGCATTTACTCCCCCTTTCTAGTGCCATGGGCAAAGGATGCTGGAAAATAGAAATCCCAGCCCAGTTTCAGTTAAACTTAAGCTCATCTAAATTAAATGAAATAAGTTCATAAAACTCAAAACAAAGAAACAGTTTAGTTTACTTAAAATATATCAGTTCTGTGAACTTGAAAGAAAAAGAAAAATAAATGCTCATAAAATTTAATTTGACGGAACTAATTTGTTTAACTTAAGTTTGTCCTACTCAAACCAATTAAAAGTAACTGAAAGTAATGAGACTACTAACTAAACCTTTCTGTATTGTGCCTGTAGCTTAGTGATACATCACACAGTTTTAATGTCAAACTATATTGGAAAGATTCATTGTATGTAATCAATTTACACTGTCAAACTAGCCTAATCTAAAAAAAAAAAAATCTCTGAGTCACAAGTCTATGCACAGCAGGGTCTACTCATTTAAAACAAAATATTTAGTTAAATTATGCTGTTCATTACTATTTTATATATATATATATATATATATATATATATATATATATAGTTAGCCTGTATAAATTGGGCCCTATTTACACTAGTGGAATTTAAAAAAAAAAAAAAATGCATTCGTTTTGCTATGGTTACGCCTGTCATTTACATTACACCGGCATTTTCGAACCTCCAAAATGGAGACTTTTGAAAACAATTGCGTGGCTGCCCACGTTCCATCTGCGTATCCTTGACGACAGTGTAAACAATAACGTGGAGACTGAACTCCAATCTTTGCTGGCTTTGTTGTCATTTTTAGCAGCCATTGTGCAGTTAAACTATGCATTTTTTTTAAAAACTGCAGCTTCCTACATGAGCAAGATGCAACTGTTTACACCTGTATGCGCATGCCCAGTGTGCATGAACTGTCATGTGACATGCGTTTTAAAATGAAAACGTACCAATGTAAACGGGGCCTTAGAGTGTTCAAAAACTTTCCTTGTGCCAGAAAATCTATAACCGAGGAAATTATATCATGTCATATTGTGTATATTAAAAAAATTCCTCTGTAAGTAACTTTATTAGCTTGTAGCATAGACAGATACATTTTCAAAAGATTAACTAGCCTACTTTGAAACTAGCTTGATAAGCTACACATAATTTAAAGTTTCTTCAACACTGATATCTACAAAATTATTGGTTCAAACTGTAATTGTCACAAACTAATATTAATGTGTCTGTAGGGTGTCAAACTTTTCACTCCCTCAAGGTTCTGATATTTAGCAGACATTTGACACCTGAGTACTTGTCATCAATGTAAACAGCTGACGCCTGACACTTCTCTGGAATGTCTATCACATGACACACTAACACAATCAACAGCTCCCAAGTCTACCCCCTAAAGTGCACCAATGTTTAGTAAAACACCCCAGAAGACTGGTCACAGCCCTTGGCTGTCAATTTCTCGAGTTAAAGGGTTAGTTCACCCAAAAATGAAAATTCTGTCATTTATTACTCACCCTCATGCCGTTCCACACCCGTAAGACCTTCGTTAATCTTCGGAACGCAAATTAAGATATTTTTGTTGAAATCCGATGGCTCCGTGAGGCCTGCATAGGGAGCAATGACATTTCCTCTCTCAAGATCCATAAAGGTACTAAAAACATATTTAAATCAGTTCATGTGAGTACAGTGGTTCAATATTAAAATTATAAAGCGACGAGAATATTTTTGGTGTGCCAAAAAAACAAAATAACGACTTCTATAGTGATGGCCAATTTCAAAACACTGCTTCAGAAAGCTTCGGAGCGTTATGAATCAGCGTGTTGAATCAGCAGTTCGGAGCGCCAAAGGCATGTGATTTCAGCAGTTTGGTGGTTTGACACGCGATCCGAATCATGATTCGATACGCTGATTCATTATGCTCTGAAGCTTCCTGAAGCAGTGTTTTGAAATCGGCCATCACTAAATAAGTCGTTATTTTGTTTTTTTGGCGCACCAAAAATATTCTCGTCGCTTTATAATATTAATATTGAACCACTGTACTCACATGAACTATGTTTTTAGTACATTAATGGATCTTGAGAGAGGAAATGTCATTGCTGGCTATGCAGGCTTCACTGAGTCATCGGATTTAATCAAAAATATCTTAATTTACATTTACACATTTGGCAGACGCTTTTATCCAAAGCGACTTACATTGCATTATACTATACATTTGTATCTGAGTATGTGCAATCCCTGGGATCAAACCCACGACCTTGGCATTGCTAGTGCCATGCTCTAACCACTGAGCTACAGGAAAGCCACAATTTGTGTTCAGAAGATTAACAAAGGTCTTACGGGTGTGGAACGGCATGAGGGTGAGTAATAAATGACATTAGTTTCATTTTTGGGTGAACTAACCCTTTAAGCTACAAAGAAGTGAAAAGAGAGTCAAATAAAACTAGTTCAGATAGGTGTGTGAATTTCAGTAGCAGCCACAATCTGAGATCCAACCACTGAGAAAACAAGTCAAAGCTTCTGTTTCAGTTCACCGTGGCAGTGGAAACGTGGGAATGCTTTGCTTGGCCGTAATGATGTCATCACCTTGCTTTCAAAGGCCCCTGGCATCTTGACATGGCAACATTTCACCTGTTGTCATTTCTACGTCCACACTCCCAGCCTGCCTGAGTGTGCCACTGCATTCAGGGAAACATTTTCACTGTACAACTACCTCCTGAGTGTTTGTATGCACTCTGTCTCCGGCTAATAAACATGGTCTGAGAGAGCCCTCGGGGCCGACGAGGCCGGGTAATGAGAGTATGTTTAGTCTGGGGAAGCTGGGACAAATTCTGATGGATTGCATGGCCACGGCTTAACCTCCTCTAATACATACTAAAGTACAGAGAGAGTGAGTTCTGCACACTTTCACTTTTTCAAAAGCTTCTTGGGAAATGGATGAAATCAGGTTCCAAGATACTCTCATGATTTTTGAAGTAAGACATATATTCGACAGAAGGCTGAAATGAAAATAACCTATGCTGCCAAAGAGATCTCGCCAAGCAAAAAGCACAATAAATCAAGGCTTTTCTCACTTCGTTGTGTAAGCGCATGTTTAGTGAAATGGTCTGCCGTGTCCAACAAGCACGAACTTGCCCTTCCATTGAAAGAACATGATGAGCTCTGATGGAGTCAGGGTGTATGGTTAGTCACCCTCAGACGTATCCTGCACTCTGAAGTTTCCGTTTATGATCTTTGCACCACAAGCCCAATTGTGACAGTTCAAAGACGCCTTGCAGAATACATAGCCCTTGGGCTCAGCAGTCTTATTGAGAGAACTCAGCCTCTGTAATTAGCAGCTTTACATAATCCAAAATTAAAGGTTAGATTTACTTAAAATATTTTATGTTTCTCTTGATACAAGTACTAAATTACTTTAAAACTGTTCATCAGAACATCTCAAAAACTTAGGATCTATTCTAATAAGTTAACTAGCACGTCTTCCTGTTGGCAAACTGTTCACTAAATTTCTATTTACGTATTTTTTTTATTTATTTATTTTTGACAAAGCTTAAGCTAACTGTTGTAACCCATACACTCTCATTCATCCAAAATACCATTAAAAATGTACTTTTCACCCCCAAACAACATTGTTTTCAAAATAAACAACATTATATTTTATTTGCATAGCTTTGACAGGCCATAACCTAAAATGACCACAAAGTGTATATAAGGAAAGTTTTAAATTGTCATTTTTCTGAAAGTGTTATTGCTGGGTGCTGTAGTGCTGTCTAATTAAAATGTGTGGCAAGTGCATAAAAAAGACAAGGCATAAGAACCACGTTTAGTTTACAAGGAGACAAAAACATAAACATAAAACTGAGTTTTACAGTAATCTGTAATTTACTGCAAAATTTGAATTCTTCGAAATAGAAGTTGTTGAGGGCTATAAAAGTGTCTCCTTTGCAATTACATGGTATTTTATGAGTGTTATCAAAATAAATGACTAGTTAGATCACTCTTGTATCATTGAAAGCATTAGATGGACAAGCTGTGTAAAAACCGCCTTATCTGTGATATTTAACTCTTTCCCCAGCAGTTTTTTTGCCAGCCACCGCCAGCATTTTTGATAATTTTTTTTTTTTTTTACAAAATCTCCATGGCCCCCAGAATATTTTGTTGTATGAATATCTGAACATGCAGTATTTCAAAAGAAAGAAAGAAATCCTCTGCTTTTATTGTTCTAGATTCATGCATTCTTTTTTTTTTTAATCAACACTTAATAGTATGTTTCATTAAAAAAAATACATTTTTAAACAAAAATCTGAGAAATCATGTTTTTTTCGAAGACAATGTACATAAGCAATCCTCTTATTGCTTGTTTCTGCTCCTTTTTTGTCTGTGTTTTGATGAGGAAATTCTGTCATCTTTCAGAAGTTGCGTAATAGCACCCCCTACCATATAACAGTGAAAACACAAAAAGTCGGAAAATTCCGTCTATGGCGGGGAAAGAGTTAAATTAAGGAATAATCAGTCAAAGTGGGGGTTGGTGGGATGGAATTGGCTTCCTATTTCTACTTTTCCCACCTGGTACTCAGGCAGTAAACTCATTATAAAATGTCAATAAACTAGAAAAGAAGAAAAAACTATTTCTTTAAAAAAATATAGCTTCCTGCCCCAGTACCTTCACCTTCGAATGGAAACACATGAGAAGGTTTTGTAGAGCAGACATCTTTTAAAAAAACAAGGGAAAAGGGATCAGCTTCAGCACTTTTGATCATTCTGAGAAGCAAGGGCGGAAATTGTTTAAAAGTGAGCGTGTTTTCACAGTAAATCTGTTCAATGTGGCCATGGCTCTGTTTAATAGAGTAATGACCCAGGAGCTTTTAGTTGGTGCTGGCAGCTGTCTTCCTGGAAAAAAAAGCCAATAAACATCTGCACCAAAGAAATGTTTGAGTTTTCATTTGCTTATTATCCGGGTTTTGCTCAGAACTTTTTTTTTTAAGCATGTGGGAATGTTCTTCTGATTGAGAGACACGTCTCCAGGCCGTAGTTAGGTGATAATGTGTTTTTCTGTGCCACTTTCCACGAACGGTAAAAAATTAGTGTCCTATTATTTATTTTAAAAGCACTTTTAGGGCACAAGCCCCATGTTTTTTGCTGTGCAATATTTTATAGTTTATCTAATTATCAGATATGTTAGATACACAATTAAAGTAGCATACTATTAACCTAGCAAGAAAGTAGCATTAAACACAAAGTATATGTGGATTGGACCCTTTCTGCAGCATTTCGTGAATACAAGTATATTGTTTTCTCAATACACAAATTCTAGTGTTGACTGCATTTGTCAAGTTCAACCCTGTTACCAAAGTTATTGTGACAGAACATTGGTAAATAAATATTTCTGTAATTTATGGGTTTATCAAAATAAGCAACATTTGGTCCCAAAATTGCAAGCCCATATTGCGTGATCTGTTAATTTAACATTTATTTGGTTGGAAAATCAGATCGGAAATCAGATGGACAGTCAGACAGAGAGAAAAACATGGATGGATGGATGGGTGGGTGGATGGATGGATGGATGAATGGTCAACAGTTTCTAAAGGTTAAATGCCTCATTTCACTGACCATTTGTTAAAAAAGAAAAGAAAATGACTTCATTTCAGACCCTGTTTTGTACCCTACTGATGAAAGATGCTCTGGAAATGTAAAAATAATTACAGCTTTAAAAATCATTGTATGTGTTGACTTTCCTTTCAACAACTTTCAAAGCAAACTCAATTTGTTTCTCATTATTTTGAGATATCGATCTAGATTTTTTTACTTTAATGTAAGATGTAACCACCAGAACACAATTTTCAGTTTAATTATATCTGCCTGGCACTCCTACAACCTTCTCAGGAGACAAGGACGAGACTTGGCTATTTTTGTTAGGAGTGCATTACCCTTTTTATGAAACCAGAGCTTTGATCATTTAAACAAAAAGCAAACAGTCAAAGTCATTAAAAATCTATCTCCTAAAAGCAGAGGGACAGAAGGAAAGTCAAACATTAAAAGTCAAACATTAAAATCACCTCAACACAACTTGCTCGTCACGACATTACACAGCATAACAATTCCTTATAACGTCTTGCCCTGGAGTTCAATACATCAGAACTTGCGAAGAATGAAGTCAGAGGACATGACATGACTATGTATTCACCTAACATAATGTTTAAATTCTTTTCCGTAGGAGAGATTATTAAAATCTTTTTGTTCGCCGATACACCCGAGGTTATCTTTGCTGAAGGTAGCCATAAAGCCAGTCATAAGAATTCACAAAGTCAAGGAAACATTTGACAGACAGCTCTCTTTTCCTATTATTCCACCAGAGCAGATAAATGGAGTCTTGTACTTGCAATGAAAAACACAATAATCATTCTGTTTCACTAGCAGGTCATCAGCCACCGGCAATATTCATCTCTCAGCCGAGTAATAAAGTGTAGAGGTCACCCAAAGAGGGACAATGACCACTGCGGCGAGATTGATGGTCCAGAAAAGGCCAGCAAAATCCCAGCTAAATCAAAACGATTCCATGTTAATGAAATCCCATCCCCATACACTGTAAATCATCTATGAACTAATCTATTAATGATAATGAATTCACATTGGCAGTTTAACCTTACTTTTGCAATTCATTATTTTTGAGATTAACAAGGGATAGAATCTAAGTGAAGTGTCTGTGGGGAATTATGTCTGGGGGCTGCATTGTCAATCACAGATTGTGTTCTCGATGTCTTCCATTAAACGAGAGGAATTAAATAAGACTTTCTTTGATGCCGACAGCTTTCCTATTTAATGCCGTCGCAACTTTCCCCAAGATAGTTAACTCTTCATTACCCAAATTAAAGGCATCCATCTTCCTCACTGCTGCCATATTGGCTTGACCTCTGCCTGTCACAACTTCCATGTAAGATGGTGAGTGATGAATGACTACCTCCAATCCCGTCACCCCAAACCCAACTGAGTGTCCAATTCCCTCCAATCCATTTATCTCTAGAGGCCGTGCCACAGGCCTGCTTTTAACAATGAGCGGTAAGAGCCCTAATTGACTTTTATAGAAATGATTTTAATTATATGCCTGGCAGCTCTCTGAGAGTTCATAAAGATTGCCTAAAGCTTTTAACACTGATCTGATGGAATCTCATCAGTTATAGTACAATGAAATGTGTTACTTTGATTTGAGGGAGGATTTCCCCTTCAAAAAGCTTCAAGTCTGAACGCATAGTTTTTAAACAACGTGACTAGTGGTAGACCGGACACTGGTGATGATAGAAATACATTTGATTTTAAATGGACAGGGAAGTGGATTGAGTAGTTGATGCCTCTGATGTTATTGGTTTCTAAACGTGTGGAACAGTTCCAGATTGGGCACTGCTCTAGCACAAGTCTGTTTTGTCAGTTATAAAATATAGAAACAACCTTGTCGATGGATAATAAACAATTTCTGATTATTTCAATTTAGTTTCAGCTTGTTTACAGTGTTGGGGGTAATGCATTACATGTAAAGTGAGTTACAAAATCAGATTATTTTTTTCAAGTAACTACTAAAGTCATTACTTTTAAATTTACAACAAAATATCTGAGTTATTATTCAAAATAATCTTGCACAATTTACATGTAAGCGTGCCTGGAGACAACGGAAAAACATATGAAGAGCATCAGCTTTCATTTCTGCTCTGACAGCCGCAAGACCAGCTGAACGCTGTGACTGAGTGTGTGTTAGAAATCAGGAATGGTGAGAGAACATTGTGCTTGGTACATTTTTCGTCTTCAAATCAAACTTGGCTCTTCAGCAGACAAAGTTTTAATCCCTTCTGGCTAGTGCGCTTCCCGTAATGTTCACGCATTAGGTCAGTAGGCGAAGAGTAGGTGGTCTTTTGTGGCTGTTTGAAAGCAATCCAGTCGAATGCGTTTTCGACTACCTCTGGAAGTGGTCGAAAGTGGACAAGCTCAAAACGTTTTAGACCCTGTTCACACCTGTATTTAGCGTTGTCCACTTGTGATCCACCAAAACGCATCTTAGTACCAGGTGTAAACAGGGCCTAAGTAACAGAATTAGTTATTTTTTAGGAAGTAACGCAATATTGTAACTCATTACACTGTGTCCTAACCAGACGTGATAAGATTCCAGAAACAAACAATTTGCCTGTCCACACCAGACATGACGTGACTGTAAGATGCGATAAAGTCATTCAAAAATCACAGCCAATCAGAAGAGTGCGTGGGTGGGCTCTCTTTGCAAGCTCCCGACACTGGCAACGAAATGGGTCAATGACGTGATGGGTCTTTTTTTGTCCAAAGGCCTTAATAATAATAAAAAACAAAGATATGACATCCAAAGTATGTAAGGTAGTACAACTAGATCTTATTTATCGAATCCTAAAGGTTTTGATTATATTTTGCTACATATAAAGGTATTTTAAAGATTTTGAAGTGTCAAAAGGTCATTCGGTTGTCAAAAGGCCAATACAGCCATTTCATTTGTGATTAAAACATCTTAAAATATAATAAATGTATAGGCTATATTTTTATTCTGGCATGATTTTATAACATCATATATCAACAGTGCAAAATGGTATTAAAATCATGTGTAGAAGTTGTTGCATTGTTATGAGAGAGTATATATGTCCGGAAAAATGAATTTCATTGATGTCATTCGGAGTAACCAATATAAAGGGACCATTTTGGATCAAGTCATGCGGTCAGTATCATGTGACATGATGTGACATCATTCAGACACCTGCAAAGGACCACATGGTCATGAAGCAAAGTAACTAACTCTCTTTTAACTATTTGAAAAATTCATGTTTTCACTTGCTCATATATGCATGTCCTGAAACATCAGGTCATTCGGTACAACCGCTATAAAACATGGAAAATGTTGTAATATTTTAAAAACTTGTACTAAATATAAAATGTTTGATTGTCCTTTTGCTGGCTAGCTAGATGTCAGCCTGTTAGCATTGTTTGAGAATAATGTCTTTCGGTATAACCAAAAGTGTCATTCGGTAACACCAAAATTTTGACTTTTTTGTTGACCAATTTTGTCCATCTTGTAAAAAATGACAAAAGCAGTGTTAATTGATTATAAAAACCACATAATCTCATTGCTAACACAATAATTTGTATTATATTTTAAATGTTTAAATGTGTCAAAATTATAATTAAATATAATTATACTAAATAACACAGACTCATTTCATTTTAGCAAATTGTGTATATCTCATTTGCTGTCATTAAATTGTATTACAAATACTGATCATCAGCCTGTAGTTACAGTTCCAGCATTGACAATTGTGAAGGCCATATCCACTGACCCCTAAACAGGACACATTTGAATATAACTTCTTTTCCCAATGATATATTGTCCACCTTGTCTCAATGCCCCCTGACCTCTTGTTCCCTTTTCCTTCATAGCCAGAGACAGCTCGCTCTCCAGACACACCTTATTTCCTGAGGAGAAAATTACTCCTTCCTAAGAAAGACGTATTGTGCTCTTTGGAATGTGTGGGTGCAGACAGGTACCAACGGAGAGGGCACATCACCCTAGATGTAATGCTGCTCTGGGTTCTTCCGTTCTCCTGCCAAGCTCTCGCTCGTACCTGTCAGGGGGTCATTGGAAGCGCGCTCAGTACACACAATGAATGTATGCATGACCTTAGTGACAGGTGCTGCGGAGAGAGAAAGAGAGGGAGAAACAATGAACCGGGAGAGAGAAAGATATAAAACACTAAAGAAAAGTCATCTCTGGAATACAGTCAGCCGTGGCAGGAGATTCTCCGAGTCTGAAACAATGAGCTCATCCAGCGCAACAGACTCATACTGACCGTTTCTGTAACAGCTCACTCAGGATTATGACTTAATCAGAGCAGCTTATAGTGCTTAGGTAATTATTTAATCAAAGCTGGACATGCCAATACAGCAGTACGGCAGATTAATTAGGTATAGAGGTGACTTCACCTCCGTCAATCTCTCTCTCTCTCTCTCTCTCTCTCATGCGACTGGATGAGATTGCATCAGAGATGTGCAATACTTCAACTTCAGCAGGGAGCAAAATCAACACAGTGACAAAATCTGTCATGTGGAAAAAGGCAATATTAGACATTGCTTAATTATAATTTTAACACAGTGAGTTCCAAGCCACTGCCCACTGACAGTAACACAATCGATTTTTAAATTATTTTAATTTTAAATTTAATTATTTCATTGATAAACACCATATGAGCAAATACAAATACATACACTACAGTTCAAAAGTTTTAGGTCAGTAAGATTTTTTAAAATAAATTAATACTTTTATTCAGCAAGGATGCATTAAATTGGTCAGAAGTGACATTAAAGACATTTTTAATGGTACTAAATATTTCTATGTCATATAAATGCTGTTCTTTTGAACTTTCTGTTAATCAAAGATTCCTACAAAAAAATGCATCACAATTTCCACAAGAATATTAAGAAGCACAATAATAATAATAATAAAGATTCCTGAACACCAAATCAACAGGTTAAAATGAATTCTCAGCTTCACTACCACATTAGGGACAGAGAGAGAGAGAGAGAGACAAAAAGTACTGTACACTGTAAAAAATAATAATACAATGAAGGTGATTGGTTTAATCAACAGAAATTCAAAATATTATGTTATCTGAACTATATTAATTATCAAATTAAGTTGATTTGTCTGGAAGTTCATTTGTTAAAGGGATAGTTCACCCAAAAATGAAAATGATCCCATGATTTACCCACCCTCAAGCCATCCTAGGTATATATGACTTTCTTCTTTCAGACAAACACAATAAGAGTTATATTAAAAAATATTCTGGCTCTTCCAAGCTTTATAATGGTAGTGAAAGGCGCTCACGATTTTGAAACCCAAAAAAGTGCATCCATCCATCATAAAAGTAAACCTCTGATGCGACGTAGTTCAAACAAACTCAAGCTTCTCATCTCTTATATTGAAATCCTCCAACATTTCTCTTGTTTTAGACTTCTAATTTATGACCGGTGTTTTGTTTTGTTCTATCCTCTGTGCGTCCGCGTTTGTTAATACGTCATGCGTCACAGCAGAGGTTGCGCTTCCACCATAAGTCGACTTGCATACAATTGTTTGCCAGAAGCTTGTTATTATATTTTATAAAGTTGCAAATATGGATATTTTTCTTACAAAAATGCATCACTTTGCTTCAGAAGGCCTTTATTAACCCCCTGGAGGTGTATGGATTAATTTTATGATGGATGGATGGATGCACTATTTTAGGCTTCAAAATCGTGAGTCACATTCACTCCCATTATTAAGCTTGGAAGAGCCAGGATATTTTTTAATATAATTCCAATTGTGTTCGTCTGAGAGCAGATAGTCATATACACCTAGGATGGCTTGAGGGTGAGTAAATCACAGGATAATTTGGATCCTTTCTCCCCTTGATTTCTAGTTCTTTCAATAAAAATGTGGCAAAAGCCCAAAAAAGAAACAGTGAAACAGTTTGGCTGAAAAACTTCCTTTCTTTTGAGGTTTTGACAGCAACGGTTGTGTCATGATTTATAGTTCCCGTGCATGTCATTGTGTTGAGTGAGGTTAGGCCAGTTGCAGCTTGGCAAACGCATATGACTCAGTGGGCTCATCCTGACTAACCTGCTATTAGTCACATGCAGCCTGTCTAGAGATGAAAGCTGAGGAAAGACTCAGTCCCGGCTGATCCTTATCTAGCTGATTAGGGATTCCTGACAGCTTTGACACAAACTCGGTGCAAACCGTGATTCAGATAAAGGAATGATGAATGTGGCTGCTGCATCTCAGCTTTGGTTCCGGAGGATTCCGCAGTGGAGACAACCCTTTAAATTTCCATGATTAATGCCAAGCACATGATGGGGACAATGAGAACTATCAAAACACTTTGGGAGGCAACTGGAAGAGACAAAATATTACATATAAAAGCAACATGAAAGAATCATTTCTGTTTAAAGACTTATAACCTTCCTGTTCATGGTTCACCACCCAAACAGACACAGAGAAACTTCAAATGTCTTCACAGTGTGCAGTAAAAGCCCATGATCAGTCATCCCAGAATGACTGGGTGGTATGAGTATATACTATACTACAGTAGAGATGATGTCATACCATTCATTACTATGGTACTTCACATTATTTATTTTATTTTAAGTAATGAAAATTCTCAGAACAGTGTCACTTTCACCACATCTCAAATTATTCATTGCGTTTAATAACATTCTATGATGGAAATAACATTTTAAACATTTTTGAAGTGAACTTGCCAACTTCTTTGCTGATTTATCTCATCTGATATATACATATAATTATATAATATTGTCATGCTTTCAATTTGAACAAATTTGTTTAAACAATGTGACAAATTAGAATGAACAGATCTTAAAAATGTTTATCTAATATTCTGACAGCACAACATAAGAAATTGAAAAAGGTGAAGAAACATGATATAAAATTACTTATACCATGAAATATGATGGAACCCATAACCTTGCTGTTGCTAGTGTTATGCTCTACTGTTCGAGCTACAGTATGTTTAATAATATTCTGTGATGGAAATTACATTTCTAACATTTTTGGAGGAAAATGACAGACTCCTTTGTTTTGTTAATGCCAATTTCGTTGCTATTATTTTATGTATCCTAAATATTCACAATTAAATAATATTTTTACACTTTTATTTTTTTAAAAATTTGTCTAAACAGAATTTGACTAATTACAGATGACACGTTATATTAAAAAATCTGTTTACAAGTGATATTCACCTCATTTTCTGATGCCACAACCAACAAAAAAAGTATCCTAAATAAACACAATTGAGTAATATTGTAACAAATTTGTTTAAACAATTTCACTAATTAGTAATGACAAATAAAAAATATTCTGTTAAAATATTTCTAAATAAAAACAAGTGAATATTTTCAAACTTTAAATTCAAACAAATTTATGTTTAAACATAATTTGACTCATTTTAATTTACCTTCCTTTTTTTACACCACCAAATAAACAACATGAAGTTGAAGAAACACCCATATACTGCTACCATTGCACACTTATAATTAATATTTTCACACATTTAATTTGAACAAATTTGTGTATAAACATAATTTGAATAATTAGAAGTAACACATTTTTCATAAATATAGTCGATTCACAAGTGATATTTGCCTCATTTTCTGGTGCCTCAACATAAAGAAATATAGAAACACCTTTATACTGTTGCTGTGATATAAAATTGCTAATACCTTGCATTTATATCCTAAATACAGACAATCAAATTATTTTTTTTTTAACTTTTAATTTGAACAAATTTGTGTTTAAAACATAAATTGACTCATGACACATCATAAAAAGTTTGTTCACAAGTGATAGTTACCTTTTTTTTTTTTTTTTTTTTTTTTTTGAGGCCACAAAGTAAAAATTTTAAGCAAGCCCAGACATCTGCATCTCGCACAGCGCACTAATACTGAATTGAGCTCTCTTTCATGTCTTCTTGTGCAAAAAATTATGCAAAAAATGCCTGTCTCAGAAGTATCCTATTAAACATGGTCGATTATCTCTTAAGTGACTGTAAACAGTTGAGAAAGAAAGCTCATGTGCACAGCATCGTTATATTGGATCCGTGCAGGTCTTAAAGTGACAGCAGCCTAATAAACCTGTTTCCGTCTGTTTTTAAAACTACAGAAAAAAAAAAAAAAACATTCACTGATCTTGTCTGAATAACTTTTGTACCTTTAATAAGGATTAATCTAAGATTAATTTATACATTGAAGACTGTGCTGTGATTATTTTACATTTGATTATTTTAGTAAATATTTATACCTGAAAACCTACCAGAAAAGCAATGTTTATTTCATTTGTATCATTGTTCTACTGTATTTATTTGTGCTATTGCTTATAATTTGATTATTTGGTCTTATTTTATTACTGACAGTTTACTTGTCTTTAATCATGTTTTAAATTGTTATAGTTAGGCTAGTTATTATATTACTAATAAATATTACAATAAATATAGTTATTATATTACTATAATTGTTATAGTTACGTTAGTTTTGGTATTGGGTGGGAATTTGGTAGGTTTAAAGGACGTATAATATGGTCATGCAGAATAAGGCATTAATATGTGCTTTATAGATACTAATAAACAGCCAATATCCTGGTAATATGAATGATAATAAGTAGTTAATAGTGAGAACTGGACCCTAAAATAAAGTGTTACCAAAATATCTATGGCCAGCAAATTTTCTTAAGTCACTGGCCACTGGCAGGTGTGGCAAAAAGTTAGTTTTTGGCCCTGGTTATGATTGGTTATGACTATTCCTCCTGCTTCTACTTGAACATGTTTAGCTTTAGCACTCTTGGTGATCAGGCCCACTCGGGCGGAGGTTAGCAGTGGTGGCATCTGTAGGGAGGGTTAAAGGAACGGGAGCCCTGTGGCAGATGGTGGGGCTGGGGGACAAAGCCTCCCTGCCTTCAGCTGGATCTGGAAGATACGGGGACATGGATGAAATATGCTGGCAAGAATCCACGTCCTTCAGCTCACACACATACATACTCCGACACCAACACACCGCGGTGAGCTCTCAGCATGGGGGGTCTGCCAGACAGGGATCAAAACAACAGTCAAGACAGAGGCACAGAATGACACAGGAGGTGAGGGGTCTGAGGGAACACGGCAACTGTTGATTTCAAAAGCCTGGTTTTTAACACATCAGTCATGCTGCATTATGATTGGAACAGACTCAGAGCCCCCTTATTGGAATGAGCTCAAAAATAAACCAAGAGATATTGTTTAGCAAGACTTGAACAACCTCCTTTTCACTCTTATTAACTTCTATAACTGTTCATTTTCATTCTAATTCACAAGTTTCATTAAACAAATGAAAATTCTGTCATCATTTATTCACCAAAGTATTATTTTAGTATTAATGATAAATCATATGCCTATATTATAGTTTGTGTTAATATTTTGAGTTTGATTTTTTTTTTATATGGTGTCTCCAGAATGTGTCTGTGAAGTTTCAGCTCAAAATACCCCACAGATCATTTATTATAGCTTGTCAAATTTGAGCAAAAACACGCTGTGTCCCTTTAAATGCAAATGAGCTGCTGTTCCCAGCCTGCTTTCCAGAAGAGGGCGGAGCTTTAACAGCTCATGCTTCGGTTGCTCAACAACAACAAAGCTGGACAATCTCACGCAGCTAAAATGACGATTGTCAGTAACGGTGTTGAGCCTTATATTGTTCAAACCGGAGTCGGACACTGATGAGAGACTCAGGAAGAAGTTGCAACTTTCGTTTCTGAATGGTTAGTGGATAAATTTATCTAGTTGCTGTGGAGTTGATTCAACTCATCGACTAGCATTTGCCGTCATGTATTCTTTTGTGCAAATCCAGCATTAAATTGACCCTCTTATATATATATATATATATATATATATATATATATATATATATATATATATATATATATATATATAGTATATGCACTTAATGAGGCCTGGTGTTTTAAAGCTTCAAAAAGGTTGCAAAATCATTGTAAAAGTATCATAAAACCATCCACATGATTTTTGGCCTATATATTTCATGCCTACCGAAGTCACATGATTAGATTGTTTATCATAAAAGTTGAGTTTAAGTGATTATTCACTGAAATCTACCCTCTAATGACCCACTACAAAAGAGTAGCAGAATATTCTTCATGTTCACAATTTGTGTTCAGTGGAAGAAAGAAAGTCATACAAGTTTGGAATAACATGTGGGTGCATGTGTAAAATAGCAGAATTTTCATTTTGGGGTGAACTAGTTTTGAAAAGTCCCTTGCCTTTCACCTATTTTTGGAAGAACAGAATATCCTTGCGATCTGAATCTGCTGCTGAGATGTTCAATGCTAAACCTTTCACTCAAATATGAAGCTAATAAAGAATGCTTGTTTTAACTCTTCAAACAGGTGTTCACAGCAAAACTATCCACAGAGGAGAGATATTCAAAGAGAAAGGGGATGTGTGAGGCTTTGAAAAACCACAGAGAGGAAAAGATGGGTAAAACATCAAAGCTCGGGCAGGATGAGTCAGAATCCGCTTCAGAACACCTTTCTGTTGGTAATAATTCAGGATTTGAAATATCAACAAAACAGAAACATGTAGTACCAGTGTAACACATTTGTGCTGCAAGGGATTTACACACATTTCTGTTGTTTTCTATCAGCGATCTGGAGACCAGCAAAGATTCAATACAGATCTGATATTGGCATCTGCCTCAAAGGGAAATGTCTCAACTTCTTCCCCATTTGTTTTTACAGAACATGTAAAGAAATATAAATTATGACCACTTAAATTCTGTCAGTTACATGCTTTTACAAAATGTTTGTATATATGCATGTACGTGATGTTAGGGTCAATTTCCGCAATCTGGTTAGCAGCTCAGTTTAGCTCAATTCCTGCTGCTCAAATGGTTGAGCAAGGTCACAGGATTCCCAGGGAATACACATACTGGCAAGATGTATGCATTAAAAATACATTGTAAGCTGCTTTGGATCAAATGTAAAGAGTAGATGTAGAGTGTAGATCAAATGTAGAGTGTTTCTTCAACTATGGCCCTCTCCTAAAAGACATTTTTTTCTTCCTCACAATTTCATTAGTTTAGTTGCTAACAATATCCAACATTGTATTCACACATGTAATTTTTCTGTGTTTTATTTTGAAAGCCACAATCATTCTATCTCAAATTATGTATTGTGTTTAATAGCATTCTTTAGAGGAAATGCCATTTTAAATATTAAAATAGCTAATACTAATTTGTAGCTATGTTTCCACCTGGTATTAAGATGCAATTTGGTCGATCGGATCACAAGTGGATGATGCTAAATAAACAGGGTCTAAAACATTTTGAGCTTGTCCACTTTCGACCACTTCCAGAGGTAGTCAAAAACGCATTCGACCCGATTGCTTTCTTAGACGCTCATGTGGTTGAATGTGTTCAAACAGCCACCAAACACTGTCTAATCTCTGCTTACTGACCTCATGCGTGAACATTATGAGAAGCGCACTAGCCAGATGGGATTTAAACTTTGTCGGCTGAAGACCCAAGTTTGGTTTGAAGATGAAAAATGTACCAAGCACAATGTTCTCTCACCAGAGAAATCAGGACAGAAGTGGTTGAAAGTAGACAAAAGAGACGGATTAAAACACCAGGTGTAAACGGGAATGTGTCTCCCTCATCTACTTGTGATCCGATCGACCAAAATGCATCTTAATACCAGGTGTAAACAGAGCAAAGATGTGTTTCGGTCGATCCGATTACAAGTAGACAAAGGAGACACATTCCCATTTACACCTGGTGATTTAATCCATTTCTTTTGTCCACTTGCCACTGGTGCCTTTGGCTTGCTTAGTTGGGGACACTTGATATTCAACAATGTTTTTGATCTGCCTGCATTGACACCATTGTATGCAAACAGAACTGAGCTGGACGATGACATCACTGTTTTCTCCAGTGCAGAAACAATACTGAATTTACTTAAGCTGGACAAAATTATTCACCAGTTATCACTGTAAAGCTGCTTTGACACAATCTGCATTGTAATAAGCACTATACAAATAAAGGTGACTTGACTTGACTTTCAACTACCTCTGTCCTGATTTCTTCGAGGGGCAGGTCTATGGACGAGTAAATGTATGGATTTTTTCTAATTTTTCAATGTAATGGACAAAATAAGCTCACGCAATTTAGGCCTAGTCCACATGTACATGAGTATTTTTATAAACTGAGTTTTTCCTCCTTCATTTAAAAAAAAAAAAAAAAAAATCGCGTCCACACAAGCACGGTTTTAAAAAAAATCTCCGTCCACATGAAAATGCAAAAACACGCTATGAAGTGCTGTTGGCCAAAAGCCAAGCCATGTTGGCCAATCAGAAGCCTGGAAAAAGTTTATTACCGGTTCAGTAGGTTGAACCGGTACAACAACATTGTCATTTTATTAAGCATTTTATTACTATTGCTATTATTATTAATTCCATAAACCAGAACAATACAATGAGACATATTCATTCAAAGTAAAAAAAAACCTTTGAATGACCTGCCTAGTATTACATTCTCTGTTCCGCAATACAATGGGAGAACTGTGCATGTATCTGTATACATGTTACCAGTTATTAGCGGCAATATTTTGACTACGTCCTTCATTGCACAGACTCGCCTCACGTAAACAAAGGAGATAGCGGCAAACTGCACAATCTGACGTCAAACAAAGGAGATAACAGCACCCCCTACGATGTCAATGGTCAAAATCTCCAGTTTCACCGTCTACATGACAACGCTGTAACCGGAGTTTCTAAAAATCTTCACCGTGGCCGGAGTTTTCAAAAAAATCCGGTTTCAGTAACCGGATACTGCGTTTGCGTGTGGACGACTGGCCAAACCGCATAGAAAAAGCTGCGGTTTTGAAAATACCCGTGATCATGTGGACAGGGCATTACATTTGAATGCGACCGGCGACGACGGAAAAACATAAGTAGAGCATCAGCTTTCGTTTCTGCTCTGACAGCCGCAAGACAGGCTGAATGCTGTGAGTGTGTGTTAGAAATCAAGAATGGTGAGAGAACATTGTGCTTGGTACATTTTTTGTCTTCAAACCAAACTTGGGTCTTTAGTCGACAAAAATCCCATCTGGTTAGCGCGCTTCCCATAATGTTCACGCATTAAGTCAGTAAGCGGAGAGTAGGTGGTCATTTGCGGCTGTTCGAACACATTCGACCACATGAGCGTTTACACTTTGAAAGCAATCCGGTCTAATGAGTTTTCAACTACCTCTGGAAGTGGTTGAAAGTGGACAAGCTCAAAAAGTTTTAGACCCAGTTTATACCTGTGTTTAGTGTCGTCCATTGTGATCCAGTCGACCAAAATGCATCTTAATACCAGGTGTAAACAGGGCCTACACAATTTTTCCCCCCACATATTCTACATATTCTAACAAAATTCATTGGCAAATGGCACCAAAACAGTAAAACAGCTGTTTAAAAAAAACACACTCCTGTCCCACCCACTTTTAAAAACAAAGTTACGCCAAAATTTGTATGTGTATAATTTTCACAGTGAATTGAACTAATGACAGTACAGCCACAATTTCAATTGCATGTTTGTTTGGATGTTTCGTTTTGATTCCTTCTGTTGTGCATGTTTTATTCATGTATGCTTTTTGATTTTTAATCATTGCATAGTTTAATGGATCTGCACAACACACAACCAGAGGTCAGCGAGTAGGTCTAGTGCCATTTCATTAAGTCTTAAAACAAGCGGGCAGCTGCACTGGGTTCACACATCAAAAGGATAAACGTCAGAATATACATGTGTGTTTATCTCCATTCTTTACATTGAGAAATCCAGATGTCTGCAGCATGTGGTGCTTTTATTTGCCCATTAACTTGAGACACAATTAGAGCAGAACTGCAGGCCAAGGGCTTCCCGACTGCGAACTTGAGTCAAACTGTTTCAACAGGAACAAATGTACCATGAAAAGTGTAACCGAGTTTAAGCCTCTGCTGCTCTTGTTTACAGACGTGCAGTATCTCAACACCTAATCCGGTGGTATTGCAATAGGTTGTTTCAAGTGCAAACATGTTTAAGCAGGACATAAGTAAATATAGCTTGTGTCGGTGTGGGGAGACGTCTGGGTCTGTGCCCTGTGAAAGGATACATTGAATGGCCTCCCCGCACAGGAATTTCTCTTATGCAACATCTCCAATTATAAGTGTGATTAGAGTTCAAAAGGGTTTGGAGTCAAAATAATATTTTGCATCAACAAAACAACCCTTTTTATAGCAGCTCAGATCACAGTTTTAGCCATTTTATTATTAAAAGGATGACATTTGACGTACAAAACACATGATTCTAGATTTTTTTAAAGGGGGTCAAATATGTGCATTGCAGAAATTAAACCAGTTGATGCATATAGTGACAAAAAAAAATCTTACAAAAATTAAATAATGAAAAGTGATGCACAACGGGCAACATAGTATAACACAAATTAAAATGCAGATTTAAAGAAACATGAAAAATAGCATTGAGTCATTCTGTGTCAACCAGAGGTCCTCGGCTCAAATTTTTGATTTTAATATTTTTTTTTTCTGTAGAAAGGCAAACATAAATAGTAATATAAAGCCAAAATATTAAATTCTTTAAATATTCCTTTTTAAAAGAAAAAAATATCAGCTGTATGCAAAGTGACCTATATTTGGTTTTTGACCACTGAAAATGTGTATAATTTACCAATTTACTCATGGAGCAGCATTAACATGTCCATATCTCTTAGATTGAACCATTGAGGGCCTTTAAATTATAGACACCAAAAGGAAAGTTTGTTAAGAACCAGAATCTAAAAGGATATTAAGATATCTTTAATACTTCTTGAGTTACAGGCATGCAAACTTAAGGCAAAAAACACAGGAAGTGCTTTTTACCATTTTTGAACTGTCACCGTTGGCATATAATGAAACAAAGATTGCTAAAGTCAACAGATTTTACTAATAAACCCACCAATCTCTGTGTAAAAATAAAATAATTATGCTGCCGTCTTTCTAAAGTCATTTTTACACTCTTGTAAATTGGCTCCAAATCTCAGGTGAAAATGGTCATTTTGACCCCCCTCTACAAAATAGTGGATCACTCAGTAAATATACATCTGTGACATTTAATATTTTGGCTTTCATCACTATTTATGTTGACAAACATAAATAGTAATGAAAGCCAAAATATTAAATTCTTTAGAAATTCCTCTTAAAAAGAAAAAAAAGTATCAGCTGTATGCAAAGTGACCCACATTTGGTTTTTGACCACTGAAAATGTGCATAATTTACCAATTTACTCTTGGAGCCGCAATAAGATCTCCATATCTCTGGGAATGAACCATCAAGGGCCTTTAAAATGAAGATACCAAAAGAAAAGTTCGTTAAGAAACAAAATCTAAAAGGATATTAAGATATCTTTAATACTTCTTGAGTAACAGACATGCAAATTTGAGGCAAAAAACACAAGAAGTGCTTTTTGCCATTTTTGAGCTGTCAATGTTGGCATATAATGAAACAAAGATTGCTAAAGTCAACAGATTTTACTAACAGACCAACCAATCTCTGTGTAAAAATGAAATAAAGATGTTACCATCTTTCTAAAGTCATTTTACACCCCTCTAATTTGGCTCCAAATCTGAAAAATGTCATTTTGACCCCTTCTACAAAAAAGTGGATTACTCAGTAAATATACATCTGTGACATTTAATGTTTTGGCTTTCATCACTATTTATGTTTATCTTTCTACAGAAAATAATATTAACAAAATCAAAAATTTGAGGCTTTCTGAAATTTGGTTGATATGACATGGAATGACCCTCTATTGCAATGTAAAATATATCTGTATCATAATTCTTAAGTTTTAATTTTTTATTTCATTTTTAGCAATTAGTGTACTAGGGGCTCACATAGTATACTACTTTAGAAAAGTTTGGGGTCAGTAAGATTTTTTTTTAAATAAATTCATAATTTTATTAAAATTGCTTTAAGGATGCAACAAAATTGATGTGAAGTGACAGCAAAGACATTAATGTTACAAATGATTTCTATTTCAAATAAATGCTTTCTATTCATCAAAGAATCTTAAAAAAAAAAAAGTTTCACAGTTTCCACACAAATATTAAGCAGTATAACTGTTTTTACCATAATGATAATAAGAAGAAATGTTTCTTAATCATCAAATCAGCATATTAGAATGCTTTCTGAAAGATCACGTGACACTAAAGACTGGAGTAATGATGCTGAAAATTCAGCTTTCCATCATAGGAATAAACTACATTTTATAATATATTCAAATAGAAAAGATGTTTTTATAAATTAGTAATAATATTCACAATATTATTGTTTTACTGCGTTTTATGATCAAATAAAAACAGCATCAGTGAACATGAGATTTCTTCTAAACTCTAAAGCATTTGGTTGTACATCGAAATATCCCATTTCATCCAGTGAGGATTGATGTTTTTTACGTCTAACTATTGCGTTAGACGTCTGAATTCTAACCTCTCAGTTGAGAGACATGTTCCTTTTGAACTTGGACAGGACTGAGGCTAGATTTAGCCATCAGAAGCTGCCTCAGAAGAGCCATGACACGACCCGCACCCCTAAACTTTTCATCTGTCCATTTGATTACTGCTGCACACTGGAATGGTATTAAGATGAAATGTCCCCTAGAAAAAAAGAAACTATTCTTTAAAGATATACTGCACATCATACAGCTTTCAAAACCTATCAAGAAAGATGTGTGCTGGCAGTGCTTTTACAATGACTGTCGAGCATGTGAGAAGGCCACGCTCTGTGTAAGGTGGTCACTCTGTAAGGTCAGTTAGCCTTCAAGACCAGCACACTTTGAAAGGGTCTGTGCGTGAAGTGGTGTGACCAGTGCCCTTGGATCTGGAGACTATGCTTCTCTATGAACCCACTGGTGTTCAGTTGCTTAACGGCTGACATTTGCCTACACTGGGTGTGAGCGTCGAGTCACGTCAAAAGCAAATAGAACCCATTATAATCACTGCATTGTCTACAATGGATGTAGTATACAGATGCGCACTCAGTTTCTGACATAATTCTGACTTTGTATCTCGCATTTCTGACTTTGTATCACACAATTCTGACCTTATATCTCGCAATTCTGACTTTATATCACACAATTCTGACTTTACAACTCGCAATTCTGACTTTATATCACGCAATTCTGACTTTATATCTCGCAATTCTAACTTTATATCTCGCAATTCTGACTTTATATCTCGCAATTCTGACCTTATATCTCGCAATTCTGACTTTATATCTCGCAATTCTGACCTTATATCTCGCAATTCTGACTTTATATCACGCAATTCTGACTTTATATCACGCAATTCTGACTTTATATCTCGCAATTCTGACTTTATATCACGCAATTCTGACTTTATATCACGCAATTCTGACCTTATATCACGCAATTCTGACTTTATATCTCGCATTTCTGACTTTATATCTCGCGTTTCTGACTTTATATCTCGCGTTTCTGACTTTATATCTCGCGTTTCTGACTTTATATCTCGCGTTTCTGACTTTATATCTCGCGTTTCTGACTTTATATCACGCAATTCTGACTTTATATCACGCAATTCTGACCTTATATCTCGCAATTCTGACTTTATATCACGCAATTCTGACTTTACAACTCGCAATTCTGACTTTACATCTTGCAATTCTGACTTTATATCTTGCAATTCTGACTTTATATCTCGCAATTCTGACTTTATATCTCGCAATTCTGACTTTATATCACGCAATTCTGACCTTATATCTGGCATTTCTGACTTTGTATCACACAATTCTGACTTTATATCTCGCATTTCCGACTTTATATCTCGCATTTCCGACTTTATATCACGCAATTCTGACCTTATATCTCGCAATTCTGACTTTATATCTCGCAATTCTGACTTTATATCACGCAATTCTGACTTTATATCATGCAATTCTGACTTTACAACTCGCAATTCTGACTTTATATCACGCAATTCTGACTTTATATCACGCAATTCTGACTTTATATCACGCAATTCTGACTTTACAACTCGCAATTCTGACTTTATATCTCGCAATTCTGACTTTATATCACGCAATTCTGACTTTACAACTCGCAATTCTGACTTTATATCACGCAATTCTGACTTTATATCTTGCAATTCTGACTTTATATCACGCAATTCTGACTTTATATCACGCAATTCTGACTTTATATCTCGCAATTCTGACTTTATATCTCGCAATTCTGACTTTACAACTCGCAATTCTGACTTTATATCTCGCAATTCTGACTTTATATCTGGCATTTCTGACTTTGTATCACACAATTCTGACTTTATATCTCGCAATTCTGACTTTACAACTCGCAATTCTGACTTTATATCTCGCAATTCTGATTTTATATCTCGCAATTGTGAGATAAAAAGTTGCAATTACCGGTTTTATTTGTTTTATTTAGTGGCGCAAACAAGCTTCCATATTGTACAAGCTTCAGAGGTATCCCAGTCTCAGAAACAAGCGGATGGTTTATTTTAATGGTGTCCTGCACTGCGTCAGAGGATTATATGTTTGCTCAGAGCATGAGTGTTCGCAAAGAAACTTTTGTTGAAAGATAAAGCAGCTACTGTATTGGATCTGACAGCAGCTGCATCACAAACCGTAAATGATTTCATAATGCTTTGTCTGTAAATTACAGTTTTATATGGATAATGTTTTCAAAAAATGTACTCAAGTGCAATAGTGATACTGTTTCCTATACAATGACGTTAGCCAATCGTAACAGTGCCCGTTTACAGACAAGCCTTAAAGGAGCGCCCCTTAAAAACTGATCATTTTAGACAGAGGGTCAGAGTGAAGGTTCAAAATAATCGCACTATTCTGAAACACATGAAAAGGCCTTTTAGCCTGATAGACCTTGATAGACAAATCCTCTTCCATCTGGTCTCCAACATTTTTTTTTTTCAGTTTGATACATATATATGTACTCAGAAATCCAAATATCTAAACGCTCCAACATGTTCTTGCAGTAACATGAGAGAGTTTTTTCCCACTGAAACACAGATGTAGGGGATGCTCATCACAGGGAAGAAATAACACGCAAATCCACCACCATAATTGGTTGCAGACATACGAAGATGGTAAAGACAGAACTATGACAAAGGGCTCACTTTGTCTCTCTCACTTTATAGGTTTGTCTTCTCCTTGGCCTCAACCCTGAGGCCCTCCATATGTTGAAAGGTTACAAAATCCACCCAAATGACCTGTTGAAAGCATTGTCTTGATTTACTGACCTGACTCCTTTAACAAGTCTTTATTTTAATTAAAATATTATTAAATATTATATTATTATTTTTAAAAATATAAATTAAATTGTAAAATTATCTAATATAAATTATGAAGTACATCATTTTTCTTTTCTTTTTTGTGGTGTCAATGATAAAATATTATGTCTGTAAGTAGTCTAAAAGTCTGCGGGCCAGAAGGAAATGTCTCGAAGTCACTGCAAGGTCAGGTATTCTATAACACTGAGCTTTCTGAAGCACCTGTTCTTTCTTGTCTGTTTGAAACATGTGGGTTTATAGCAGGAACTATTCCTCTGCCAAATGTTTGAAACAAAAATGTGAGCCCCGGTAAGTTCCTGTATCTGAGTGCCAAAGGTCACACAAATATAGAATAGAAGTTTTCCAAAAAGTTTGTGTTTCAAGATGCATGTTTCATCTTCTCACTTCTATAAATAAATAAATAAAACACTCAATCTGGATCTCCTGGACATTTCAAAAACGTCTCAGAAGCGTAATTGATATTTAAATCCCCTTACGTATTAGATTTCTTAAGTAAAACAGACATAAAAGCATGTTGGGCGGAATACTGCATGTCTGAAGCAACACCAACCCAGGCTGGTTTTATTCTTAGCCAAGGAGCATGAAGTCAAAACAAGTTAGACTTCCTGCTGGCCTCAGTGCTGGTTTACAAGCCAGACCTCTGTCAAGAGAAAGTCCCCTTTCTCTCTTTCTCTCTCTCTCTCTCTAGCTGAAGTTATCTTAAGGACAGTGGAGTATGGGCTGGTACTTTTATCACTTTCTGCAGTGACTCAGAATACTTCCAGCTGCCAGTAATGAATAACTTTCATTAACTTTCTCTCTTACTTTATCTTCTTCACACGCATTAATATCAACACATGAAAAGTCACCCACAAACACATAACCCCTTATATACATCTGAAACTGTGCTCACAACCTGTGATGTTCCTTACATGATGTGGCATATTATTGAAGATATTCAACAACAATAAAACATGGGAACACAGGAATTTGACTGTATTTTTTTTATCAAATAAAAGCAGCCTTGGTAAGCATAGTAGAAAAGGATCTTATCAACCCCAAACTTTTGAATGGTAGTCTATGTCATACAAATGGTTGTCCTTGACTGGGGATCTACCCAGTCTCCTGCTCAAAGACACTCAGAAATACCCAAACACACACCCCTGTACCCCGTTAACCCCTCAGCTCATTCTCCCTGTGTTCTAGAAGGATGTGGGTGTTGATTTATGGACCATATCCAATCGGTCAAAATCCCCCCTTCTCCTCGCTGCAAGCCAAAGGGTCGCCGGGACATTTGCTAGGTAGCAGGCCAAGGAAAACATTTCGCGGTGTGCAGTCCTTGATTCACCAGCTAAGCAAAGCTGGTAGGAGGAATTCAGGCTTGTTGTCAAAAGCCAGTGTATTCAGAAGCCAGAACCTTTCAGTCTAATTACAGACCCGCATTACACACAGACTGCAGCAGGTGACAGTGAAACACTAGACAGTGCATCTCCTTGGCAGCACTGGGAATTCATTGCTTCCAAACCTATTCGGAGTGCTGAAAGAAGACAAACTGTTGCTCAATTACAGGATTAAGGCGAAGGAATGTTTAATAAGAGCATAAATATATTCTGACGTTGATTTAAAACAGCCATGATGGTCTTTGGCATGTTTAAATCGCTGAAAGGCACTTCGCACAGTTTACCTCAGTCTGCATTATGCTAAGCTAAATGTATCGCAGCTGTTTTGGCTTTATTTGTTATGCTAATATTTCAGTTCAGTGACCTCCGTATAGCTAACTTGATGATTATTAGCTGCAGAAAAAGTTGTCTGTAGCCTCCGTAAGGCGCAAACAAGCCATCCGAAGGCCACCACGGGTTTGAGATTTAGAGAAGGATTTAAAAGGGTTTGTGGGTGTACGTGGGCTGCAGCTGTCCTGAAACAGGAGAAGTCTATGTTGAGACACTAGCGTCCATGTTTATGTTAGAACGGCTGCAGGTGGGCCACTCCAGCGGTCACGCATAACTTCACATCACATGGAGTTTCATTTAAACCTCTCAGGGTCAAGCAGTCAACAACGCCTTCCCATAATCCATTGTGTTGATTCTAACATGTGATATGATTTAAAGGGGACCTATTATGCAAAATTCACTTTTACATGGTGTTTGAACATAAATGTGTTGGCAGTGTGTGCACAACCACCCAATAACGACAAACATCCACCAACTCCTCTTTTTTTAATCCCCAAAAAAATCATAAGCAGTGCCTCAGAACAAACGTCTGCAGATTCAACCTTTTTTGACGTCACAAATGCTTAGGCCCCGCCCACGACTGCTGACAGACTCTGTATGCATCATTGTCCGACTCCGGTTCGAACTGACCACCACGGCTGACAGTTTCTGACATTTTCAGTGAGTGAGATTGTCCTGTTTTGTTGTTGTCGGTATGCCGGAGCATGAGCTCCTGAAGCTCCGCCCTCTTCTTGAAAGGGGGCCAGGAGCAGCAGCTCATTTGCATTTAAAGGGACACACACAAAAACGGTACGTTTTTGCTCACCCCCCAAAAGTGTCATTTTTAACATGCTTTAAAAATTAAATGTGATGTATTTTGAGCTAAAACTTCACATACACACTATTGGGCATCTGAAACTTATTTTACATCTAAAAAGGTACATCTAAAAATAATAGGTCCCTTTTAAGATGCAATGATATTGCTAATAACAGAGGCAAAATCTTTTTTGGAGTGGCAAAGTGCCCAAATTTATCTGTCAAAAGGCTAGATCCATAGAGCTCTGATTAAACCACATTGCTAATATGATTTAAGACTGCAGACCTTTGAATTGAGTGTGACGCATGCTATTCAGACAGCACTCAATGTGTGAGAGGACTATTAAATTAAACCATTAAGCTGCTATGTGTTTTAACAGACATTTCAAAGAGGGTGAATTTATGAACACAGAGTGCCACTATTGTATCTTATATAGCAGTGATTCTCAAAATGATTTAATATGAGGCAAAATGCAAATAATACAAAGCTAAGATGGCAACATTCTCTGAGAAAAAAAAAAGAGAGAAACAAACAAACAAACAAACAAAAAACACTTACCATATTGGTTGTAATCAATTCTGCATGACCATATTCTACATCCCTTAATCCTACCCAATACCTAAACTTAAAGTCCCCCTGTAGTCAATAATTTTATCTCTTAAAACTCATCTTTGATCACCAAAATGACATATTTAAAATTGACATATTTCCTTGAAAAAAAATCATGCCTTAAAATAGCTTGAATGTAAGTCTACACTCTTGCCTCATTAATATATGCAGTTCTTTGAATATGCAAATTAGCCCCGCCTCCACTCACTCACACAAGTTCAGAGATCCACTCGCTGATGATCACACATTGACGTGATTGGTTACAAGGTAGTTTGTGACGTCAGAAACACCACCGAATTCAAACCGCAGGTTTGAGACCGTTTTTGGTTCACTGCAGTTTTAAGCAGAAAATACTCAGCAATGGTGTTAACTTATGAATTTTCACATGGTTTATCTTAAAACACATTAAAAACACCACATAGACATATAAACAACATTACACATTTGATTTTCAACTACCTTTAACAACTACCTTACTAACTATTAATAAGCAGTAATTAAGAGTTTATTGAGGCAAAAGTCATAGTTAGTAGTTAGAATAGTGAGAATTGGACCCTAAACTAAAGTGTGACCATTACATAGGCTAAACTACCAAGCTTATCAGCTAGAAGTTTATTAAGCTAGTATGCTGAACATATACACTAGCTTGCAAACAAAAGCTAATAATAATAACAAAAGTTATACTATAATGTAACAATTTATAATTTCTCTGAATTATTGGCTGCCAAGAGCATTGATATTTTTGTACTGTGTGTGCTGATGTCCAATCTACAAATCCAGGAAGCAAAACAAAGTCACACACTTTCTCTAGGCAGACCGGCACAGAAACTTTGAATGCTGGATGTTTGCAACTGGGGAAAAAAAAGGAAAAAAAAAAAAAAAAAAATCTTATAGAAAGTCAGATGCACAGCACGAAAGGAGTGTTGTGAACTTTGCTCTGCACTTCTCAAAATGAGCCACACTGAATTCTCCTGTGCCGGTCTGTCCAAAGGGAGGCACAGGGAGAAAACCCTATTAAATTTAGGGGCGCACACTTCTCAAACTGACAGCCCGTGCTGAGACAGCAGAGGGACAGAAAAAAGAAAAGAGAGAGAGAGAAAGCAGAAAACATCCCCCACTCTCAGACATGTCACCCATGTCAGGTCCATGTCAAGGTAGCCTGGGAGGGAAAAGAGGCAATGGCTTTTTCAGTAGAGCCAGGTCAACACAAAGAGCACCTAATGATGTGTCCAGATACAGGTTGGCAGAGATGGACAGACAGTGTGTCCTCCTTTGAGAATTAATTCAGAAAACAGTCAAGAGGCTGGAGGGATGAATAACCCAATTTTCAACCCCAGTTTGGCTTTTTAAAAGCAATAAAAGTCAGTTCGGACTGACAAGCTGCTATTAATGGATGAAGGTTAAAGTAGAACATTAATATCATAATATGATAATGAATGGGGAATTATAAGCCCGTGATTTGTCAGGTTGTGTTTGGAAAAGGATGAATATTTCAGGTAGCGTGTGTAGTCGGATTCCCTCCAGGCATGGGTAATGGGCAGATGTGCTGGATATGATGTCAGCAGAGACTGCATTAGACTGCCGAGGAAGCCAGCGACTGACATAAGGAAGACAGTTTGAGAAACACACCTCACAGAAAATGGCGAAAAAACAAAAGCAGGAATCCCCACCCACTTCACCGACTGTTTTCTAGTTCCGTTCGTGACATTTGACCTCACGCGCACACATTAATACACGCAGATTCTCTCATGCGACACTGATTCTTCTCATGCACGCCAATAAAAAGCCAAGTGTACGTTAGATTTCAAAGAATTTCCCTCTCAGTCCGGTTTTAAGAAATATCGACTTTTCCAGCAGTCGGTACCAGTCAAGTGAGTTCGTCATTGACTTCTTAAGGAGAAAGCAACTGAAGCCTCTGCCTTTTTCTGACATGGTTGGGCTGATTTTGACTGATCTTTTAATCTTAGCAACAGGGCTCAGTGAAAGAATTAATTGGACAGCAATGGAAGGATTGTGCACGCTAGGGGTAGCTTTATCCAGAGTAATGCTGGGAAATTGGAATGTGACTCATCTGTTTTAAATTGCTCACTGACTTCAAAGGTGCATCAGTACAGTCAAAGTTTGAAGGTAGAGAGGGATTGGCATTATCATAGAGAAAGAAAGGATGGGAGTTTGAATACAGAAAGCCCTCAAAAACTATAAACCCTCAATAGATTTATTATTTTTTTCAAGTTTGATATCATATCATATATATGTTAGCAGGCTAATGCAGCTAATGGTATGTTAAGCTTGCACTCTGAGCAATTATCTTGCAAAACCAATGCTAACAAAAACAAATAAGAACAAGATAAACAAAGTTATGTCATGAAACTCTAGATGGCGCAGCTGATAGGTCCATAATTCAATCTGCTTGCAATCACATTGTTCTCTATAGGGGCACAGCTGACTGGTTTCTGCTGTATCAGCAGCCAATGAGCTTGCTGCTCAACTTTCAAATACTTGGTCAGCAACTGAGTAGCAGTTTGCAGCGTGCTTTTCAGAAACCCTCCACCTTCCCCAGCTCCACCTGTATAGATTTGCTATGGATAATTCATGTATGCTATTGTATAGCAGCAGCGTGTCTTTCTTGCTCATAGCAGCGTGTCATGTACATATTGGCAGTAGCAAGTCCCATACTTGCTCCGTAGCAGCAGCAATAGCAATATCATATCTATTTCGCCAAGACATTAACATTGTCATATCCATTTTCATGCCAAATCCTCTGAGATGTCATGACAGAAATTCACAAACTAATACTTTGGTTATATTGTATTATTAATAGTATGTACTAATTCAAAAGACATTAATTGTCATTGTAATAGTTTAGACAACATACACTGTAAAGCAATTTTGTAGGATTTCTAATCAGGTACTGAATACCCATTAAAAGTTTTTTTTTTTTCACTCTGCTTTGGGGTTCTAGATGAAATTGATTCAACCGAATTGATCATGACTGCATCCAGCATCGCCACCTATACCCTTCATTGCAATTCCCTACATTACTCCACTAATATAGTCCACTGAATGAGGGGAAACAAAAACGCGCTGAAGTGCTGCAGACGCCATCTTCTGGTGAGACGCGGGACACAACACTCAAAATAAATAAGTATTCAAGGCTAGTCGTTGGGCTGTTTACACGACACCATTTTCAACTAAAAACGGAAAACTTTTTATGCGTTTTGGCCGTTTATTTACACGACAACGGCATTTTGTGGGTCTGAAAATAAAAACTTTTGAAAACGAGTTTCAAAATTTAAGTTTTTGAAAACGATACAGTTGAGACCGATCTGTGAAAGCGGTGACGGCATGTCACGTATTACGCGTTTACTCTATAGGTATGTGCATTTGACGTGAGTGCTCTGTAAAAGAATACGTATGTGCGCAGGCACGTAGTCTTTCTTTACAAAGTGACATCGCCACCTACTGACCTGACATGCACAATACAGCATTTTTAGTTATTTTTGTGGGTTCGTGTGAACTGGGATCATTTTGACAGCGTTGTCTTCTATACAAAGAAGACATTTTCTGTTTTTTTGTTGTTTTTTTTACATTGTTGTCATGTAAACGTACCCATTGAGTGTACATCGGTTGTACACTTGTTATTGAGGTGCATTATGTGATTGAATGAATGCACTTGATAATGTCCACTGTAGTTTTAGACACCACTACAAATAGCTATCCCCTCAAATAATACATATAATGGTAAAAGGGGGTGATTTCGGACACTGATCCCTACCTAGCCAACATTTTTATGGTGGGGCCAGTGTAGGCACAATATGGGCTTGGGTTTTGTCCATGGGTTCCATGTCAGCCTATTTCTGAATAAGACCCAGTATGGGCTAATTCAGATAGGATCAACAAGGATACCCATGGACAAATCCATTTAGGGCCCATACTTGGACTTATTCAAACAGGGGCCAAAATAGAGCACATGAACAAACCTATGTAGGTCTTATACCTCAAATCCTGCCTATATGGCTCAGATCCATCCTTGTGGGATTTTTCACCCACTTTATCATCCACCAGGTGAACATTGAGAGTCTAAACACTTGTAAAATATAACAGTATACATTTCTGGGCTTGGTTCAGACACAGAGTATGCATTGAGACCAATTTGTGTTTGTGGATTTTAATGATTCAGTTTACAGAGCTAAGTGGCTAGGTTACCACACTACAAACTCATCCATTTCTCTCTTTGACACGAGCACAGCAACAATAGATCTGGCTATTAAACTTCACCTTGAAACACCCTTACACTGTGCAATCAGGATTATTTGGGGTTACCAAGAGTGTCATGTAGAAAATAGTGCATTTGTTCAAAACAAAGGCATTCTGGGTTTCGCTCTCAGACTGTGCAACAGCGTAGAGAATGCCTTTGGCACTCAACAAATGTAGCAAGTGGCGCATGGTTGCATTCAGTTACCATTTGGAATGTGTGATATGCACGCTTGTCTTATGAGCAAGAATTTGTGAGAATAAATAAGCCACTGAAACAGGCTACAAACACACACATGTGGAAAAACAAGGAGGATTTTATATAATTTAACCAGCTACTGAATATCAAATGTTGAAAATCTGGTATCTAACTCAGAAGCTCAACACTGAGATGGCATGTAAGGCAAGGGCCTGTTAATGTGGGGCTGAAACACAAACAAACAATCCAGACACATTTCCTGCTGCAAGAGGGGGAAGGTAGCTGTTTGCGCAAAGTGCTTACAGAGGGATCTCGATGAAAAGGTTAACATTAAATCCGCAGACAGGTTGGGAGAAGTTTCCCTGCTCTGGTCTTCTCTCTCTCTTTCTCTCAAAGATAAAAGGAAACTGATTCTAAATCAGTAAAGAAAAGGGCAAAAAAGGAACTAGATGGGTTGAAGGTATACTTGTTTTTTGTGAAACAGAGGTATGCTGCTTCCTTGGGAACTTCCTGATGTAAAGAGAGGGGCCAGGGGCATTATTATTCCAGAACTCATCCTGCACCAGATGTCTTGCTTTATTTAGGTCCTGGAGGAGTGGCGTCTGACCCATGCTAACCCCTGGTCTAATGAAGGAATGACTTTGCTTGGATGTAGCTAAAAGTAAACTGCAGTGTGTGAAAACTATGACTCACAAATTAACATGATAAATTAATCTTCTGGATTATGTTTAGCTTCTCTGCAGCATAAACACTGTGTCTGGAGACTCTTTATGCTGACATGACACAATGAAGAAAAAGAATTAAACCTTACAGTAAGTGTTTTTAGGTGAGAATGTTGTTGTTTAGACCTGAAATATGTGACTCATTTAATCATAGTGCCTATTTTACAATTTGTTTAGACGTTTTCAGAGATGCGAGCTCTCAGAGTTCGTGTACCCGCCGAGAACAGCTTCATCTTGGCCAGTGCTTCGGGGATTTGCCGCTATCTCTTATAGTAGTTAAACATGAGATATAATTCATTTATTCATTTATCATTAATCTATTACTTGTTCCTAAGCAAATCAAATTGGGCAATGTTAAATTTAATAATTTAATATTAAGGCTATATTTGACTTACATCCTGTAGAGCACTGCTTATGTACGTTTGACTGAACTGTACAACTGTTTATTTCCTATTATCATTTATAATGGCTATTTTTGTTAATTTAAATATTGTATTTGGTATTGAGAAAGGGTCCTTTAGTGTGTAATATGGATTGAGTGAAAGTTACATTAATGCGCCATTAGATGGAAGCAAACTTTACGAGTGAATGAGTTTTAAATTGAAAGGGGCTTTTGTAAACACAGGACGTTGTTTTAGCGCTGTTATGGAAAATTCCCTTAACTGTAAAAAGGACAAATACTAAGATCGCTTTCCTCAGTGGACATTCAAACTGATTTTTACAATGGATATAATATTATGGACATCGACCTGAAGAATGAATGTTATATTAATAACAAAGTAATATCATTGAGACCCTCAAGACTGTCAAGGTTAAAGTCTCTTAAAATGTCATAAAGGATATGTATGAATTAATAATTCTTGATATTTATAAAAAATAAATAAATAAATAAAATAAATAAATAATGATGATGTGATGCAAGCTTTTACTTTTTACATCCCTCAATTTTATCACTAAATTAAAACTTTTCTTGAAAATGGTAAGTTTTTCAAAACCACATGAAACCAACATGAATACAAAGAGCACTTTTCTGAGAACCTGGCACATGTAAATAGATTTTTAAAGATCCAAAAAGATTTTCCTTTTCTTTTCCATGGACACTCTTAATCCTCACTGAAACAGAAGCATCTTTGGATCCCTAAATGCATAAAATGCACCACACATCTCTGGAGATGAATTGGCCTTCATCTCAGAACAAACAATCCCTTCAATTTGCATTCTACTGAGCTGTGTCCTTTCTGAATAAATTGCTGCACATTTATGGATGTTATACTGAAATTCGAAGCTTGTTTGCTGTTCTTAATATGATTTCGGATAAACATTATATGAATATGAAGACAAATTAAATCATGAATATTTACTTTTGCTAATGTTTTTTTCTTCATCAACGCAGTTAATGGATGTACAAACATCTGCAGAAATGAGAAAACTCTGCATTAGTCAGTGTGTTGCATTGCTTTGCAATACACTACATGAAAATCTACGACCAGATGGTAGTTAGCAGCTAATGCACCCAGTAATCAAATAAAAGAATCCAATACTCATTTTCCACTTTATGAAGACTTAAAAACAAATAGAGTTATTCAATTGTTTTTCAAACTGCAATTTGCTAGATTGAAATGAAAGAGTCTGGCTGAAGATTAGATCCATTTTCCATGTGAGGGTGCGTATCCTCAACATTTAACGGCAAATGAAAGCATTACATATGCATTTGCTTGAAAAATGATGACATTAATGGCCATCTGGCTCTGTATGTATTAATCTCAAACTTGGCTTTGAAACTCACCTTAATTGCTAAATATGTGCTACCAAATGGCTGCGAGTTATATTGATATGTATCGCAGATACAAGCCCAGAAAAGGTGGGGAGTGATGGGAACGTGCCAGTTTACAAATGCAGCAATACCTGATGAATACATACATCAAAGTATAAGGATTGCAAGCGCAAAAATGAATCATCTCACGTCGGCCTCCAAAATATTCGTCTGGATATTATGAGAACGTATGGCGTCGTTACTCAAATGTCAAATGTAGCCAGGCGCATTGTACGTCAAGCATGTACGCATGTGCCAGTGTGTCTTAATATCTACCGGTCTTTGCATATGACACCCCAACATAAAATAGTAACGAGAGCCATTTGATTCATCATGTTCTCCTACCTGGACAGACGAATGCCAGACATAAACCACCTTGTAGCCATAAAATACTGCACTAAATGGTTTTACACCATGGTCTCTACTTGCTTCTGTCTCAATATCACATATAATCACTTAATCTTCGCTTGATTTTACGACCCATACACAGAGGATGGTGGGCAGACCTCAACAACATCTCTCCAGTTTTTTCTCCACCCACCCTTCCCTCTCTAGATCTGCCTTTGGCACTTTACCAGATACTTCTGACAGGCTGACTGACTCGAGGTGAACCTCGGTGATGACAGACAATAGCCTTTATCAGTGACTTGCACACACCGCAAGGCTGCTGTTCTGAAGATTAGTTACTGTGTTCCTGATTTCCCCCCAAACCATGACTGGTGCTTTTGAATATTTCTTTTTTTTTATTCAAGAGGTCAAGGTTTGACCGGTTAGCATGGCAGGTCTTTTGCATCTGCATCTTTTTCCTCTAACACCTATTTAAAAGTATAACGTGTATCCTGCCTAAATAATTTGTTTTTGCTAGCAACATATCGATCCAGGCTCTTTGGAAAAACATGCCTGTGGCGACATTTCTGCAAAATGGTATTACGTTGCTTCTTGCACATTTTGCAACACTTTCAAAGTAAAACATCCAGTGATTGGTACTTTGGTACCAAGTCGGTACTGAAATTTAAAAATTTGTGATTCTTAAACACCTCTGATTGGCCATTGTGTTCAAGCACTCAACAGATATCTGTGATTGGCTACAATGATCAACACTTCAAAAACATTTTGTAAATAGATGTCTTTAATGCTCTTTACCAAGAGCTTACACAGATACACACGGGAGCATTTGAACACAAAAACTTTTACAGAAACTCTTTTAAATGTCAAACATAACAGCATTAACAGGTCTTTCCCTTCACTAAAAACAAATAAATTAACAGTTAAATTCAAAATTTATTCCCCATATCCAGTCCTATACAAAGCATGCTGGGAACTAGAAATCCACTGCCCAGTTTTTGAAGTTATCAAATCTTTCATTAAGTTACTACTACCTGTTTTTTTTTTAAAGCCAATTAATGCAGAAATTTGAGTTTCAATTACAGACAATATTAAGTTGATGTAATGATCAACAATATTATGTCAACAGAACTCAACAAATTAATATTTGAACTGTTGCTAGACACGGTCCCCCTGGTTTATTCTACCTAAACGGAGATCGCTTTGCACCATTATTATTATCTGCTCAACAAAAAATTAAACAGTTATCCCGGACGAGCCCCCAATTTATGTTACGAACCCCTATTTAAATTAGCCAGAAAGGGGAACGCAACATAATGAAGGACACATGAATCCAAAATACAATGCAAAAAACATTTATTTAGATAGAAAAACTAAACATAACACAAAGGAAGCATGTATCAAACAACATGTTCTCCAACCAATACGCCTATATAGGTCGTTTGTCACTTCACTGAAATACGACCCATAGGAGCGTTTCCTAAAGTTGCACCCCTATCGACAACAGGACACTTTCATTTTATGCATTGTTCCCTTTTTTCTGCGTCATATTTTGGGTTTCGCGTAGCTCAATTGGCAGAGCACTGCAATATCAATATGCAATCAAGTGATCATGCGATCGTGGGTTCGATCCCAGGGAACACACGTGCTCATAAAGTGTATATGCACTATAAATCACTAAGGGTAGGTTTAGGGGTAGTCGTAAAAAATGAATTTTGCTAAATGGAAATAGGACAAATGGTGTAAAAATGGCGTGTTCATTGCATTTAAATGAACACGCATTTTGATTGGTAACGACAGTCATACGTCATTTCATGATGACAGACGTAACACAACACTGTCATTATTTTTACACCAGCTAGAGGGCGCATGACTTGACGTAATGACGTAAATATAGGTCGTAATAAGGTGCTTGAAAAATGACCTACAGGGTCGTTTTTTTTTTTTTTTTTTTTTTTGGAGGACAGTCTGGTATCAAAACAAGAAAGAAAAACAAAAATGTTCCTAAAATAACTAACAAAAGATAATAAACACAAACAAACAACATAACTCCAAAATATAAATTAAGAAAGAAAAATAAGGGTAATAAAGCTTGTTTGCTGGTGGATCTCCTTCCCTTGCCATGCTCTCTTTCAGCGTCCTTAATATAGTTAATCAACACTCATGCCATGAGACACAGGTGCACAGGGGTGGACCTAAACAATCAGACTCATCAGAGAGAAAGATAAGCAGAGACATGACGTCACATGCAGGAGAACACACACTCAAGGTGTAGGCCATAACACAACTTAAAAGGTTTAATTAAAACAATAAATTAGAATTTTTAACTTGCAAAAATGCATTTATTTAAGTTGTGGTAACAGGTCCCCTGAATTACTTTTTAGAGTGCATAACGTATTGGGCAAGGAACCAAGTGTGAAATTGACTTTTTCTCTGTTTGCTGTCTTTGATGTCACAGCCCAGGATAGTCAAGTGTGCTAGCTATCTGCTATTGAGATGAATGGGAATGCTAATGGATAGCTTACTCCAGGTGTTACAGTCCTCACAAAAACCCACAAGGCTGTTTTTAACTGGCTCATTTCCTCACTATTAAGTAGTATTTTTAATTGACTAGGATCTTTATTGGCTAAGAGATAGGGTAATAGGAAGCAAATGGACAGAGGGGAAAGAAACTCAAGGGAAGGGAGGAGCAGAGAGTCTGATTCACTTTGACATCAGTGGGACATGCGCTGCATGGTTCTCCTGTCTAATATTGCCAGGTTTAAAACACAACCTTGGATTGATGATATTAATGCCCTCTCTTCTGAAAACAAATTTACATTTCAAAAATCTGAAGACCTTCGACATATGTATGCTTGCTTTTTTATAGCATCAGCATGTTTTGAAAAGTAACATTATTTTGAAGTAACATTCTGTCAACAACGTTTTCACTATGACAGGTCAAACAGTAATAAGATCTTATGGAAATGCTCGGCAGACAACTTGTCAATACAAACACAAATGAGCACATGAAGCAATGCTTACTGCTAAGAAAGAAAAAAACTTGGCTATACAGTAGGAGGTCAACAAAGGAAGTCCAAAATCTGACAATAATGTCAGGTTCAATAAGTAGACTCAGTATGAACCAATAAAAATCCTCAGGGGTGATTAAATGATGAAATATGCCCAACATAATTTTTAACCCACCTGTACCACAGATGTGAGCTGACAGCTTTAGAAACATATTCACAATGCCATCCCATGTCCTGGGGCTTCATTGGGAATTCATTTCTAGGAATAACATCAGGCAAGTTTCTGTAGCGCGCACAGAGCGTCCGGGTACGAGTCCCATAAAACACGAGTAGTATTTTATGTGACTGTGGTGTCAGATCTGTTTATAAAGATGAGATGAGGTAAGTAGTATTTTGTTGATCGGTCCCACTTTATATTAGGTGTCCTTAACTTCTATGTACTTAAATAAAAAATAAGTACAATGTACTTATTGTGTTCATATTGTATTGCAAAATACTTTTGCTGCTATTGAGGTGGGATACTGGTAAGGTTAGGGACAGATTTGATGGTATGGGTAGGTTTTGAGGGTGAGTTAAGGTGTAAGGGATGGGTCAACAGTGTAATTATACATGTAATTACAGAAATTAATTACATATGCAAGTATTTTTAAAATACAAGTACAATGTTAAAACATGTATGCACACAATAAGTGCATTGTATCAAATTATTAATTTAAATGTAAGTACACAGTAGTTAAGGACACCTAATATAAAGTGGGACCATGTGATTTCAAAATGGCACCCATGAGGTGACCAGTCACGGTTAAAAATAAATAAATAAAAAAGCCCTGTTTTTACTGGGTTACAGTGATGCTGTCTTCACAAGCTATCAGAATTATCATAAATGCGAGTTTCCTAGTCAGAAATTAGACATGAACGGTTTCTATTCATAATTATGATTGGAAAACTCTGAGGAATAAACTTTAAACATGGTGAGAGAGAGAACCATTGCTGTAGTAACCGTTACATTCATATTAATGCACATTTGATGCATATAGTATGTTTTTTTACACAGCAAAAATAGCATTTATTTGTCCAAAATTCCAGAATCATAAGCAAGCTGACTATCTAGATCAGGAGTGTCCAAACTCAGTCCTGGAGGGTCACTGTCCTGCAGAGTTTAGCTCCAGCTTGCCTCAACACACCTGCCTGGAAGTTTCTAGTATGCTTAGTAAGACCCTGTTTAAACCTGTATTTAGCATCGTCCACTTGTGATCCGACTGAACAAAACGCATCTTAATACCAGGTGTAAACAGGGCCAAAGTAAACTAGCTGAAACTCCATCTTTGTTATTGAGCTACTTAAAAAGGTCTGGTGTAGATTACACTAGTACAATATTATTGGTGATATATGTACACTTAAAAGGTAAATGAGTGGCTCCATTTACACAGACAAGGACCCTTTTTTCTCTCTAAGAGCCTATTTATTCAAATGCTCTGGGTTTAGTTGCCCATTAGCTTTCAAATGAAGATACTAGTCATTTAAACACTGCTCTTAACCTGACAGCTCAGAGCACTGTTCACTTCACAACAAAGCCAAATGGAAGTTCCCAGACAGTTATGAATATTTCAATCAGCATAAGGCTTTAATAATGTCATACCCAAAATCATCAGAGAAGATCTGTGGGCCACAGGGGCTGTCATTCAAGGAAAAAGTGAGGATGTTAGGTCTTCTGTTTGGGGAAAGCACCTGTCAATCATGACTGAAACAGCAGGAAAGCATCTGGCCTACCCAATCAGGAGAGGTCCCAGCACAGCAGGTCCGGGACCAGGAAAAGGAAAGCCATCTGGAGAGAGGCTGGACTCTGAAAGGGCCACACGTCCTACGGTTGACTCACGACAGATATACTAAGACTTGACGTGATTTAATAAAACGCGTCTAGGCGAAAACTGTCACTCAGACAAAGAGTCACACAACTCTCTAATGAGTGTAAATCTCAGCGCAGTAATACACATGTACCATATTTTTGGCATTAACATCAGGACAGATTGGGTAACAGCACATTATTGTTAACTAGTTGCAGTCATCCTTCAACATAACACACATTTCATCACTGTCTCAACATGTAGCTGAACTGAAACCATATATATATATATATATATATATATATATATATATATATATATATATATATATATATATATATATCCTGTTAAATTTATGGTTTAAAAAAAAAAAAAAAAAAAAGTGCATGCCCGAAAACTCACTATTATAACAACATTATTATGTTACAGGTATTACAGAATGGCATATTGATGGCATATTTTGTGATATAATGCTAATATGCAAATCTATACCAAAATCTGCTTTTTACAACAAATAAAACAAAAACACCATAAGGGTAACACACGACATGTAAATAATGCAATAAACATGAACTAAATAACATAAAATGTAACACAAAACAGCCTAATGTACATTACTGATAACAAAAATTAGAAAAAATAAATAAATATTACATGTAGTCATACAGTATTTGATGTGCTACACAGGGATTATAAATGATACAGTAATTTATAGTTTTTACTTGCAAAAACCAAAGAATAAATAAATAGCAATAATAATAATGATTTAACAACAAAGTTACATATAATGCACTGTTAAACTATTTTGAGTGTTTTACCGTATATGGTAAGATATAGAAGCTTGTTTCCGGCATGAAATTAAAATAAAACATGTATTTGCGACTTTTTATATGAAGTCAGAATTGCGAGTTATAAAGTCAGCATTGCATGATATAAACTCGCAATTGGGAGAAAAAAGTCAAAATTGTAAGTTTATAGCTCGCAATTCTGACTTTATAAGACACATTTGCGAGTTTAAATCTCACAATTCTAAGAAAAAAGTCAGAATTGTGAGTTAAAGACATAAATTCACAATTGCAAGTTATAAAGTCAGAATTGCATGATAAAAACAATTGCGAGAAAAAAGTGAGAATTGCGACTTTATAGCTCGCAATTCTGACTTTTTTCTTGCAATAGTGAGTTTTTATCACGCAATTCTGACTTTTTTCTTGCAATTACAAGTTTTTAATCAAGCAATTCTGACTTTATAACTCGCAATTGCAAATTTAAATCTTGCAATTCTGAGGAAAAAATCTGAATTGTGAGATGCAAACACGCAATTGCGAGAGAAAAAAAAAGTCGCAATTACCTTTTTTTTTTTATTTAATGACAGAAACAAGCTTCCATATAAAGAAAACTTACATTTAACCAATTAACAGGTGTTTATTGTAGGTGTTTTTTCTATAATGTAATATAATACATAAAACATCTAAAAAGATGTTTGAACTGAGGACCATATATCTATGTTTTATGTGTATTTATGGATTGGATTAACACAGTAAGACCAGAAAAGTGCCTTAAGAAAGTAAACAGAGTCATTGATGGATTCATGTTGATATCACGGGATAACTTTGATGACAACAAAGTCATTATGGAGCAAAAATTTTTGTGGAAATACGGTCATCAGCACAATTCTTTGTAGATTAGTGACAAAAACTGTTAACTGGTGTGAAAAAAAAACAATGAACAAAACGATCAAAGATGTGTTCCAGGAAATCAGAGAGAACGGGAATTTGTGCGCTACATTTACCAAATCATCAACGTGATTAATAGTGGATTACACATCATAAAAATAGAGACCCAATTACTGGCGTAAATTAGAACCCAGCATTACCACCATGCTAATAAGCACTGAACATAATTGCATTTACTGCAGTATAGCCAGGCGAGATAGATAAAGTCCCCCTCTATCTCATTAATCTCTCAATAACGTCCACTGCGTATTTTTGCCATTATCACTATGATTATATATAGTGGCTGCACTGAAAAGAAAGAACTGAGTGCTCTCGCTGCTGTATCTCTGAGCTCGAGGAAGGGTTTTCTCTGGCCCTTGTAGAGAGCATAAAACAGATAATTACCAACTCTAAAAAATGTCTCTTTTGTGCAGCGGGCTGAAAGGAGAAACTCTCCAAGCTTTGAGAAGATAAAGCCCAAAACAAAAGCAGGCCTGAATGGTCGCAGGATTAGCTTTAATAGCAGTAATTACCAGTAGGGAAAGCAGTCGAGCTCTCTGGCCATCGCACAAGGCTGGAGGTGAGTGATGTCTAGGGGGCTGGATGCGTGAATCGAGGCCTCTCCTGGCTATCCGACCAGCTGCCTGACTGTCTGCCTCCCTCCCTCCACATTCATTTGTAAAACACTTGGGCGAACCATCCACCAAGGCCCTATTTGCCACTAAAAGCTGCTATATCCTCTCAGCCCCAATAATGGGTCATGCATAGAAAAGGAGGGTCCTCCATCCCAGTTGCTTCTTGAATTACAATCTAGGTTTGATGGTGATGATGAGAGAGGCCTTTAAATTACAGCAACACAGACAGCTCGCCTTCGCCACTATAGGACACTCAAGCCACACGGGGTGTCCAAATGAAATACAATTATCCCTATTGGCATGATAAAAAGAGGTAGCGGGGGTGTTGTTGTTTAGAGACAAGAGAGACTGTGCGCAGCTTTAGCCTACAGAGTACTTGGAAAGAAACTTAAATGGTGGATTAATAAAAGAGCCCACCGCCCATGAATAAGTGCGTTAATGTCTGACCCACGATCGGTGCCTGAAGCTCCACGGGACGTCTCTCGTATGGCAGCTGCACCTTTATGAATTGGAACTGGAAGAGTGGTGATTGGTTGCTTACTTTGAAGTGAGTTTGTCAGCCACTAGCCACAATCATTCTAAGGGACGGGACAATGCAACACGGCTGCATACAACCAGCAAACAGTGTGTTATTTTTGATTCAGATCTAAAATTCTATGACAAATATGTGCATTTGAGAACAAATTAAAGCCCCTGCTTCAAATTAACTGGGTCTGCAGAAAACGCTTGCTTCCTGTCCTGATTATTGCAACAGGCTCTGCAGGACACGTTCCGTGAACAAGGTAGAAATTAAAGCTTGGAAACTATCTTCATTAAAAGGCACGATTCATCTGTTTAGCAAAAGCTTAACCTTAAAAAAAAAAAAAAACATAGGTCATCAAAAATATTCTATTTATCCAAATATTTTCAATTCGTTTTATATGAGGTCTGAATTTTTGCAACCCTGTTACTGTTTTTTTTAGACATATTCTAAATAGTATTTATTCATGTGATTTTATGATGATGTAAATTCTATAGAGGGCAACAGTGCCCGCCCCTTTTTTTCAGCGGTGCTGGTTCCAGAAGTATTTTTTTTCCATCCATTTTTCCCCACAGGATTTAAAAAAAAATTTTTTTAAAAAAAGTCAGTTAAAGAGTTATAAGCCATGAACCAAGCCAATCACCTATGAGGTGAATCACAACATTACAATCTTTGATTTGAAGGAAAAACTTTTTGAAAATTGGACAAAAAGACAAAGGTATAAGACTGTGTACTTAATGGCTTTAGTGAGGGAAAGAACTACAATCCCATGAAGCATTGTGAACACCATAATTGAATTAAAAGTGATGGAGAAATATAAAACTTCTCAATTACAAATGTTGATTTTATTTATAAAGACAATATATTTGAAGGGGACCTATAATGCCCCTTTTACAAGATGTAATATAAGTCTCTGGTGTCCCTGTGAAGTTTCAGCTCAAAATACCCCACAGATCATTTATTATAGCTTGTAAAATTTGCCCCTATTTCTGTGTGAGTGAAAACATGCCTTTTTTGTGTGTGTGTCCCTTTAAATGCAAATGAGCTGCTGCCCCAGAAGAGGGCGGAGCTTTAACAACTCATGCTTCGGTTGCTCAACTACAACAAAGCTGGAGAATCTCACGCAGCCAAAATGAGGATTGTCAGTAACGGTGTTCAGCCTTACATTGTTCAAACCGGAGTCGACACTGATGGAGAGACTCAGGAAGAAGTTACAACTTTTAGAATGAAACTGGATGTTTCTGAATGGTTAATGGATAAATTTATGTAGTTGCTGTGGAGTTGATTCAACTCATCGACTAGCATGTGCCGTCATGTTAATATTTTGTGCAAATCCAGCGTTGAATTGAGCCTCATTTGTGAAGCAGTCCGGCGTAAAATGGCAACAACACTCTACTACAACAACTTTTCCTCTTCTCTAAAGCAGCCCAACATGGCTTCGCCCCCTTTGTTGCGTGTTCCCGGGGCAGGGTTTATGCACATTTTAGGATGTGATGTCACCAACCCAGAAAGAAGCTTGTTGTAGTCCCTACCAGCCATTTGTTGTAGTCCTTAAAAAGCGTTTTTTGAAAAAGAAAATATGTCCCTTTGCATTGAACTGAATTGAAATTGAGCGTCTTAACTTTGCAGATGTTGTTTATGCTCAAACAACAACATTACACACTAACTAAAGTTTAAAAAAAGTAAAATAATCAATCACCATTTTAAGTTTATTGCAAAATGTGCATATATAAACAAACATTTCAGTATTTTGAAAGCATAGAGAGATCAACTGGATTACGTCATTCGCAGTGCTTGATGGGAGTGGGAGGAGCTAAAGAGCTATTTTGGCACATGTTGCTTTTTCGACTCTCTGATTGGTGTAATTTTCTGTACAGCATCATGGGTAATGTAGTTTTTCTCCAGGAATTCCACTGTTAAACAATTATTTTAAAAATAAACTGAAATAAATTTGGCTGACAGCTTCAGCAGAAGCAAATACCATGGATTAACAAGGTTTATAAGTTATTGTTCAAAATCAATTTCCATATGGAGAAAATTAATGGAGTTTTAAATTATGAAATCTGACTGTTGCATCTATACATAAAATATTTGTATTATTTTAAACCTAAATTTAGATTTAGAATCAACTAATAAACTTTTATTTCCCATAAATTAAATAAATAAATTTAATTAATAAATTAATGACAATGATGATGGTGATGATGATGATTATTATCATTATTATTTACATTGCTGCTTACAATATTTTGTGAAACAAGGTTGAATGCTTGAGCCAACATGAAAATATGTGTAAAAAAATAATTATTTACTTGTGTTCTTGGATAAGAAACATACTTATTGTGTTTAAAACTAACAATGTTTCATGTGAGGTTAATATTATGTTGGATAACAGTTTTCAAATATATGTATACAACAAAAATGATCAAATTTGTGCCTCTAATACTATAAAAAAGTAATGGGATAGTAAAAGCGTATTGCCATTCAAGAAAAGTGCAAAGGGGGTTGTTTCACTCATTTCTGTTTGGCCTGCTAGGCTGCTGACACCAGGAAAACAAACAATGTTTCTCTCTACTGGCCTCTGTTCACTGGTTACAAGTGCAATATAAAATCTAGTTTAGGTTTTTATTGTGTGTCTTCAAAGCTTTACACAAACTGTCACCACATTGCATTTCTGACCTCCATGAAGCCTCCATAGCCTTCATTATACCAGGCCTCATAGATCCTAAAACCAATTTCTTCTGTCCACCACACATTCTGTTTCTGGCCAACGCTTCTGTTCGATCCTCACGGCTATATGGAATAGTGAAATCAGAGCTTACGGCATCTTCACAGCCTGACAATGTGTTTGTGCGAGTCGAAATCAAGTGTCTGACACATGTTTGATGGAGTTGTGATGTCATTATGCATTTATCCCCTCTTTTCCTCTTTCCTTAAAGACACTTGTGGTTATGATCTAGTGTTCACTTCAAGCGTTCTTCAGCAGATGAAAGCTGAACTCTGTCAGCTTGTTTGCATAAGCCACACAAGAGTCACCACAACAAATGCGAGACTAAAGCGAAGGCACATTTCTGGCTCTCAGTGACACACACATACGCTCTGGTATCCATCTGTAAAAAACACTGTACACTGCGTCACACTACTTGAACAGTCACATGCTGGAGTGTGCAGTCACAGAGTTAAATGCATGAATATACACAGGCAATGTTTCCGCAGCTGAATACAACAATAAAATAAAATAAAATAATAAATAAAAAATAAAAAATATATAAAATAAAATAAGATAAATAAAATAAAATTGAATGAATGAATGAAATTTTAATAATATTATTCTTTACTCAAATCAAGCCCTCAAAACAAAAAAGTTCCCCAGTCCTGCATGTCCAGTGACTTGGCACACTCATTTTACTCATCATAAATTACCTTCTCTACACATCGCGTCCATTCTAGTGAGCTCAGTGGGGCCTCCTAGACTCTCAACCAGCAATTAAGTCTTGAATAGGAGTTATCGTGTGCCGTGACCTCCCGTGACCCACTCATTGAAAAACCACTGCATTCTCTCTCCATTGAGCCTGTCTTTAGTATTCAAGGCACTGGCCACTGATTTGAACAGTACTATCCTTAGCAGAAAATAAGGTCAGAGGGTCAATTTAGAGAAATGCAGGCTTTGTCATAAATCAGTCTGATCGAAAAATGTAGTGTTTTTTAGCAATTAAACCCTTGTTTGAAAGCAAAAATAATTTGAACACAAGATACATAGAACTTAATAGTCAGAAATATCAAATTGTCCAAACTGGAACATTTATTAAACTATTAAAATCTTTAAAAAGTTGTTATATGTGTTTTATGTTTTGTATCATATTTGATACATTATCTTATATTATTAGCTTATAGTATTTGGCTAATAAATATGATATACTGAGAATATAGAGCTCATACTCAAGGAGAAAAAAAATCCTCAATTTTATTCACACACAGACCCAAATTGAGTGCTGATATTTATGTGGTCAAAAGATGAATTTTTGAAAGCTTTAAATTTAAAAAAATAGAATAAAAATAAGCATAAATAATAAAATAAAATTAAACAAATTAAATTAAAAATAACTAAAAATACATTAAAGTAAAAAAATAAAATAATAAATAAAAATAAAATATAAAATAAATAAAATAAAATAAAATAAAATAAAATAAAATAAAATAAAATAAAATAAAATAAAATAAAATAATAAAATAAAATAAAATAAAATAAAATAAAATAAAATAAAATAAAATAAAATAAAATAAAATAAAATATATTCACAGGCCCAAATTGAGCAAAAATATGCAATTTGGTGCAGTTGCTGATATTTATATGGCCAAAAGATGAATTTTTGATAGCTTTAAATTTTAAAAATACAATAAAAATATGCATGAATAATCGAATAAAATTAAAAATAAATAAAAATACATTAAAGTAAAAATAAAGTAAAATAATAAAATAAAATAAAATAAAATAAAATAAAATAAAATAAAATAAAATAAAATAAAATAAATATTCACAGGCCCAAATTGAGCAAAAATATGCAATTTGGTGCAGTTGCTGATATTTAATAAAAAATAATAAATAATAATAAAAAACAATAAAAATAAGCATAAATAATTTAATTAAATTAAATAAAAAATTAATTAAAATAAAATAAAGTAAAAAATAAAGTCAAATAAATAAATATAAAAATAAAAAAATAATAAAAATAAAGAAAGAAATTAAATGAAATAATAAAGAAAAAAGAAAAGAAAAGAAAAGAAAAGAAAAGAACAACATAATAGATTGAAGCACTGGATATCATGGAGTTTAGGTCCAGCTTGCAACATTACCTGATTTCATTCACTCTCTTTTCCACATTGTTTCCTCTCTTGCAACTTATCCAACTGGTGAAAGTGGTAAGCAAGCAAGTAAATAATAAATAAAAAAATACATATAAATATCAGTCGTCATCCTGTATCCCTGAGTTATTCTTATGTTTACTTTATAAAAAATTATTAAAGATTTCAGAGCAAAAAGTCACGTGAATCATGACATGAAGGGAAACGTTTTAGCATTAGACTGAAAGGCCTTTGAACTGTCAATCACAGGGCAGAAGGCATGTAAAGGATTGTGAACAACAGGTTTTTCAGCAAAGTCGATCATGTTGGTCATTTAGATGCCTTAAAGTCCACCAACTAACATAATCAGCGAAAGCTATACTTTAACAAGCCGAGACAGATACTATCGAACCGGCTTTGACCGGGTCCCTCATAGAATATCCACTGTATATACCGCTAATGATTTTTACAGTAGCTTTATCTGCTCCCAAGCTCATTAGAGGTAAATACGTTTAATTACTGTTTACAGAGTCAATAGCTAATATACTAATTGCTGTGGCACAGGGCGGCCTTTACTTTTCATGGACAACATCTTGAACGACAACAAGCAAGGCGCGTTTTAGCCAGCTGCTGTTGAAAGGGTAGAGTTCATACGTGTTAAATGTGCCTCCTCACCTTCAAGAACCTTCATTAAATGCAGTTGTCTAAATGGGAGCCCATCACAAACAGCTGCTGGCATGGAGAAACGCGTGTAAACAGTGGTGCTTCGCTGGTAATTGGTGTGGAGCCTTTCATGAAGATAAGACCAAATACATCCATCACACAGCAAAACCTTTTTATTTTAGATCATTTTCAATGACACCCTCTTTTCTAGCCCCCAAACATCCATCTATGTTTTTTTCCCTCAACACAAATGTGACCTTTCATGTTTTTTTTTTTAGATGTTATTACCAAAACACTAATTTTACACCTCAGCTATTATCCTGAGTGGCCGTGGGCTCACGTTACAGGGGCGTTTTATGATGTCATATTTCTGTTTGCAAGCGTGTGATAACAGAAGGACTGACAGGGCCAGTAATGGGTGCCCAGTGAAATGTCATGCTCTATCAGCAGGCCAGAGCAGCACAGGAGGGCCGTTGTGAGACAGGGGCCAGACGCAGGGCCTCCGCTGTTGTTATTGGTGCTCTGTCTGTGTAGAAGAGCGAGAGAGAGATTGAGGGAGCACAGCAGATGTGACCTCCTCACACACACAGAGCTCCTTTTGTGTCCCAGTTATTCAGTGTTCCTCTGGGTCTGCCCCTGCCCTCAACCATTAACAGCAACTGCCCGTAACTGCGCGAAAAGAGAGAACGGGCAGCAGACACGCATGCAGCAGCAACAAGGTTCAGTGTGTTTAGAAGAAATTTACTGAAAAGCATCAGGAATACGTTTTTATTTTATGGCTGCTTTCCAGTTTGACACTGCTCAGACAGGATGTGTTCTGATTGGACTAGCTAAAATCTTAAAAGTGTATCTTTAGGGGAGTCGCGGCTAATGGCGCATGCTCTGATGCACTGAACAGAGGTGTTCGTGTAAGCAAAGCAAGTTCAAGTCCAGCATGCAACATTTTCTGATTCTATTTCTCCTCTGATGCCCATTCTTTCCTCTTGTAACTGTACCAGTTGTTAGAATAAAAAAAATGTAAAACTAAAAGAGAATTAAAATACAATTTATACCTTTTGTCTTTTTAATACCTTAAAAAATAAAAAAAAAGATTAAATATTATTTTAATGCATTATTATTTAATACAAAAATATGTATTTAACAACATATTATATATAATAATACATTTAAATAAAGATTTAACAACTATATATATATATATATATATATATATATATATATATATATATATATATATATATATATATATATATATACACACACACACACACACAAGCATAAATAATAAAATAAAATTAATAAATAAATATATATTTTTAAAAATATTTTAAAAATTGGACTCAAAAATATAAAATATATTAAAAATATATTAAAAAATAAGCATAAATAATAAATTTAAGTTAAATAAACCTTTATTTAACAATTATATATATATATATATGCATAAATAATAAAATAAAATTAATAATTAAATATAAAAATAAATAAATAAATACAAATAAAAATAAGCATATATAATACATTTAAATTAATTTATTTAAAAACATATATATATATATATATATATATATATATATAAAATAAATAAAATTATAACAAAAAATAAAATTAAAAATGAATAAATATAAAATAAATTTAAATATAAATAAATAAATAAATAAAAATAAGAAATAAAATAAAAAATTTAATTAAAGTAAAATAAATTAAATTAAATTAAATTAAAAAAAATTAATCAAACAAAAAATTAAATTAAATGTAAGTGAGTAGAATATAATAGTTTGAGGTACTGGATATCATGGAGTTAAGGTCCAGCTTGCAACATTACCTGATTTCATTCAACTTCTTTTCCACATCATTTCCTCTCTTGCAACTTATCCAACTGGTTAAAATGGCAAGAAAGCAAATAAATAATAATAATAATAATAATAAAAAACACACATAAAGTAAGTTTTCATAAAATAAAATAAATATAAATTAAACTAAAATAATCACATTTTAATAATAAAACAATCAAATATTTATATTTCTTATTTAAAAAATTCAAATATATTGTATTACTTACATTTATTTTAACAGTATATTGTCTTACTGAAAAATAAAAACAAAAAAAATTGCAAAAAAAAAAAAATGTTTGTGTAATCATCCTCATATTCAATAACCAGTGCAACTGCACATTAGCTCAAGGCAGTGGGTATCAGGGCATCGAGCAAATATTGGCCTCTTATCTTGCTGCCTGTAAGAAGCAGAGCAGGATCATTTTCTACAGAAGAGCTGCCACACATCCTGCACCGGGCCAAGAACTGCTTTATTCAATTATCTCCCTTGCTTAGCAAATACAATTTCCCTGCATAAATCATCCAAATGATCCCTATGACTGTCAGGGCCTCACAGTGGATTTTTTTCAATCCTATCAGCTGAGGCCCAGCCAGGTTAATGCTTTATCCTGCTTCTGTGCTCAATATCTATTGAGATGCTCCAATTGTCTGTTTTGAGTTTCAAATCCTCTGCTATCATTCTCAGTTCCTGATAAAAGTGACATTAAGCATGCAGCCACCAAGTCAGTAATCCATTACGAAGAAAGAGTATGCCAATTTAACTAATCCACCAAGCAATGACCCTGTAACCTTGACCTTGTAAACAGCACAATGGGGGGAGATTATGTATGAATATCTGGTCCAGAGACTCTGAGTTGGTCTTCTTACAGGGTCTTAAGCTCTGGCTGTTTTTGCCCAGTTTCAGCCACGCTTGAAAGAAATGTCTTCAGGTCAGTAGTTTGAGACCCCGCTGGTAGCTAAATGCAAATATTTTGCTCTAAACCTTATGAGTCCATGCTCATCATTCATTTTTGGTTTAGAAACATCTGTAATACATAGATGTGAACTGACTAAATTCAGCCTGATTCGAAACAGCTGTTCTTCAGCCAATAAAACAGTCCCGGTTTCACACAGAAGAGCTCCAGCGCTGCTTTGAGACACAGGCTAAATGCTGAAGGGACAAAAGCTCTTACAATGTTCTCCCAATACAATGGAGGACTAAGACCTCCAGACCCTCCTGAGTCAAACAGTGAATAAGCAAGGAATTCTTTTAGTTCTTTAAGTGCTGTGGACCCGCAGCTTTCCCCCTCTGCACACACCACTCAAACAGCGATACTGAAATTTACTGTGGTCTCCAAGAAACTTCTGAACACTGAGATGAAAGGATATAGATGAACTAAATAACTATAACTATATATTTATTCATTCATTTTATAACATAAATTAAAGAATGATGGATGGATGGATGGATGTTCATTTTATTCATTTATTTTATAGCATAAATGAAAGAATTTCAGGTGGATGGATGGATGGATGTTCCTTTTATTCATTCATTTTATAGCATAAATGAAAGAATTTCAGATGGATGGATTATGGATGGGTGGATGAATGGATGGATGTTCATTTTATTTATTCATTTTATAGCATAAACGAAAGAATTTCGGATAGATAGATATTCATTTTATTTATTCATTTTATAACAAAATAAATTAAAAACAATTCAGGATTATTTCTACACTAGATGTTCATTTTATTTATTCATTTTATAGCATAAACGAAAGAATTTTGAATGGATGGATGGATGGATGGATGTTCATTTTATAGCATAAATGAAAGAATTTCAGATGGATGGATTTATGGATGGGTGGATGAATGGATGGATGTTCATTTTATTTATTCATTTTATAGCATAAATGAAAGAATTTCAGATGGATGGATTATGGATGGGTGGATGAATGGATGGATGTTCATTTTATTTATTCATTTTATAGCATAAACGAAAGAATTTCGGATAGATAGATATTCATTTTATTTATTCATTTTATAACAAAATAAATTAAAAACAATTCAGGATTATTTCTACACTAGATGTTCATTTTATTTATTCATTTTATAGCATAAACGAAAGAATTTTGAATGGATGGATGGATGGATGGATGTTCATTTTATAGCATAAATGAAAGAATTTCAGATGGATGGATTTATGGATGGGTGGATGAATGGATGGATGTTCATTTTATTTATTCATTTTATAGCATAAATGAAAGAATTTCAGATGGATGGATTTATGGATGGGTGGATGAATGGATGGATGTTCATTTTATTTATTCATTTTATAACAAAATAAATTAAAAACAATTCAGGATTATTTCTACACTAGATGTTCATTTTATTTATTCATTTTATAGCATAAACGAAAGAATTTTGAATGGATGGATGGATGGACGTTCATTTTATAGCATAAATTAAAGAATTTCAGATGGATGGATGTTCATTTTATTTACTCATTTTATAGCATAAATGAAAGAATTTCAGATGGATGGATTTATGGACGGGTGGATGAACGGATGGATGTTCATTTTATTTATTCATTTTATAGCATAAACAAAAGAATTTTGGATGGATGGATGGATGGATGGATGTTCATTTTATTCATTCATTTTATAGCATAAATGAAAATTTCAGATGGATGGATTTATGGATGGGTGGATGAATGGATGGATGTTCATTTTATTTATTCATTTTATAGCATAAACGAAAGAATTTCATATAGATAGATAGATATTCATTTTATTTATTCATTTTATAGCATAAACGAAAGAATTTCGGATAGATAGATATATAGATAGATAGATAGAAATTCATTTTATTTATTCATTTTATAACAAACATTAAAAATAATTCAAGATTATTTCTACACTAGATGTTCATTTTATTTATTCATTTTATAGCATAAACGAAAGAATTTCGGATAGATAGATATTCATTTTATTTATTCATTTCATAACAAAATAAATTAAAAACAATTCAGGATTATTTCTACACTAGATGTTCATTTTATTTATTCATTTTATAGCATAAACGAAAGAATTTTGAATGGATGGATGGATGTTCATTTTATAGCATAAATTAAAAAATTTCGGATGAATGGATGTTCATTTTATTTATTCATTTTATAGCATAAACGAAAGAATTTCGGATGGATAGTTAATACAATAAAGGCGATTGGTTTAATCAACAGAAACTCAGATTATTATGTTATCTGAACCACATTAATTTGTTGATTTGACAAAATAAATATGTGATAAATCATAATTTTTTTTTTTTTTTTTTTTTTTTTTTACAGCGCAGGTTTAAAAGTGGCCTCACACTTTTGAACCCCACTATAAATATTTGTTTATTTGCATAATTAAATCCCTGTTATGAGAAATGAAAATATTGAGTGACAGCTTCACAAAAATCAAGAACAAATACATTTTTCAAGCAATTAGATTCTTATTGCCAGTTTTATGAACTAGAATATATTAGCTCCATTTTTCTATATGCTTCATCATTCATCATCAAAAAATCTAGAATGACATAAACATGTCCCGGGAATGACTTGGAAAGCCGGGTGCTGTCATCCCTCAGGCTCATATCAAAATCAATCATCACTCACAATGATTCACAGCACGATGAAAAAACGTCAATTTTACAGGAGCCATCAATTGACTGGGCTGGGCTGACAGTAAGGATGAATATGAACCCGAGCGGCTTCCTGGCAGATCCACACCTGTGCGAGTGAGTACAGGATCAGGAGCTCATTAAAATCCAAGTGTGATTCCTGTCTGGATCCCTGTGGAGCTGCAGCCATCAGACTCCCTTATGTGATAAATACAGCATCAGCAAGAGAAATTGAACTTGAAACAAATGGCCTTTCTCACTGTCTTTAAAAAGCTGGCCTGATAATAACCCTCCTTTCTTCTTTGTACTCCTAAATGAAATCTGCTCCCTCATGCACACAGAGCTTTTTCTTCTCACTAGTCTTTTATATGGAACAACTGTTGTTGCATATATGAAGTTTAATTTGCCACTTGTGTTGCAGCAGTGCGTGTGACTTGGTTTAAACATTGTAATTTATGACTTGCGTTGGCTGCACACAGACAGGCTTATCATAAAAGGTTACAGCAGTGTATAGGTAAACTTGTCAGGGAAATCAAGCCTGTACATATGTTTCTGTTTGAGCATTACTCCATACGCCCACAGAGAGACAGATTCCCTGACCCATAATCTGTCCTCAGTCTGATTTGTCCTTATTTACATTTATGAAAGAAGAAGAGGCTTATATTAAATATCAGAGCAACAGAAGTTGGTGCTCAAAAACATTTCTTATTACTATCAATCAGTGTTGGTGTAATTCATTACAAGTAACAAGTAACGTAATCAGATTACCTTTTTTTTTTTTTTCAAGTAACTAGTAAAGTATGTATTACTTTTAAATTTACATAAAAATATGTGTTACTTTTTCAAATAAGTAATGCAAGTCACTTTGTTTTCCCATGTATTGACTGACAGCTCTCCTGTATACCCATATTGAGAGAAATGGAGAGTGCTGAGGTGTTGTGTGCTATGTATACATGATATGTATACAATGTGAACAGGCATTTACTCATCTCACTTGCACAAAAACAGATTCAGTATTCCTCCAAATCAGTGTTGGGGGTAACGCATTACAAAGGCCTAATCCTGGCTTACTCTAAGCCCTGTCTGTGAAACCAGGCCTTTATGTATTTATTCTCACTTTATCAACCAATGTCTTTGCTGCTGACCTTCAACAATTCAATTCAACCATATGGATAAGCAAAAATGACTTTAGTTAAACATCACTTTTTTTTTTATTTATTTATTTTTTTTTATTGCTAAAGTGTTGAACTTTCTTTTCCTGCATTTGTATGAAGGGTTTGTTTGAGCTGCGCCCTCTACTGTACAGGAGTAAATTTGCATTTCCTTCAGCCCTTATTGTGTGCATTATTTACTAATTTGATCCCTCGATTTGCTAAAACACACGCACTGTTTACTGATTTTTTCCCTCGATTTGCTAAAATGTGTGCACGATTTACTGATTCGTTCCCTCAATTTGCTAAAACGTGCACACAATTTACTGTTTTTTTTCCCCTTGATTTGCTAAAACGTGCACACGATTCACTGATTTTTTTCCCTTTATTTGCTAAAACACACACACGATTTACTGATTTTTTCCCTTAATTTGCTAAAACGTGTGCACGATTTACTGATCCGTTCCCTAGATTTGCTAAAACGCGCACACGATTCACTGATTTTTTTCCCTTTATTTGCTAAAACACACACACGATTTACTGATTTTTTCCCTCAATTTGCTAAAACGTGTGCACGATTTACTGATCCGTTCCCTCGATTTGCTAAAACGCGCACACGATTTACTGATTTTTTTCCCTTGATTTGCTAAAACGTGTGCACGATTTACTGATTTGTTCCCTCGATTTGCTAAAATGCACACACGATTTACTGATTTTTTTCCTTGATTTGCTAAAACGTGTGCACGATTTACTGATTTGTTCCCTCGATTTGCTAAAACATGCACACGATTTACTGATTTTTTTCCCTTGATTTGCTAAAATGTGTGCACGATTTACTGATTTGTTTCCTCGATTTGCTAAAACTGGCACCACAGAGTCTCTGTAAATCAATTTGCTAAAACGTGCACATGATTTATTGATTTTTTTCCTTGATTTGCTAAAACGTGCACACGATTCACTGATTTTTTTCCCTTGATTTGCTAAAACGTGCACACGATTCACTGATTTTTTTCCCTTGATTTGCTAAAACGTGCACACGATTCACTGATTTTTTTCCCTTGATTTGCTAAAACGTGTGCAAGATTTACTGATCCGTTCCCTCGATTTGCTAAAACGCGCACACGATTTACTGATTTTTTCCCTCAATTTGCTAAAACGCGCACACGATTTACTGATTTTTTTCCTTGATTTGCTAAAACGTGCACGATTTACTGATTTGTTCCCTCGATTTGCTAAAACACGCACACGATTTACTGATTTGTAAATCATGTGCACAATTTATAAATCGAGGGAACAAACACAATAGTTACTTTTTTAGGGAGTAACACAACATTGTAACATTACTTTTAAAAGTAACTTTTTTCCAACACTGCTATCAGTGTTGAAAACAGTTGTGCTGTTTAATGTATGCGTGGAAAACAATGATACTTTTTTTCTAGGATTCTTTGATGAATAGAAAGTTTAAATAAATGCTGTTGAAAATAAACAGCATTTATTTGTAACATTATAAATGTATTTACTGTCACTTTTTATCAGTTCAATGTGTGCTTTCTGAATAAATGTATTAATAAGAAAATCAACCGACCCCAAACTTTTTAATGATAGTGTGTAAATTGTAATTTAATGTGTTTTAATTTAATTTAGTGTTATTTTAAATTTGTCATTTTAAATTTACAAAACGGCATCTATACTATACTACATTAACTTAACATTCAAAACTACAAAATGAAAAAAAAAAAAAAATCTGAAAACAAACAATTTTGTCAGCAATCCCTATAGCAAACACCTGAAAGGTCTACAGTATACATACCGTTTTTCCTCATTGACTGAATCTACGCACCCAATTATATACTTTTTCATTTATAAATTGCAGTAATTTCTTTTTTTTCTTATTTTATATACCATTAACTACCATATAGATACCATAACTGTTTTTGTAAAGAATGAACTAAAGTTGAACTGTCTTTTATACAATATAATTTTACATTTAAATATAATAACAATATTAATATTAATAATAAAAATTTATGTCTTCATGGCACCACAGAGTCTCTGTAAAAAAAAGTATTTCACCATTAAAAATACATACTTTTTTGGCAACAGTGGCTACTTCTAGATGGACAAAATTGAGATAAAATGCAGACTGCGACATCTTCATAAAACAAACTGTTCTCTGACCCACAAAAGAAAAAAAGTCCTAATATATAAGCAGCACGATAGGATTTTCAACAGTGCTAGGAAGCCACGAGGGTGGAAATCTGGCCTTTTGTCTGGTGTTAAAATATGTTTGATGAGCTATGGGCTGCAGTTGTCAAAGGCCTGGTGATCTCTAGTGAGAAATGATTCCCTTCATTTCAGAGCCACACACACTCCTCTTGCCTCAGAGAGCCGAGCGGAGTCAAATGAAGTGAGACCAAGTTACAAGAAAGTGCATAAAAAAGGCTTGTGCGACTGCCAGAGATAGTCCAGTTTTACTTAGGCAGAGCGAAAGAGACAAAGTGCTCCCATTCACTCCTTAGCTTCAATGAAAGAAGGATGCAGCACATCTTAACACACACACACTCTCTCCTTCTCTCTCTCCATCTCTCTCTCCAAGGCATTTCATCTGATTATGAGTACTTTGCAATCTGCGACAACATGATTGATGCTCCACTTTCATGAGGGGAATTTTAACAGCACCTCTTCAGCGCTCAGTGCACACCCAATTATGCGTCTGAGCCAGTAACCTTGAATTTATGTTGCCATGGCAACAAATAAAAAAATGGAGCGGGAAAAAAAATGGTCATGCATTATGGATTATCATTGAAATTCTACACCCCTACCCAACATAATGAGAGCTCGGGACTTAATCAAATCAGCCATTCCGGGTGACACAAGCTGAAGAACTGACTTCCATTGTTGGGCCGCCTAGAGAAAGGCAGCAGGCCTGACGAGCCAGCAGCTGCAGGGCTGCAGCCTGATAGATGGCTCCCATATACATCAGTGAGCATATAGACAGATGGTCCTCAATGCTTGGAATTTCCAACCCAGGAAGCAGCTGCTCAGACTAACCTCTGCTGTTCATCTCACCTTGTTGTCATGGAACATTGAGCAAGGAAGGAGAATGTGGACAGCTCCACTTGGAGCCCTGCCTGAGACGCTGTTTGTGCCTCATTCTTTTTCGCTTCTCCCTTTCCCTCTGGTCTTTTATTTTTTCCTCCCAAGCTTCTCGTCTGAAGGGTGGGGCGGTGAGGAGTCTCCCCCTCATGCCAGGTCTCAAAAGAGGGATAAGAAGACCAGAATAAATTGGATTTTCTGTTTTGACTCTTTCTCTGTCTCTGCCGTCGCTTCAGATGTCGTCCTCTGACAGATGACATAATTGTGAACCACATCACTGGCTCTTGATTAATAACAATGTGTTGGGGGTGTTTACGACGACACCAGTTTTTAGCAACAAAGCGATAGGAAGTTGTTTATGTTCAGCATCCGTTGTTGATACAGCGTAGCCGTGTCCAGCTGCGCAACAAAGTTGAGATAAGTTAACTTTATGCAAATAAGCAGCAAATCAATGTGGTGTGAACCAATGGGAGTGAAGTCAGTGAAAGTCATGTGATCTGTTCGTTACTGTAGGCAAGTGAATAAGTGAATTCAAGTTGGTTTGATTTCACGGCTATATGATTGTTATTCATTGCTGCTCACATAAAACATAAAAAATACATATGAATATAAATTAGTGCTGTCAAATCGATTAAATCGCATCTACCAAAAAAGTTTATGTATATATGTATGTATGTATGTATGTGTATATATAATGTATGTGTAATACATTCAATCGTCGCTCCCAAAATGAATTCAACAAGTCATCTTGTTAATGTTATTAATTAATTAATTATGTCTCCATTTGTCATTACCGATTAAAGAGTATATGGCGCCACCGCACGGTTAAAATAAACACATTTGCCGAGTACATTGGTATTAAAAACGGCTTTTAAAAACTGTTCATGATTCAGTTTTGGGGACCGTGACAGGAGTTTGATGCTGTCTAGGAGCAAGCAACAGCCGGCATTTTTCCTCCTCCCAACTCGAGTGCCTCATCTTAATCTCCTCATGTAAATGATTACATTTCAATGACTTACGTTTCTTCCCCACCGCAGAAACCACCACAGGTTTATCAATGCCATCAAAATTATTCATTTTTCTGTTTTTGTTGATCACAAAGTACAAAGCAGATAAGGAAAACTAGGATGCCGGGTGTATTCAGAGCACCGCCATTACTGTTTCCAGTGAGTGGAATGGTGCGCTGTGATTGGTTGAGCGGATATATCGCATTCTGCAGAGAAGGGAGTCTGGCATTTGTCGCGTTTTGGAAAGAAAGGGAGAAAACATGACAGAATAACGCATGTTGCCCAAAATTAATAAATGACATTTCAATACCGACCAGATACAATACTGATTTTGGCGGAAACTCAATTTTTTTTTAAAAATGCCGTTTATTGCGTTTTGGAACCAAACTCTTCATATATTAGTGCTGTCAAACAAACAAATCAATTAATTGCGATTAATCATATCCAAAATCAAATTGATTAATCACAATTAAACGCATCTACCATAAAAGTTGCGTGCGTGTGTGTGTGTGTGTGTGTGTGTGCGTGTGTGTGTGCCATCAAATGATTAATCGCAATTAATCATATCCATAATAAAAGTTTGTTTACATATGTGTGTGTATATTTAGTATGTATATATATATAAATACACACATGCATGTATATATTTAACAAAAAATATATAATATTTCTTAAATACATTTGTGTGTGTATATTTATATATAATAAAAATACACAGTACACACACATTATGTAAACACAAACTTTTATTTTGGATGCGATTAATCGGTATCAATCGTTTGACAGCACTAATATATTATCTATCTATCTATCTATCTATCTATATATATGTATATATATATATATATATATATATATATATATATATATATATATATATATATATATACATATATACACACACACACATATATTTGCAAAACTTTTATGTTAGATGCGATTAATTGATTTGACAGCACTAATATAAATAATAAATAATGCAAATATAAATAAATAAGTATATTAATAAGTATAATAAATAAATGCCAATATAAATAATACAAAATAAAATAATATAAAATAAATAAAAAAATAATTAAAAGATAATAAACAAATAAATATATAAGTAAAATAAATAAATTTTGCTTCTCTATTCGGTTGCTGACACTCATGTATTGATAACCATACTTCTTCATATGATTTATTATGTACTGTACAAATGCTTTCCTTTGAATGGTCATTTTTAGTGGCATGAAAAAATAAAATGGCATATTGTTTTAAATGGCAATACATCTCATTTACGATCAGATTTTCAAATGCTACAGCCAATTTCGCAGGCCACCAATAATGTTAGGGCATTCAGGAGTGGACGCACCTGCTAGCAACCAACAGTACAGTGACCTAATGACCTGTGACCTCTAGAGACAAAATCAATGTCAGTTTGAGCAGAGCATTCCAACAGCAAAGAGACCCTCAGAACAGCATTTGTACCACAAAGCAATGAGTCACGTTAATGATGTAACCAGACAATAAAAACAGACTCACACAGATGGAGGGTCATGAGCTGTATATTGGGCCAGAACATCATAGGCAACCACATAGCAACACCCTGGCAACGACTCAGAACACCATAGCAAACTCCATGTAGTCTTTAGATCATAAAAGAAAATGGAGGGAGCCCAGAATAAATCTGCCTCCTTTTTTTTTTTTTTTACTACCAGACTCTTTTTCCCTCTTCAAATGCCTTCATCTGACAGATGACATATTTGTGAATCACAACTCTAGCTCCTGATTAATACAATACATTTCTCTTCTCCTGGGTCCTATCCGAGCTGCTGCGGCGGCACAAATGCCTCCACTGCTACATAAAATATTGATTGCTCTTGTATATTTCTTAAATGTATATAAGCATTTTTATTAGCTAAAAGGCAGATGGAGGAAAGTCTAGGTGCTTGAAGTACCTCAGTAACCGCCCCCTTTGGCTTGAATCAAGCTCAGAGCCCTCGATCGACTGTGCAGTGGGAATTGGCAGGCAGGGATAAGAGGGAAGCTCAACTGCAAGATGTTAGTCATGGGCTTCCAACATCCTAATCCAGGACCCACAGAGAGACGTGAACTAGTTCCTCAAAAGAACTGTTTTAGCTTCACATCTAGACCACAAAGACTGCAAATGACACACTGGGAATCTCTGGAAGAACTGATAGCGATGCTAAAAATAGGAAAGAAAAATCATCAAATAAGAAACAACAGCCAGTACCAGTTGAATCAGTTTCTTAAAACATGGCAGGAAATGTACAATGAAAACTTTCCAGTTACATTGGTGTATTTGGAAGAGCAGATGTCATCCCAAAATGGATGACATTTTTTGGGTGTGCCAGATGAAATCTGCACCAGTGTCACTTGATGGCATGCGAGTTGTTCTGTCAGGAGTTATGTACCCTGCCTCACTTAGACGGGCTGTTAAGTTACACCCCCACAACTGACACAGTTTTTGCCCTCCGGCAACAGACACAAACCTGTGGGAAGGGTTTGGTAAAGCTTGAACTGCTCATGATATATAATTCATATGCTGTTTAAATGTTTGTCACCAATAATAAACTTGTGACTCACCAAGAGTGTGGAAAGTACATTCAGTTCAACTTAAATCAAATATTGACATCAACTGCTATGAGATATGGTTGGGTCAGTGAAATAGGGGGCATGCATATGATTTCAGCAATAAAATTTATTTAAATATTTTTGTTTGGGACATATCGTCCAAAATGTCAAGTTTACACAACTATACTTATATCGCAATGATTTAAAAAAAATAATAATAATAATAAAATAAAATAGAAACAGGACCCTCATGACAATTTGTAAGGCCAATAAATCTCTTAAAATACCAGACCATTTGACCTTTTTATGACAAGGCAAGGTTATTTCAGGTTGTAAAATGTCATTTGATGCAGCTCCACAAAAAATGTACAGTATTTAATAATAATTAAATTAATAATCATTTAAAAAAAAAAATTACACCTTTAAAAAAATCATGAATTTATGGTATAAGGCAGGGGTGCCCAACCCTGTTCCTGGAGATCTACCTTCCTGCAGATTTCAGCTCCAGCCCTGCTCAAAACACCTGTCTGTGATTATCAAGTGCTCCTGAAGATCTTAATTAGCTGATTCAGGTGTGTTTTATCAGGGTTGGAGCTAAACTTTGCAGGGGTGCGTTTCCCAAAGCGAACGATGGTCGCAAGTTCCATCGTTACCAATAGAGTTCAATGGGAGTTACCACCATAGTTGACTAACGATGCTTTTGGGAAATGCACCCCAGGTAGGTAGATCTCCAGGAACAGGGTTGGGCACCCCTGGTATAAAGTATTTCACTGATGGTTATCACATGATATTTGGTAAAAACCAAATGAAACCACCAAGAATACAGTGCCCTCCACAATTATTGGCACCCTTAGTAAATGTGAGCAAAGGTGGCTGTGAAAATAAATCTGCATTGTTTATCCTTTTGATCTTTCATTCAAAAAATTCACAAAATTCGAACCTTTCATCGAAGTAAAACAATTAAAAGTGGGGGGAAACTCACTTTATGAAATTTTTTTCCAATACATGCTGGTCACAATTATTGGCACCACTAGAAATTCTTATGAGTAAAATATCTCTGTATAGTATATTCCCATTCATATTTACATTTTTTAGCAAACCAGAGTGACTAGGCGCATGAAATTGTCCAGCCGTGACTTTCTGTTCCACAGGAGTATAAACAGGAGGAAAAACAAAGGCCAAATTCCCATAATCATTCATCACAATGAGTAAAACCAAAGAATATAGTTCTGATGTGCAGCAAAAGATTGTTGAGCTTCACAAAATAGAAAGTAGCTGTAAGAAAATAGCTAAAGCATTGAAAATCCCCATTTCCACTATCAGGGCAATAATTAAGAAGTTCTAATCAACTAAAGATGTTACAAATCTGCCTGGAAGAGGACGTGTGTCTAAATCATCCTAATGTGAAGTGAGGAGGAGAGTTTGAGTTGCCAAAGACTCTCCAAAGATCACAGCTGGAGAATTGCAGAGATTAGTCTAAAAAAAAATTATCAAACATCACCGACATCCCCACAAGTTGTTCAGGAGGGTTTCAAGAAAAATCCTCTGCTCTCATCCAGAAACAATCTCCAACATATTTAGTTGTCAGACAAGACTGGAACTTCAAATGGGACCGGCTTCTATGGTCAGATGAAACTAAAAAAAAAAAGAGCTTTTTGGCAGCAAACTCACCAGATGGGTTTGGTGCACACATGGATAAAAAGTACCCCATGTCCACGGTTAAATATACTGCTGGATCTTTAATGTTATGGGCCTATTTTTCCGCTGGAGGTCCTGGACATCTTGTTCAGATGCACGGCATCATGGATTTTAGCAAATACCAACAGATAAGAAATCAAAACCTGACCGCTTCTGCTAGAAATCCAATAATGGGCCGTGGTTGGATCTTCCATCAGGACAATGATCCAAATCAAACATCAAAACCAACACAAAAATGTGTCACTGAGCACAAAATGAAGCTTCTGCCATGGTCATTGCAGTTCCCTGACCTGAACACTACAGAAAATGAGTGGAGTGAACTGAAGAGAAGAAGCACCAACATGGAGCTGGGAATCTGAAGGATCTGGAGAGATTCTGCATGAAGGAATGGTCTCTGATCTCATCAGGTGTTCTCCAAACTCATCAGGAATTATAGAAGATGACTCAGAGCTGTTATCTTGGCAAAAAGAGGGTGCAAAAAGTTTTGAATAAAAGGGTGCCAATTGTGGCCAATGTGTTTTGGAGAAAAACATTAATTTCATAATATATATACACTACCAGTCAAAAGTTTGGAATCTGTAAGATTTTTAATGTTTTTAAAAGAAGTTTCGTCTGCTCACCAAGGCTGCATTTATTTAATTAAAAATACAGTAAAAACAGTAACATAGTGAAAAATTATTACAATTTAAAATAACTGTTTTCTGTTTGAATCACATGATCCTTCAGAAATCATTCTAATATGATGATTTGCTGCTCAAGAAACATTTATGATTATTATCAATGTTGAAAACAGTTGTGTACTTTTTTTTTCAGGATTCCTTGATGAATAGAAAGTTCAAAAGAACAGCATTTATGTGAAATACAAAGCTTTTGTAACATTATACACTACCGTTCAAAAGTTTGGGGTCAGTAAGAATTTTTTTTTTTTTTTTTTAAAAGAAATTAAAGAAATTAATACTTTTATTTAGCAAGGATGCATTAAATCGATCAAAAGTGACAGTAAAGACATTTATAATGTTACAAAAGATTATATTTCAAATAAATGCTGTTTCTATTCATCAAAGAATCCTGAAAAAAAAAAAAACATTGTACACAAATATTTTGTACAATTGTACACAATAAATGTTTCTTGAGCAGCAGATCAGCATATTAGAATGATTTCTGAAGGATCATGTGACACTGAAGACTGGAGTAATGATGCTGAAAATTCAGCTTTGATCACAGGAATAAATTACTTTATAAAATATATTCAAACAGAAAACAATTATTTTAAATTGCAATAATATTTCACACCATTACTGTATATATATATATATATATATATATATATATATATATATATATATATATATATATATATATATACACATACACACACACATACATACATACACACACACACACTTACTCACTATTTACATTATTAATAAAATCGATTAATCACATCTACCAAATAACATTTCTAAAAACTTGACATGTTTTAAACAAGAAACAACAAACACACAAAAAAGCCTAGTAACATCATAAGATAAATTTAGATATATAACTTGATGTACTATGTTGTATCCCCTGCAGTAACCTTTCTTTGATTGCTTTGGAAGGAGAGTCACAAGTACAGCTTGGTCCTAATTAGCATTTAATTAATGATGCATGCATATGCAAAGCAGCATTTAAACAACGCTGATTACCTCCTACCTATTCACAGGCCAACAGTCAAACATGTCTGACATGCGTCCGCCACATGTAAACGCCCCACCGAAAGGTTAAGCCTTGGAAGTTCATTAACACAAGAGTGACTTGTGCTCCTGGCCAGCGTCTGGTCCCTTGGGTACGTAAAGAACAAAATGACAGTATCAACACAATATTAATTTTGCAATGTTTCATTGGTAACACTTCAGTATGGGGAACACATTCACCAATAACTATAACTTTTGTCTCAATAAACTCCCACTTTACTGCTTATTAATAGTTAAGTTTAAGTATTGGGTATAGGATTATGGGATGTAGAATAAGGTCATGCAGAATAAGGCATTATTATGTGCTTTATAAGTGTTAATAAACAGACAATATCCTAGTAATATGTAAGCTAATATGCAACTAGTTAAAAGTGAGAATTGAACCCTCAATTTTGCCATTTCATTTATTTTTTATTTTTTCAAAAAACATGCATTCCCACGAGTTACTAGTATGTCAACACGCATGTTTTACTAATTCGGTCCCTGATTTTAAGTAAATTATGCACACAATATAATAATTTGTTCCCTTGTTTTACTAAATTGTGGCCATGTTGTGAATTTGCATTTCCTTCAGCCTGAGGCTTATTCATTTCACTTTTGGTGTAAAAGGGCCTTTACATTTGCCAAAAATATAACTTTGTTGTTGTTATGAAAACAAACATCCCAGCCCAGATGAGAAAATGCAAAAGTACCGTAACGCATTACTTTCCATAATAAGTAACTAAGTAACATAATCAGTTACTTTTTTAGGAAGAAACACAATATTGTAATGCATTACTTTTAAAAGTAACTTTTTCCTAACACTGCTCATGTAAATGAATGGCCAAAATGCATAAAGTTTTCAGTTTTTAGTTGAAAACAGTGTTGTGTAAATGGCCCCTAAATTGTAAAATCTGTGATATTATTTTTACAGCCAATTTTATGCTATTGAATATCCTCTGATAGCCATGAATACTGCTCATTTTGATCCAATGCAATATTTATGCACAAGCAATGACCTGTAATATAGACACACTTGTCTTTTATTGTTCAAAGGTGCAAGTAAATTTACCAGCGTCACTGAGGCATTCATTAATGATTGTATGTGATGTAAGTCTACATTACTGGACATATTTATTACCACTTTTGTAAATGATTGTCTTTATTGCTCTTGTGATTATGGAAATACTCCCCCTCTTTGACTTGCAAAACCCATCAGTCTGCCTATTTATTATTTATGTCAAAGTTAAGAAATCTGACGAAATCATAATGGATACCCTCTGCCTTGTTTATCATATTCAACACCGTATGAGAGTGGTTTGATAAATCCATGCCCAGCCTATGTTTTCATCTTGTGGGCATTTCTGCCGTGCGGCATGATTGAACTCAGCCCGGTTGGGCCATAACGCAGTCAGGGTAATGAACCTGATGACAGCATAACGCCCGTCCTGAAATCTCATGCATGAAGGGACCGTCGAGCCATACCCCCAGCCTCCCATGCCATTTGTTATCGTTAATCCTTACATTTATGGCTGCAAATATCTTATTAGGAGGCGTGCCCGAGGTATTTCACTTCGATTCTAGGCTCCATGACATATTGATTAGACCAGGAGAATTGCATGAACAAGCCCAAGACCTTGACTTTAGACACCTGCAAGGTATGAATATGAGCGTCTGGCTCATATTCAACATCCAGGGTAATTTCCCTTTGAGGGGAATCAAGGGCAAGTCTGGCCTTTCAGACCTCAAGTAGGTACGGACCCAAGGCAGGACACAACATGCTCTGCTAAATGAAATTTAAACATGCACTTTAAGTTCCACAGACATATGTTTAAATTATATAGACAGTATTTAGACACATATACAGAAAGTTTCCATTGGTGAAGTCAGTCTCACAAAGAGTGCATTCACGTACTTGTGGTTGAAGTATATGGTGATGTCAGAGGAAAATTAAAATGTTTCATGGTATTACCAGAATATTACAGTCATATTTCAAATCCAGGGGTGATTCATAGAGAGAGCAGTGTTCATAATACTCAGCAATGTGGCATGTTTATGATGTAACTGGATGGCACAGGAAAACCCCCTATCAAGTCAAGTTTATATTATGCTGCTATGAAGGTTTGTGAAACGTCATTTGAAACCTTTAACCCTTCTGTTTTAGTGGTGCTTGCTTATATAGACTTCAGTATGTAACTTTTCCTGTGTAACATAAGAGGGTTGCCGAGTGACATAAGAATGAACCTCACTTGTTTTTGCTGAAGCTCAAATGTGCTGCGTAACATGAGAATGATCCTCATTGGTTCTTGAGGAAGCTCAAATGTGATGCGTCACACACAAGAATGAACCTCATTGGTTCTTGTGGAAGCTCAAATATGCTGCGTAACACGAGAATGAACCTCATTGGTTCTTGCAGAAGCTCAAATGTGCTGCGTAACACAAGAATGAACCTCATTGGTTCTTGTGGAAGCTCAAATGTGATGCGTAACATACGAGAATGAACTTCATTGGTTCTTGCGAAAGCTCAAACTTAATGCGTAACACACAAGAATTAACCTCATTGGTCCTTGCAGAAGCTCAAATGTGCTACGTAACATGAGAATGAACCTCTTTGGTTCTTGCGGAAGCTCAAACGTGCTGCGTAACACAAGAATGAACTTCATTGGTTCTTGTGGAAGCTCAAATGTGATGAGTAACACATGAGAATGAATCTCATTGGTTCTTACGGAAGCTCAAACATGATGCGTAACATGAGAATGAACCTCATTGGTTCTTGAGGAAGCTTAAATGTGATGCGTCACACACAAGAATGAACCTCATTGGTTCTTGTGGAAGCTCAAACATGCTGCGTAACACAAGAATGAACCTCATTGGTTCTTGCAGAAGCTCAAACGTGATGAGTAACACATGAAAATGAATCTCATTGGTTCTTACAGAAGCTCAAACATGATGCGTAACATGAGAATGAACCTCACTGGTTCTTGCAGAAGCTCAAACGTGCTGCGTAACACAAGAATGAACTTCATTGGTTCTTGTGGAAGCTCAAATGTGATGAGTAACACATGAGAATGAATCTCATTGGTTCTTACGGAAGCTCAAACATGATGCGTAACATGAGAATGAACCTCATTGGTTCTTGAGGAAGCTTAAATGTGATGCGTCACACACAGGAATGAACCTCATTGGTTCTTGTGGAAGCTCAAACATGCTGCGTAACACGAGAATGAACCTCATTGGTTCTTGCAGAAGCTCAAACGTGATGAGTAACACATGAGAATGAATCTCATTGGTTCTTACGGAAGCTCAAACATGATGCGTAACATGAGAATGAACCTCACTGGTTCTTGCAGAAGCTCAAACGTGAAGAGTAACACACGAGAACGAACCTCATTGGTTCTGGCACATCAAACAAACATGCTTGCGCTTCTGTTTACTACAACAGGTGTGTGAGCTGATGAATGTTTATATGTTAAAATTTGTACTAAACTGCTCAATTCACATGGATTTGTTTTGTGATCTCTTTATGAACCACCTAGAACAATTAGCAAATGCACAGCAATGGTCTTTCAACATCTTAAAAACCCTTTCTTCTGAAAACATAAAAATCTAGTTTAATTCGTTGTGTTAGATGATAAAAGAAAAAAGCTTATTAAAGAGACAAGGAAAACGTTCCTAATTTGGGTTGTTGCATCCTAATCTGCTGAAAAAGATCCTTCGGGACAATACTTCTTGTCACAGCTACACCTACAGTATTTCTTCTGGTAATAACAAAAAGCTTTTAATTAATCCTCTGTTAGGCTGATCATATTTAAATAAATTACCTGTTTGAGATGTCAGTAAGATTAATGGAATGACCAACAGACATACTATTTATGTAAATTGCATTATTGCTCTCAGTAAACTCAAGACCTCTCTAATGGGTTTTGCTCACCTTTCAGGCAGGGAGCCACTGCACCCAGAGAATAGAGATCAAATGGGCCAGGGGTTATTTCACATCAAGATCTGGACCTTGGAGTCTTTAGCCTTCCTGTGCATTGGGGTGGTAAATTACGGGGACAGGTACAGGCCGGTTTACTGCTTTGTTTCCAGTCAAGCCGGTTTCCAAACACACTGTCACTGGGACTGCTTTAAAAAGGCATTTAATATAAATGATCTGGCATTGATTGTGATGGATTGGCTATGCAGAGACACCTTGCCTTCAAGGGCACCAAGAGATAAGCCATCATTCTAAACTGTACCATCCCAGTAGGTGTTTTGTGAGTCCAATGTCACCTGTACCTGTAATTACGTACCATACAGTTTTAAGGGATATGACAACAGGTTCTTCCCCCAAAGTGTCAAACACTTTCTATAACAGGTGTCCTTTAACATTTTTATAGTGACATGTACAGTCACCTCATTACTTTCAATGAGAAACCTTTCACCCTGTTTACATCTGGTGTGAAGATGCATTTTGGTCGATCGGATCACAAGTGGACGACACTAAATACAGGTGTAAAGGAGGTTGTAAACGTTTTGAGCTTGTCCACTTTTCACTCAAAAAAATGATACGTTGGATTTACTTAATTTTTTTATGTCAACAGGTTCCACGTAACTTTGTTATGTTGCATTTAATTAACATTATTTATTTCAGTTAACTTAAATTTATTACATAAGGTTAACTCAGTGCCATTTAGTTGAATCAGGTTAACTTTCTTAATTTTGTCCAAAACCTTTACATTTAGTTATCCTAAAAATCCAGTTCAATTGATTAGTTTATGTAGTGGATGCGTTCAAGAACCATTTTCACAACTTTTACAAAATCTTTACTCTGTAAAGACTCTTGTTAGGTGTTAGCCAGAAGATGGTTTTATTCCATCTATGGCATGCCCAAAATAGCTGTTTTTATTATTAAAACGACTTTAATTGTTGTTATCAGGTCCTCAACCTAAGCACATGCTCTACACTTCACCACAATGGTAACCCCAAAACCATTAACATAACAGAAACTTTTAAATACCAACATAATAGAACAGTAAACATTAAAAAGTCTCTCCATTTTCTCATGTTGCTAAAAACTGCTTAAAATAACACTTTATTTCAACATTTACTCTCACAGATCAGCCCCTTTGCAAAGCATGACGGGTAGTGAAAGTCCTGTTTGATTGAGTCCTGGTTGAGTTTACTTGTTTGAAACATGTTATTTTAATATGAAAATATCAAGTTAAGTCAAAAAGTAATCGTTTCAAGTCAATTTAACATGAAGCAATTACATTTGAACCAGAAACCTAATACAATTGTGTTGAATCAAAATAAGTTGTTTAAATAAAGTGAACAGCATCAAAAAATCATTTTTTTGAGTGTTGACCACTTCCAGAGGTTGGTAGAAAACGCATTGCTTTCGTAGTGTAAACGCTCATCTCGAATATGTTCGAACAGCCACAAAAGACCGCCTACTGACTTAATGCGTAAACATTATGGGAAGCACGCTAGCCAGATGGGATTTAAACTTTGTCTGCTAAAGACCCAAGTTTGGTTTGAAGATGAAAAACGTATCAAGCACAATGTTCTCTTATTCCTGATTTCTAACACACTCACTGCGTTTGGCCGATCTTGTGGCATAGCATCAAGGTTGAACCACTGGAGTCACATGGGATATTTTAACGATGTCTTTACTACCTTTCTGGGCCTTGAAAGTAGTAATTACGTTGCAGTCTATGGAGGGGAAAGCTCTTGGATTTCCTCAAAAATATCTTAATATGTGTTCAGAAGATGAACACAAAGATGAACCTTACGGGTTTGGTTTGGAACGACATGAGGGTGAGTAATTTATGACAGAATTTTCATTTTTGGGTGAACTGAACCTTTAATTAACCCACACAATGATTTACCAATCAAACATGGGCTCGTTTGCAGTGATGGGAATAATAGCGTTATAAATAAACAGCGTTACTTTTTTCTGTAACGAGTAATCAAACAAATTACTATAGCGTTTACGTAATATAGACTATTTAGCACTCAAGGGCACGCATAAAGCCTGCCATAAAGAACCAGCGAAAGTAATGATTATGAATGTGACAAAAACAGCAAGGAGACATTTTAATTGTTTAATATCGGTTCATTTAGCCTATCACTTGCTCGTGAACTGTGCTCCAGTTCACGAGCAAGTGATCGCGCCGGCGCCTCCATGTCATGATTATATTGTCTGCTATAGACTATTTGCTTCTTATTTATTAAATCCAGGCAATTGGTTGATGAAACCCTGATTAAAATTAAGATAACATTTTTACAAAGCGAAATTCACTTTAAAGAAAAGCTTTTTACAAGACACAAAACTTAATGAAGTGGTCAAAATCATATCCGACCCACTCCATGTCTCCCGATATATTGCGCATCTTATGATGGATCCTATCTTATGCTGTTCTCTTTTCATAATCAAATAGATGAAACAAACAAACAAAAAAAAAATATTATAATAGGCCTCTTCAAACATAAATATGAAACTAAATAAGTTTTCTTTAATACCAACACGTACAGTACAGAGAAATTTCATGTTGTGAGGAAGAGCGGATCATGTGTCGAGTCAGATCAAGCATAATTTATTTTTAGACTTATTTGCTGGCCAGTTGTCATCTGTGCAATAAATATTAAAAGTTATAGACCATCTATTGTGTTTTATTTTTCCACTAATGATAATATTTACAATAATATATTGAATTTGATAGGTGTCTCTCACATTGTCCCACAGCAACATTAAAACAGTGTAGATTAGTGTACAATGATTTATAATAATATATTTTTTTTCTATTTAGAGTCCATTTCATTCATTTAACATATTTAATATTGGGGCATCCAAGTTTTTTGACATATTTTATTTATTTATTTTTTTTTTTTTTAAAGTAACGCAATAGTTACTTTCCCTGGTAATTAGTTGCTTTTATAATGATTTGTGAGAAGTAACTAGTAACTATAACTAACTACTTTTTTAAAGTAACGTGTCCAACACTGCTCATTTGTCACCAAAGAATGAAAAAAAACCCAACAAACATAAACCAAAGAAACCGCCCTCAACTTTTAGGTCACTTTGGCTGACCCTCAGTTGTACTAGCAGTATTGCTGAAGTGTGATCTTTCTCTGTGTTTTGGCTCCAGTGTGCTGAATTTCAATAAACACAGCAAAGTGACCCGGCAGGACAAACCTGCAGACAGTGTAATAAGGCTCTGTTAGGATTAATGAGCTACCCACGGCATTATTTGTTATGTTATATATCTTATTGATTGCGTTGTCTTTGATCTTTGCATGGACTTTCTCGCCAAGCTTTGGTATGGTTTGTGTTCTTGGTAGACGCCGAAGGTTGAGTGGGCAAAACATGCAGAGCATGATCTCCTTGAGGGCACCGGGGCAAGACATTTGTTTAGTACATTAAGAAACTGACAAAAGAAGGCATCATAAATGCTCCTGCAGTGTTCCAATTAAAATGAGCGAGGGTGTCTGTGAAGTGTAAATGAGGAATAAGTTGTGTTTTCCATTACATCGTAATGAAAAGTCAATAATAACGATTTACTTAGCAGGGGGAAGTTCATAATGTGATAAAAAAAAATAAAAGCATGCAGCTTTGGATCAGCAGGCAAAAATAACAAGCAAGTAAATGTTTGATGCAGTAAGGAAGGTTCTGGTTTTGCATAACCATGTATCCAGTCGTTGCCAATGTGAGCTCATTAGTATTTGTACATTAAGTCTGGTTGTAGCACACCTATATTTTAGTTCATTTACATAGACAATGACACATAAAATATCAACAGGATGACAGCATCTTTAACACAAACTCTCTGAAAGGTTCTGGAAATTTCCTTTCAGACAAGCTGATTTGGAAAGATTTTCACATCTTGAAAGGTCAGTCTGTTAATATTGTATAATTTAGAGCCTACCCAACATACAAAAAGTGTAAATGTTATATTAACTAGATCAAACTGGCCAATAAATCTTGTTGCAGTCTTTAAAGAGAGGAAAAAAAATAAAAATAACGGCCACTAATTGAGCATCATTTAACTTGCTTACCAGCATGGTCAGTGCAATTGCAAATGACATGACAAACAAGAACTGTCAAACAATTAAAATCTGTAAACAGCACAGATGGGTTAGTAATAGCTGATTGGCTGTCTGAATCCATTTTCAGAGCCTGGTCTAAAAACTCATGGATAATTAAAGGGATAGTTTACATAAAAATGAATTTTCTGTCATCAATAACTCAACCTGTCATTCCAAAACATATGAGGTTTTCTTATGCTTAAAAAAAGTGTGTGTGTGTGTGTTTCATTGAAATTAAAAATTTGAGTTAAAACAATGAAGGTGATTGGTTTAATCAACAGAAACTCAAAATATTGTTATCTGAACCACATTAATTTAAGTTGATTTGACAAAAGAAAAAATGTTGTGATAACAAATCATGAAAATAATTTTTTATAGTATAGGTTTGTGTGAGTAACAGATTTAATTCTGAAAATCCTGAGATCCACCCTAGCTTTTAATGATAGAAGAAGTGATTAAATATTTTTCAAACAAATCTGCAGCTCCAGTTCACAATTCCAGCTTGAATGATTTGCTCTGTTATCCACAAAAGCAAGAAAGTCACACAGGTTTGCAAAAACATGAGGGTGAGTAAATGATGACAGAATTTCCATTTTGGGTTGGACTTATACCGTAAAACTCTTGACTCAGTTGACTAGATAATGAGATGTTTGTTTGAAGCTGAAATGCTGGTGCAGTCTGGATTCCAACATACAGAGACTGCTCATATCAGACCGGATTGAAAATGTGGAACACTTTAAACCCTCATAGCTAGTCATGATAAGGAAAATCCTTCTTGAGAGATTTTCCAAAGATCGACATCATGAAATAAAGAGCTTTCAACCCAAATTCAGAGAAGTAAAGAGAGAAAATAAAACTGAGAAGTATAGAGAGAGAGAGAGAGAAAGAGAAAGAGCTGAGGCGGGAAAACAATGCAAACGAGCATATGAATATTAATGAGGAAACAAAGGCCTTTTGAATGCCTGTATTCCTGTAGTGTATTTATGATGAATGAGGGCCTCAGTGCAGTGTGTCAAGGTCTTCTGACCGACAAATAGCAGGCTAATGACAAATCTCTAAAACATATGCTAATAAAGCTCTTACAATGCATTGCAATCTTTGACATTTGGGATATAACCCAAAAGGGCAACATGAGAGATGCTAAATTCCAAAAACTAACCACAATTTAATACAATGAATACATTTTTGATGTGGTTTATCACTGAGCACTCGGGTAATCAAACATCACAATGTTACAAACATATCCTATTGTGTCCACAACACAATTTAATGTAAATCTGATGATTTGTTGCTCTACAAATTGGTAATTTAAATAATTTCTGACTAGTATCTGCTAAAGACCACACATATTAAAGAAAATGCCCAACATTTCTTGAGGTAACATTGTGCTTTTCTGTGTAATGTAGCCAAGTTGACAGATTTGTTAACCAAGAAAGTGAAGCAGCAATTGAATAAGAGCGTCTGTTGTCTTTCCTTGACTTAGATATAGTTATAGTTACTTGTAACAACAGCTGACAACAGCACGAATATACACTAAATGGACCTTAAATTACTATAAAACTACACAAAACTTATACTGACATCACATTACCAGTGAATACTACTCGTTTTATCTCTGTAACCTTCTTTTTATCATTTTTGCTTGGGGGAAAAATTAATCAGTACCTGAAAAATATTGCTTTATGTTGCAGTATAAGTACAAGACGACTGCATGCGCAAAACCAAAACCAAATATTACTGACTGCACATTTAATGACTGAATTATACTTAGCTTAATACCCTAAACCAATAAATTCTTGCTCAAATCAGATTTCCCAACTCTCTTCACACCTTCATTGCCTTCGGTAACCAAGACCCAAGCCATTATTAGTCTGCTGAAACCTATAGGTTTGATATTAACTCAGTTAATACTTTAAACCAACACTCTGAATCCCTGTCAGATATAAATGAGGTCTGCAATATAGTATTCTTAATTACCTTCAGCCTTGGGCTAGAGTGAGAGATTCTTGGTACTTAGCAGTGGCATCCTGTAGAGTCACACCACACCTGGGCAACAGACAGGGTGACAAGGACCCCAGTCCCCACATGGGCTATACATAGGCTACAGTAAAGCAATGACAATGACTTTTACTATTAAGAATCACCAAGAATTCCACTTTTTTAAAGTCATTTGATGTGATTTGTTCTCTGGTTTCAAAAACTCCTTGTTTTTCAACCAGGCATGGGCTAACAAATAACCCCCAATAAAACAGAATATCACTGTAAACTGCAGAGACTAAGTGAAAGAAAATGCATCGATGACCTCAGGGTTATTCATCACTTTCTGACATCTGATCAGCCAAGACATTCATTCCGTTCAAGATCAGCACATTCATCTCCTACTTTAAACATCTTGCTTCTTCCTCTGACCTTCTCCAATGCCTTTCTTCTGGATGTTTGGAATTATAGGTTGGCATTTAGTCAAATACCATCCAACTTTTTTTTGCCCAGAACAATCTGCTTAACCTCAACAAACCGGCTCAACCAAAACTGCCCTACTCTCTCAGTGACTGAAGCATTTACAACTTATTTGCTTTTATTTTGATTCGCTTGGATCTACCTACATAATTTGACACTGAGACCCTCATTTGGTCCATGATTGTTCATCATTTGCTTGGTGTAAATAAACTCTTTGTCTCTGTCATCAAAAAGCAACAACTATGCTAATGACACTCAAACTTACATCTCATACCCCTTTCCTTTGTCCCTTTTAGTGTTGTCAAAAGTACCGACTTCGGAAAGCTGATAGACGCCTGCTTTCAAACGCTCCCATGTGTAAGCGCTCGCCGCTCGGTGAAGTGTGTCAAAGATGTCTATTTACAACATGTTTTTGAAGCGTTGATCATTGCAGCCAGTCACAGATATATCTGTTGAGCGCATGAACACAATGGCCAATCAGAGGTGTTTAAGAATCTGCTAAACAATGCTCAAAATGTCTATTTACAACATGTTTTTGAAGCATTGATCATTGTAGCCAATCACAGTCATATCTGTTGAGTGTGTGAACACAATGGCCAATCAGAGGTGTTTAAGAATCTGCTCAATAACGCTTAAAATGCTAGGGGGAGATGCTGGTATCGTCACTTTTGTAAAATTTCAGTACCAACTTGGTACCGAAGTTGGTACTTTTGACAACACTAGTCCCTTTTTCAGGTTTAATTTCACAACTAGATAATTGCATCTGTACTTTCAATGCGTTTCCCAATTATATTTCATATGTACCACTGAACAGTTGTCGTGTGTTTGGTTGTCTTCCTACTCTTTCCACACAAAATGGTCTTACCTAAACTCAGAAAAGCAGTGTATACATTCTGTAATTATAATAAACCCATCGTGAAACATTTTCTATTTGCTGATTTTATGGAGCAGAGAGGTGTGAGTTACTACACTCTAAAAAACAGAGGTCTTTAAGTGAGTATAACCTCTGACTGAGGTGTTTCAGCATACTGTTATTCAATTTTCTACTGTAATTTACTTTCAACTCATATGGATGTTTTTCCTTCCCTTCCCAGCCTTGATCTCTGATTGCTTGTGGTAGTTAGGTTTAATGAGCTGATTCTAGTGCAGAAAGCTAATTTTGTTAATATAAATGGACCTTTTAATATACAGTACGTAATGGTTTGTTGAACATTATGTTCTCAGTGCATACCTCTTCTGAACAAGCATAACTGCCTTTGATCATGAATTTAATCGCATTAAATGCAGTACAAACTGGAATTTGTCTGTTTATCTGTATGTGGTATATGCTATTAGGCTCCAGTTGCTTTTTTATCAGTCAAAGTCTAATTGCTGATTTGTTGAATTCAGTAATTTTTTTTTTTTTTTTTTTTTTTAATGTTTTATTAGAGTATAAGACCCTATTAAACATAAAACACTGTTCAATATAATCTTTGTATACTAATGTCCATAAATCTACACATTATCTGATTATTTTGACCTAAAATTGTATCTGCTCTCAACAGATGGTAATATGTTGCCTATAATTAGCAAACACATGGCTAGGATCGCTCTATTTCTGCAAAGTAAAACTGACATATTTCGTATATATGAGCCAATGAATCTGGCAATGGAGAAACAAGCTTGGCAGAGGCCTCTATGGCAATAGTGAGCTTCTGTCTGTTACTTCAGCTGTCTTTGTATCCTTCACTTGTTACAATGATAATTTCAGGCAAGTTTACATATGTCCCACTATAAACTTAATTGGAAATTATGTTTATGTATTATATATATAAATTATGTACAACATATTTCCATTTATTAACACTGATATGTATTATGTCAGTCAATAGATGTTTCGTGGCCAGAATAAGCTATAATATGCACTAGATTTAATGTCTATTGTTAAAACTTGTTTTTGGATTAGAGTTATTGCAGGGACAGAAGACGGTACAGATTTATAAGAGGTTTATAAGAGGTCTCCATAAGCAAGAATAATTATAAGTACTGTGAAAAGCATAGCACAGAATTCCTGCTACTGCATACCAATGAGTATGGTCCATTTCAATCTGTCTAATAGTAATGGATCCTTTCTATTATTCATGACACATAATCCTAAATTCAAACTCACAAATTCATTGGTTGATGTGTGTATTTTGACATTTTAAGTTGTGTTTAAAGCTGTGTTGTAATACTTTCTCCTATTCCAGTCCAATATGCAGAGAGACCTGCAAGAAAGTAAAGCTATTTTTCCACCGAAATTATCTGGAACAATTAGGAACTCTTTTCCCCCAGACCTGTTGCTGTCTGCGTTTCCATCGCGGTCTAAAGTCCTGTTTAGATTAAGTCTAGTGACATAGGACTGCGCACGACTTTCCAGTTCCCGCTGGATTTCATCCTCTTACTGCATGCACCACAACAAACTTTCAAAAAGGTGGTTGAAATAAAATGCTGCGTGGAGTCAACCAATCAAAATGCTACGTGAACTCAACCAATCAGCATGTTCAGTGCCCAAGTCCCGCCCTCGAAAGTTCCTGAACTTTGAAAAAGTACAACCTCGTAAGCAGGGACTTTCTGAGGGGGAAATTTTTACCCAAAACTTAATTTGGATTAAAACACACAGAGTACCACCCCAAAGTCCCTAGTTCCTGGGGAAAGTTCCTGCGGTGGAAACGCGGCTTAAGCCATCCATAGGTTGAATTACCCAGAAAGTGTAAGTTTGTTTAGGCATCCAAACACAGCAACAATGGCTCAACTAATGGCTTGACAGGTAGGCAATCTCACCAATGGCAGACATGGGGAGGTCTTCCGGAAACCTGTCTGAAAACAATCGTTATTTTTCCAATTCAGTTTAGTGACAGAAATTATACACTTCAGCTACACTGTAAGTAACTCACTAAGGTACAGTTTCCTTTAGATAATCTAGAGACACCTTTCTTGATTTAAACACAGGCCCAACCAATTACATTAGACACACACAGTCAGCTCTAACCAGGATTTAGAGTGCACCTGCTCCAGGTGATTTGACACCTCTGGGTATCACACTTCTCTGAATAGCCTCCCATGAGGCAGAGTCCTGAGTAAGGTGCCATGTAAGGCAAAAAGGGAGAGGACACAAAAAGGAAGTGAGAAAACTCCACCTCTAATTGTTCGTGACACACGACACACAACACTTACTGTGAGACTGAGTCAAAAACCAGGACAGGAGGGAGGGATCTGGCCACAAGGAGTCTTTTATCTTTGGTTAATGACTGAACAAATATGCTTTGCCTTCATGCTCCCCTCTTTTGTGGGTGTGGCTACCCCTCTGGGTCACCGTGTAGCTCTCTAATAAGCATCCTCGCACAAAAGCCCAATATTTGCTTGACTAGCGGGGCCTCTGGACCCTTGAGGAAATAAGCACGAGGGGCAGGGAAGGAAGGGGGTGAGAGGGTGGGGATGGGGGATTTAACTCTGTCAGATACCAACAGGAACAGATGGAGCTTGATAAATCCTGAAAGGAAGGCATTACCTGCCCAAGTCACCAAGCAGCCACAATTATCACAGGGCTTTGGGTTCATTGTCAATCAGAATGGCAGTTAAAGAGAGGCAGCAGCTGGGGCAGATGGTGGGGATCCAGCACGGCTGGGGGAGCAGCCATGGTCCAGTCCTTAGACAATCTCACGAGCTCTCTCTTTGTCTCTCGCACTAAGTCTCAGAGCTGCTCGGTACACTACTGTTGATTACAAAAGAGATTTCTGGAGACGGTGAACCCGATTGGCCCGTGCTGTGTCATGTTAATTAAATGATGTTTGATATTCATGAGCACCCTATGCATATTGATCATTCCGTTCTCATTTATACATCACCCAAGGCTGTAACCACCATATTCAGATTCAGATTGGTGTTTGACCAATATGGGTTCTTTCGATGCTTGATTATTAACACGGACCCATTACATGTGGTCCTCCTAATCCAAAATGTATGATTACATCCATGCATTTGTCCACCTTGACTAAAGATAATTGAAAAATGAATATTCTTGAGTGAATAGTCTTCTAGTGTAGCTATACACCTGCTTACCAAAAAGACTTGTACGTACTTGCGCTAGCTTTCACTTCTGTTGTTTTTAGAAACTCTAAGTTGTTTGTTCATTTATCCTCCCTTGGTATATAAACTTTGCACAAGTCGACTATTCTTACCTAACCAAAATCATAAACACAGCCCTACTTAAATGTATACCAAACCCTCATCCTATTCCCTGAAACTCTACACCAGCTTTCCACTAGTTAGTCTGTATGTAAAGTGGCATACTATAGATGTGTCTCTGGCTCACTCAAGGACAGTTGCTGAGTTTGTCTCCCAGTTTCCAGGCAGACTCCTTCTCCTTCGGTCTCTGCCAAAGCACACCAGCGCATTTCACTTTCAACGACTACTGCCATTCATCACGGGGCAGGGGGTACGAGTGGGTCTGGATCCCCTCCTCCCTCTTCTCATGGCTGGGAGCACAGTGTTGCACGGACCCCTTCACTCCCCGCGGTCTCCACGCTCCTATCCACAACTTTCCACAATGGACCCTGACTTCATTATGGGGGCCTGGCTTTTTCTTGGTCTCCCGACAGAGGCATCATTCCTCCTACTTTGTTACGCCACTCTCGGACTTTGTGTCTGGGACCAGCTGATAGCGAGGTCAGGCCCATCCATCTGCCAGGGCTGGGAGCTGTGATGCAGAGAGAGGAGCAGAGGTCCTCATTCAGCAACAATGCCTATTAACAATGCTAACAGAGTCCCGGCAAGGCCGGAGGAGGGGACGGGATTGGGGGTAAGGAGGGAGGATGGTTGTCACTAGGCAGAGAATAAGATTGCAGTGATTTGATAGGTTTGCGGGACTGGGCGTTGAGCGGGTCCTCAAGAGTCTTGGACGGTTATTGATTTTCTTCACTTGTGTTTGCTGCCAGATTGTGAAGTTATGTACATGTGCGGAGCTGCTTCTGGGGCAATCGAGAGTAGACCTACTGGGGTTGGGATGATCTTACAATGACTAGCTGGTATCTTAGAACGAACATATTTCCCCCCCAAGTAATAATAATTAAAGAAATGCAGGTGTTTCATCTTACCTAATGCAAATCACTGCAGAATTGTCAGAGTGAGGTGAAGTAAGCAGCTGTTATTTTAGACTTATTCCGTTGTGATTGGCAGGATTATGTGGACACGGTCTTCCTAAACTTTTATTTGAAACTCCATCAAGTTTTCTGCACCTGGCAAAACACTATTTTAACAGGCACCTGTATTATTCATCACTGGTTCTTACCTGGTCTACATTTTTATAGCCTGAGGCACAAAAACTCATTTATACACCTAGGTCACATAATCCGCAAAGCTTAAACTGGTACGTATGGTGCCCAACCCTTGGATTTAAGCCAAAAGTGCTTTTCCCTCTCTCCTTTTGAAGAGTCACTGTTTTGCATTTGAAGAAAACCACAATGCCAAAGTTCATTTGGTTCTCTGCCAGGCCATGTCACATGCTAGGAGTAGAAAATGGCTTCTTAGTCTAACGATCACCTAGCAGCACTGAGTCACCAAAATATGCAAGCACACACACAAGCATGCATGTAGAGACATAGAGGCTTGTGTTGTGTCTCCTTTGCACTTACTCGCACACACATACTCACACACTCATACAGGATACCCACGGCGAGTGCTGATAATGTAGCAGACATCTGAATAGTGGAGTCTGCTCCTTATTACCCACATAGCACTGCAATCATTTGCATGCGAAAGAGACAGTCGCCTTTAATGTGTCATCTAAAGTGGATGGATGTTGACTTCAGTCGTGATCTTTAGTGTCCAGTATTTTTCCTAAAACTTACAATCATATATTCTTTCTGATGTTAAAGCACCATATCATTTGCCCAAAGTTTAATTTTATATTATCCATCTATTTTCAAGTTTACTAATATCAATGTACTACAAGTATACTTGTAAGTGTACTGATTCAATACTACTTGGGACTAAATTGGCCCACTTTTTGGTGTATAAAAGTATACTTTAAGTGTAACAGTAGTAAATTATGAGTAGATCAAAGTTTTTTGTTTGTACTGCAACTACACTACAGGTTAACTTATAAGTATACTGATAGTTTACTAGTCAAATACACACATTTTTAAGTTTATGAAAGTACACTTTTGAAGTATACTCTACTAGTTTAGTAGTTTTATACTACAAGTAAACATGTACGTTTTCTTTAAGTGGACATATCATATTTATAGTTTACTATTTATTTATATATTATATTTTCACTTTAAGTATACTACTATAAACACAATCACAAGACAAGAATACTTAGAATTGGCTACTAAATTATACGTTTAAGTATATCTCAATCACAAGATTGAGAACAAGTATAGGCCAAATATTTTTAGACTTTTCTGTCAGCATAAGTATACTTAAGTGCAATATTAAGTAACTCCATGTTTACTTATTTTAAAGTTATCTGGTTTGGACTTTTTTTTTGTCTCATTAAAAATAATGTTCACCAAAAGTCATTGAATATGCCTGTTTGAGGATATTTAAATGATCCCATATGCGCAGGTAAATTAGTAAATGGTGAATGCTAAGAATGATTGTGGTTTTGTTCTATCCGAGCCATCCTGTCAGAACAGTAATTGACAGCCTAAGTGGGTCAGCTGAGAGGCCAGCCCCTGTTAATTTATATTCCAAGACACATCATGCATATTCATGAGCTCCTGCTGTTTTGTCTATCACTGCGCATCATACTTACTGCATAATTGTATTTGGAAACCCAAGAGCTGTCTGAGTGGTCACACCAATTCAAACGCCACTGTATTATTTCATTACTTCCAACTGGAGAGAGAAAATAGACACTTGTGGCAAATGAGAAAAGAGAAACAGTCAACATTAGTCATACCCGCACTGACTGCAATTAAATCGCAACTTCTGAACAGGAAGACATTAATCTTCAGATGTAAAAAAATGGGCAAAGACCTGAAACGTGCAGAGAGTAAAGGCTCGTTCACACCAAGAACGACAAATAACTATAACGATAACTATATTAGCATCCACACCAGAGGATGATGTTCTGTTTATTCTCATTTTTGTAAACTGCAGCTTTAAATGCTCAAGTTCTTCAAAGCAGGATGGATTCTGATTGGCTGTCAATGTTTTTATTGCTCATCAGCTGAAAAAAAAAAAATCGTTCTGAAAGTGATTCCAACATATATGTGCCATTATCGTTATAGTTGTGTTTTGAACTGTTTTGCTATTCTTAGAAGGATTTTTAGGACTATATATTTGTAATTATATATAGTGGTGTGAACAGATATAAGTCTTAAAAGTGGGAAATATTTGGACTTTCCTAAAAAAATGTTATGGCTGATATTTGCTATTTAATGCCATAATAGTCTGTTTCACACCAAATATGTTATTTTAATGTCATCAGAATGGCACTCACAATCTTCATACCTTGCAAAGCAATGCTAATATTTTTCATGCCCTTTTCTTTGTTTACAAAGTGATTTCAAAGGCATATTTTGCAGCAAACCTAAAGGCTTGTTGATGTAAATGCTGCATACCTTCTCCATTAGCAAGTAATTGTGTAATTATGGGCTATTTTGGCTCTGCAAAACATACATTCATTTCCATTCATTAGGCCGTGTGGTTCTTCCCAATGAACAAACAGGCTGATGTAAGCATGCATAACGCATGTTGTTCATTCTTTTGTAGCGATTTTGTATTGATTTCTTTTGATGGTGTATATGAAAAACAGTTTAATCTCAGTTACATTCAAATCAGGTGGTCGAGAAACTCTTAAATTCACGGGAGTTTCCCAGTCTGAGCCGCGATAAACACATCAACTCACCGCAAACAACAGCTTTTGAGATTAAAAATGGTCACAACAGCCCACTGCTGGGCAGATTATGAATATCAAACTGCATATTCAGGAATGTGTTGATGCACTGTCAGCTACTGGCAGACTGAAAAATCCCCGCTGTCTTCCTAAATGAGAGTTTTCTGCATATATTCTTCTGTAATGGATTTTTTTCCAGGAGCTTTAACACAGGGAAGCAGTGGAAATTATTCACTATAATGATGTCCAGGTGAATGCTGTCATCAAATTAACTCAGTGTAGACAGGGGTGAGTGTGTGCTTGTACATTAATTAATGAATTTGTGTTTTCTACATGCCTCAGCTTAAGACTGATAATATCTCACAAAAACAAATCAACGAAGAAAGGAGGCAGGTTTAGACACAAACCCAGAACTAATTAGGACAGCGTGGAGAATCAGAGTAAGCCAAAAAGCTAATTCAGAGTCACTCTTATGACATAATAGATCAACCAGACACAACCTGATCTATAACAAACACACAAACAATAAGACACTATGATGCTCAGAGGATACAGTGATTCTCAATGTGTCTACACTAGATTAGTCTGACATAGCCTAATCTTTGATTAAACATGGACTGAATCCGAAAACTTTGGCAGCTGACTTGTTGCCTCCCTGCCCCTATCAGGCAATGACTTTGCAGCCAGCGTTTGTGCACAAAGACACCTCACAAAACTGATTTGGTACAGACTTCTAAGGCAACGTAATGGTTTAATGATCTACAACAAAATAGCGCGAGGCTTGGTGATAACTAAGCAAATATGTAATCACTACAATAGTAGTTTCTCACTAGAAATGACATCAAAAATGGAAAACAATGGTCAAAAATGAACATTTACAGACAAACTGACCACCAACCGCAACTTTCAGATGCCATCTTTATGTTTTATCTCAACTGCCACAGAATGGAAAGCACAGGATTTTGGGGTATCAAAGGCAGCGAAGGATGCGTCTATGCTGCCTTCAAAAATCAATCAGATGAAGGCATCTCATGAAGCTAACATTGGTTTCCGACGTGCCAGCATTTTTCAGTTTTCGGATGCAGCCATGGTCTAGTCCACATTTTAGCTTTTTCTGGGGAAGATCTGCCCACTTAGACAGGAAGAGACCACATGATTGACATGCGTAACAGCCAACTATCACGTAGTTCGCTAGTTTTTACTTGCCATTTAGGGGTGTGTTTATCTGAAACAGATTATACCACAATAACAGACCAGCTTGGAAAAAAAAAAGACGTATTTACCAACAGATAGGAAGGACGGAAATAAAAGAAAATGTTTACAGACTCATGGATCAGAATTTCTGGCTCTCTAAAGGCTGGCCCACACAAAACATTTTTAAAATCGTATATCTTAGATTTTCAAAATGTGACAAACCAAAAACATGACTACAAAAAAAAAAAAAAAAAAAAATCATAGATTTAACAGTTTTGTTCTTATAGTGCATGACGTTCTGCGAAGTGAATACGAAAGCAACACCACACACTGACAGACTCCATTCACAAAACTGTGAAGGCGGGAAATCTCGCAAAATCTCTCACGGTCAAACGTGACTTTAGAGTAAACAAACATGGTGGACTGGACGACGGGCAAGAGGAAATGGGTGATAGTGTTTGCACTGCTTTTTACGAGGAAAAAAAGGTTTGGATGAAGTCGTGTTATGCTTCCGTTTTCCGGCAGCTTGCTTTCTGATTTAGAATTGTTTCGTTCCACGAGACAATCTACAGAGCGTGTGCACGTTTGTCCTCAGGGTTCCCCCTACACAACAGTATTTCTGATCATAAACATGTCGGATATTTGAGATCAGTGCAGTACGAAAATATTCAGTCACTCTTAACAAACATAATATATGATAATCTGTAGAACCATCAAGATAATCCAAGTAGGGCTTGCTGCATCCTGTGGTGGACATCCAACCCCGCCCACATCCAGTGTGACTTCAGAAGCCACGCCCCTGTCCAATACATCACCTTGAGATTCCCCATCCCCGTTTCGCCCCCTGGAAACCCGATTTGTTTCCGACTGAAAGGGGTTTTTAGGCATAAGGGTATGTTTAATGTGGGTCTGGTTCCAGGTTTAAGCGTAAGGGCAGGTTTTGAGTGGGTTTCAGTGCGGTCTGTTATAAAAAGAAAAATATAACTAAATGATAAAGAATTAGGTGTGAGGCTTAAGCTCAAACCTCGAAGCTCAAAGTTAATAAGAAACTGTGATTTATTTTCCCAAACCACTTCACCAGAAATCCCACCCTGCAGCTAATTTCATTGGTTACAGTTACAGTGACAGGTAGGTTTAAGGATCAGTGTTTGGTGTAGGCAATCAGTACTGTGATTGACATGACCAATAAAATCTTAAGACTCGGCTGCAGGGGGTCACACATGGATGTAGGCCGGATTTGATGTCCACTGCAGGTTGCACAGAGACGCTTCTCAGATAAAGAAATCGTGACTTTATAGTATTGTCAGAAGGGGTGAATTGGGCCAAAAATCGGCCTGGTTATCTTGTAGTGTGTGGGTGCCTTAAATGTAATAAAACAGATTATTTTACAGACATATTTTAAAGTTTGGTTTTAACCTAGTTATCTAATGAGTGATTCACACAAAACTCTGAATATCTTTATCCTGACCATTATCTTGGCAAATCAAATGATTATCTGTACAGAGATATTTCCCTCAAATGTACCGCACACCAAACCTGTATGACTTACTTTCTTCTGTGGAACATCCAAAAAAAAAGATATTTTGAGAAATGTCTAAAGCTGCAGTTACTTGCAGTGAAATTTTGTGGATACTTTCCTGTTTTATATGTAACACCCTTCAGAAAATCAGTTTCGGTTTGTGGGTTTGAACTTAAAATAGCTTAAAGCACACACTCTAACCACTGGGTTCCTATTTCCTGCGACACACCATTTTGCAAAAAGGTCTCAAATCAACATCACTTTTCAAAACTACCCTATGTCTTCTTGCAGATAACAAAGGTTCCCGGCAGAGGGCAAAGGTGTCCAGGGCTACAATTTGATACCAAGCTTTTTACAAACAGTGCTGGTGTCAAAGCGAGCATTATTTACTCCTTTTCACAATTCTAGAAGCTACCTATGAGCCATCTCTATGACAGCACTTTCCACATAATATTTCCACTGCTTTCTGGACTACACATTTCAGACCTTCAAAGTGAGCATTCCATGGATGTTAACGCATTATATTGCGCTTTATTGATCTGTAGAAAACTGCCTTGCAGGTTCAGTTCTGCTGAGCTGAATTTGGCCTGTTCTGTAGAAGAGTTCTGTTCCACACATCTGTTCAGCTGTCAAGGCCAGAGTTCTGCTGTTAAATCATCAATCCAGGATGAGCTACTGCACCAGAACAACTAGGAGCCTCTCATCCATGCAGCACAGCTACCTCCCTTGTCAGAGTCTCCTTTAATATGAACATAATTAAATTTGCGTGGATATTTCTGTGCGCTCCCTGCCTAATGTACCCAGAAAGGTGGAGGATGACTGGAGATGGGATTCAACTTCTCATTAAAGACAAAATCCCTCCCCCTTTCGCAGAAATGTATTTTTGATGTTTAGGAGCACATCTCCCTGAACTGCACACTAAGCACTTTAGGCCACTGATGAAAACACTCTCTCTGCAGTCCTAGATATTAAATCTATATTTAAATACATGCTGTGGGTGCCCGCGATTGTCGGCGGTGGGACTCGCTCGCCATATTAATGGTCTTAATTTAATCATCCCCAGATCTTGGAAATTAGAATGTGTCAACATGAAAGAATAAATAATGGGAGAAAAAGTGTGGCAACTAATTTCAAGACTTTTCAAAAGGGGGTGTGGTAGGCACATTAACAATTCTAATTAGATTTGCCCAGGGTAATGCTGTCTTTAACTTCATCAAAACCAAAAAAACTGTCACATGTTCCCCTCATCCCCTGAATTCGCTGATGTTCATTTAACCTGGAGTTAATTGAAATAACATTTGATATTCCTAGAGGGAGTAAGGCAGATGGGGAGACAGTAAAAAGACAATAAAGCTTTGAATTATTTGAATTTAATTTGATTTTTTTTTAACTTCACTTGCATACTGAAGGTTTGATCTTTCATGGTTTAACCCTGTTTGTGATGCCAAAATTCATAAGACAGGATATCATTGTAATACCTAATATTCTGCCCACACAATTGCACGACCCCGTCCTCCAGCTCTGCCATACCTCTCTCCCTCCCTCTTGTCAGGGGACTCGGTGCCATCGCCACACAGCTTGGCCACTGATGGCACACGAGCCGTGAACTTGACAGAGCATGGACAGAAGCGGGTGGAGGGCGAGATGGATGTTGAGTGGGCAGGGCCTCAGATGTGCTACGGGGGCCCCAAGGGTCTGCTAGGAAATGAGATCCCCATCAGTCTATGACTCTGCAGATGCTCCTCGCATCTCCAGCCTTCATGCTTCATTATGTACCAGTATGACACGTAATAGTCACATTTGCCCTCAGTGAAGAGGATTCATAATTATTTGTGGATTGAGGTAAGTATTCTGAAGTACTGCTGAGGGGTTCAGCCTTCTAGATTTACCTTTAAATAGGATGATTGGGAGGTGAAGTGCAAGCAAGACCTTTTTTGTGTTTTTTTCTTTTTCTTTTTGGAGAAGAATATATTTTATTCTTATATTTATAAGAATAGCCAACAATACATTGTATGGGTCAAAATAATAGATTTTTCTTTTATGCCAAAAAAACCCCAAAAACATTAGGATATTAAGTAAAGATCATGTTCCATGAAGATAATTTTGTAAATTTCCTACCATAAATATATATAAAAAAATATATTTTTGTGAGTGGATATGCATGGCTAAGGACTTCATTTGGACAACTTTAAAGGCGATTTTCTCAATATTTAGATGTTTTTGCACCTTCAGATTCCAGATTTTTCTGACCCTTATAATATATTAATATACACTACCAGTGAAATAATTACATTTTTTTTAATATTATAATTTATATATATATATATATATATATATATATATATATATATATATATATATATATATATATATATATATATATAAACTAAAAATATATTAATATACACTACCAGTGAAATGTTTGAAATAATTGTATTTTTGTTGTGGTTGTTTTTTTTTTTTTAAAGAAGTCTCTTATGCTCCCCAAGGCTGCATGTATTATTATTTGAAAAAAAAAGCAAAAAAATAAAATAAAATAAAATAAATAAATAAATAAATAATAAAATAACAAATAGTAATATTTTTATAGTTTTAAATAGTATATATACTATTATATCAGTATATATTATTAACTGATGCAATATATATATATATATATATATATATATATATATATATATATATATATATATGATTTGAGGGATCAGAAATACTTATAATATTTTGATTATTTCAAAATATTACTGTTTTTATTGTATGCAGACTTGGTGAGCATAAGATACTTTTTTCAAAACCATTAAAACAATTTAATTATTCCTTAATTATAACTTTTGACTGGTAGTGTAACAATTCACCTGAACTACTAAAATCTGCCTTAAAATTGTTTACTAAGCACCATAATTAGAAAACAAAAATCAGCAGAAGGTGACGATGATACAATTCATCACAATTAGCCTAAATTATACAGTTAACATGTATAATCAGACAGCCTACACAAACAAAACCTCATCATGGTCTCTAGCATGAGCCTATTATAATGTAATAAACATTAACTCAAAACCTACAATGTAAAATGTATATATGCATATGTATATAATTTTGAACTATAAAAAAGAAAAGCAACTATTTAAATACAATATAAAATCAAACATGATGTGTTGAACCTCTGATAATGTCATATTACTTGTCTTCACATGCAGTAAACTGAAAAACTATTTTAATATTTTATGTGCATTTCCCTGTTAAATATATTTAACTATTTATTATGTGTTTACTTTTCACTGTATATGGTAAGAGGATACCTAATGAGCAAGCATTTACTGTAACTTTTCCTGTCACTGTGTTTGTATCATTGCATCATAAATTTCCTGTTGATCACTGTGACACTGCTTTGAAGCAATCAGTTTTGTATAAAGCACTAAAGGTGACTTGCCTTGACCAGTTAACAGTGCTATCAAAACAATAAACAACACGTTAGAAACACTAATTTGGAAGCATGAATAACAACATGGATTGACAACAGACATCTAGAGTTTCCTACATCATATTCAGCCTGTTGTAAATGTTCTGGGCGTCTAGAGCTTGTGATCAGTTCAGCGCAGATGCAGAGCAAAGATGCGGTCTTCGCTCCATAAAGTGGCGGCTGTAAAGCATGCCTGGTGCTCTGAGCTCATAGAGTGAGGTCACCCTTACACACATGCTCTCACACACACTTTACGTCCAACGATTGATAGCTGGTGTCTTCTCCAGGCAACATCAGTGCACATCCCATTGAGCCGAGATGTAATTTTATCTATTGCCAGAAGCAATTCTTCCCCCTCAAAATATCTAATTACTGTGTAATTTGCTGCCATTTTGATATGAAATCCAAAAATGATGATGCTTAAGAGTAATGAGACATTAATTCAGAATCACTCCAGATAGACGTTTCGGGTGCTTTTCTTCGTGATAAGCCATGCAGTGGGGGATATTATGCAGCCTTAATGTAGATCTGCTTATTACAGTAATTTGTATGGGCAGCCTGTGTTTCATCTCCTCTTTTTTGTCTCTTCGTTTCTCATTAACATTTCCATGATGATTTGTTGGTTGTCTGGATTGTCCCTTTTTTTTTTTTCCCTTACTCGCTCTCCTTTTTTCTAAACAACCAAGCTGAATTATTATTACAACAAAGAAGTAGTGTTAGAACAACTGTGGAAAAACGCAAAGTATGTAAATACAATCAGAGAAATAAAGCTCAGGAGTGTGAAAAATGTAGGGGATCTCATTATACAGTCTCATTACTCCAAAAACAAAAAGATGTTACTCTCTCTCTTTCTTTCTCTCTGTGTATGTATGTGTGTGTGTGTGTGTGTGTGTGTGTGTGTGTGTGTGTGTATATATATATATATTTTTTATCAGGGGTATAACAGTATGTATTCATCCTGAACCAACATGGTATGAACATCACGGTTCGGATCATACAGTCAGACAATGAATACAGTCAGTCACAGGCGATCTACACTCCAGTCCAGAAGGGGGCGCGTGTGCAGTAAGGCGACCGCCACAACAGAAAAATTGCAGAAAAAGAAGAACAGATGATCTATGCATAGATATGTTTGTGTGTAATAATTTCTAGACATCAATAAAATAGCTTGAAAATAATATCTCAGTTAGCATTACATTTATCTCAGGCAAGTCATTTAGTGTCCACAGCATGTTAGTTTACTAGAGAAATGAACTTAGAGGGAAGCATTTCACTAAATATATGCACTTTATTAGCTTACTTATTCATTATATTTACTATTCACTATGTCTTAATTATCTAATATATATTTAATCTAATATATATTTAATATATATTCTCACAATTGTGAGATATACACTCCCAATTGCAAGTTATAAAGTCAGAATTGCATGATATAAAGTCAGAATTGCGAGTTATATAACTGTAAGATCTAAATTTGCAATTGCGTATTATAATGTCTTGCAATTCTGACTTTATAATGCAATTGTGAGTTTATATCTCGCAATTCTGCGAAAAAAGTCAGAATTGTGAGATATAAAGTCAGATATGCGTGATAACTCGCTATTGTGAGAAAAAAGTCAGAATTTTTTTATATTTTCTGACTTTATATCTCGCAATTCTGACTTTATTACTTGCAATTGCGAGGAAAAAGTCAGAATTGTGAGATAAAAAGTCAGAAAATATAAAAAATTCTGAGTATTTTTTTTAGTGGCGGAAAAATTCTGAGTATTTTTTTTAATTTTTTAGTGGCGGAAACAAGCTTCAATTAAACCTGCATTTTATTTGAATATTGATTATTATATCTAAAAATAAATAGCAACTGAATTGAATAGTTTGGGCTCTGTTGTTAATTATAATCTTTAATATTATAGTAATGTGTAAAAAGGGCTCCCTGTACAGATTTTTTTTTTTTATCCTTAAGAAAATGTGAATTATAATTGAATTTATTTAAAGAGAGAGACATCATTTGTTCAATAAACCACTGTTTAATAAAAAAAAGAAGAAAAAAGAAGCAATTTTATGTTTAGTTTTCTCCCCCCTGCTGTACCAAATCCGCGTTCTCATCATATGCAGCGAAATTAGGAAAGACAATCATCTATGAAATATTGGTTGTGGGAACATAAGCATACCCTGTCCAACTGTGATTGAACAAATGACAAATCTCTGAATTATTCATCAAAAATAATCACGACAGCTCAGTCAAGAATTCCACTTACACGTCTTCCTTGACGTTTTAACAGAAAACATATAATTAATACTAGAATAATTGATTTGAAGAATTGTAGGTCCAACATGTAATTGGACAGTTCATTAAAATGCTTGAAATATTCTAATTCTGGTTAAATTATGAAAATGCTTTGTACAACTAGTCACACCAAATTTACATAACACCCCAAACATTTTCTATCATCATAAAATGTCCTGTAGGAATACATTTAGGAGCATTATGTGAAAGGTGGAACATATTCAATAAATGTTAAACATGTTCCTGAATAAAATTCTACAAACAAACAAGTGTAAAAAAAGCATTTGAAGGAAAAAAAAGGATTTCAGATGCCAAAAATACAGACGGCAAGTTTAAATTATAGAATTACCCCAATTGTCCTTTGTGTTAGCAGGCCAGTGAGTTTGGTCATCTTGTTGCCTGGTAACAAGCCTTAAGACTGATAAAGAAAGCCCAATTTAGGACTACTTTCTGTAAAAATCGATATGACAGAGCCGACATGATGATTCGAGATTGACGAGCTAAAGCTGCCGTTGGTCGAGCAAAGCAAGACTGAATTCCATGTGAGAAGTATTTCAGGGTCTTTCTCTAAGATATAGCACACCACCACTGCCTTCAGCATTCATTCACACACTCTTGCAGAGCCTGTGTCGGATGTTGTTTGAATTAAACTAGGGGAGTTGTTATCTCTTAATATTTACACTCCATTCCCTGATTAGCATCTATCGTGAAATTAATTTCTTTAGCACAGACTGATTAAACTGTCTAAGCACATCTGTCCATTCACTACTCTAAAATGACACAACCATGCAGTCCTACTGAGGGACACCTACAGTAGTGGATGCAAATCAAGTACTTGAGTAAAAGTACTTGAGTATATTACTCCAGTAAAAATACTAAGTACCCCTTTTTCAAGATGTCACAAAAGGCAAAACAAGCCCATAAACATTTTAAGAACTCTATGCAAACATACCTATCCTAGTTTTACGTCATTTGAAACTGCTACAGCAGCGGCTTCCACTGAAACAGGAAGACAGGGCGAGATGTATCGAACAGCTCCTCCCCTTTTTTAAAATAGCCAATAGCGTTTTGTTTATATCACAGCTCAGTCAGAGCTGTTGAACTTGGTAAAGCCGCATTTGTCAGCTTAAAACAGCCAAAGTCTAATATATTCCCCTTTTAGATTTAATATGAAACTGTTACTAAAGCAAAACAGTGATCATAATCATGCTGAGGATGTGTAGTTTGAAAAGTGTGTAATTTATGTCGGTGCATGGCACCGGTGTTATCTCTTCTATTCATCAGTGCCATTTATAATGCAGAGTCTGTCTAACCGTTTCTCCTCCTGATCTCCTCCATATCGCTTTAAAATATAACATTCTGTGTAGAATGCAAATGGGTTCAACAAATGCATTCAAATTACAACAAATCTCCTATTTTCTTTTATTAGCCACTGAAATGCTTTATTTACAGATTAATGTCTAATTTAGATGATCTGGCTGGTCAACAATGATGGATCATCCTTAATCACAGAGCCATTTATGAAAAAGCAGAAAATATAACACATCTGACCTTGAGCTACATAAACTGTGTTGCACACTTGGTCAAAAACAAGATGTGCTGCAATTAGATTAAACTGATTACATATGCCCAAAAGAAGCACTATCCTATTTGAGTTTGGCTTTAAGACCACACTGAGTGAGCCCATCAGCCAAGAGAGGTGGAAACCCCACACCTCTGAGCCATAAGCGGAGCTGCTGATGGGCAGGAATTTGGACCCTATGAACCTACCCAGAAATCTAGCAACGGGAGAGGAGTAAGAAAAGGAGAAAGAATAGGAATTGGCAGCTTGGTGCGAACAGACTCTGTGTATCACTGTGACCTGTGCTGACACCTCTGTCATCATGTCTTCCGTGAAGCTAGAGGAATAGGGGGTTGAGTGAGGGGAGGGGGATGTTTTCCATTGTAGCCAAGCAGGTGGGATGGTTCAAGGCAACTCAGCATGGGTGTAGAGGAGTCTTACATGGATGAATGTATGATTTGGTGGATCAGTTTTAGAAGGAATGGACGTTGTTGCCTGGTGGTCTGTCACACCACCTGTCAAGGGCTTATGTAAATCAGTGTGCTATAATTTACTATTCTGTGCTACAGCACTTCTGGGAAGATTCTCGTTTGTCCAGGTCATAATAGATTGTTCTAGTAGATTATTCTAGTCAACTGGATGCTTTTTTTTTTTTATCTGAACACATTTCACCACTTATTTAAGTGGCCTGATCAGTTGTAGACTGATGGTGAAGACTCCCTGGCATTTAACCTCATTACACACAAGACCACAAGGATTGTTGGAGTTGTAGCAGAGAATATTTCAGGAATCAAACAGGGTGAAAATCAGAAGGTAGTCAGATGATGTTACCACATCATATTTGTAATCTTATAAATTTAACAGAAAAGCACATCAGAGTTGTCAAATCCTGCAAATTAGCTCCACCCTGCACCAAACACGCGTGCCTGGAACTTTCAAGTAATGCTAAAGACCTTATCTGTGCTCAAAATCGCCCCCTATACCCTCATTCACTATTTCCTACATTACTCTACTAATGTAGTTCACTTGAAGGAGTGAATGAAAACAAGTGAGTGAATTTGGACAATAGGTGCGCCACTGAGTGCTATGCTTTTGCATAGTTTGTGCTTGCTGTTTACTAATCATTTGAAACTTCGCAAACTGGCAGCTCCTATAGTACTAAGAAGATTTATCTTGAACTCTGTCATGGAAACTAGCATGTATAAACCTTAATTAAACAATTTAATAATCAATTAAAATGAATTTATACCTGTATGATATTATGCTGTAGCCACATTGGACCAGCGATTTGGAAAATGGATGGATGGATGATTCAGCCGCGGGCACCATCTTCTGGTGAGATGCGGGAATTCATTCGCCACGACTGTCACAGTGTGTTATGGGTTTTCTCTAGCCGTTGAGTGTACATCTGTTGCACACTCCTTATTGCGGTGCATTATGGGAGTACACTCGATAATGTCCACTATGGATTCGGACACCGCTACAAATGGCTGTTCTGTCAAATAGTGCCCTATTTAAGGGTATAGGGGGCAATTTCGGACACAGCCCATGATTAGCTGGTTCAGGTGTGTTTAGGGTTGGAGATGAACTCTGCAGGACAATGACCCTCCAGGAGCAGTATTGGGCATCTTTGGCATACCTCAGGGGTGTCTAATCTTGCTTCTAGAGGGCCAATGTCCTTCAGAATTAATCTCCAACACACCTGCCTAGAAGTTTCTAGTGATTCTGAATATCTTGATTAGCTGGTTCAGGTGTGTTTAAATAGGGCTGAGCTAAACTGCTGGAAATTGGTCCACCAGGATTCAGTAGCTCCTCACTGCAGTACAGGGGGTGAGGTTGGATCCAGATCCAGGGGGTGCAGATGAGCAGAGGTTTAGGGATGAGTGTTTGGTGTAGGCAATTAGTACTGTGATTGATATGACCAATAAAAACTTAATCGGCTGCAGGGGAGCATTGGCCTGGCTTCTGACATCACACTTGGATGTGGGCTGGGTTGGCTGTCCACCGCAGTCTGCAGCAAGACGCTTCTCATATGTAAAGTGGAAGGAGTTGAATCTGGATCCAACCTCGCCCCCTGGATCATGTGTTCTGCAGTGAGAACCATCTCCCAGGATTGGACACCCTTGGCTTATAGTACATATTCATGCCCAAGTCTTCAAGGAACTTCTCCAAATTTTTTTTGTTGTTGATTTGTTTGAGCTTCCTGAAAATACAGTAACATGCTAATGTAGTAAAAAATATATCACAAGTGGTCACAGAAAACGCATCTGAGAGGCAAGTTATGACATGGTGTAAATCTGTCTTGGCTGGCAACTTTTGATTGGATCACCTGACACAGATGTAAATCCCAGGTGTAAACAAGGCCATCAATAGCCTTTTTCCACTCTGAAACAGTATATTGTTCCTGTTTAAAATCTTAACTCCACTAACCCGTGATCCCTTTTTTTTTTTTTGAAGTCACCTGGATGAGAGCTGAACCGTCTTAAGCTACAGAAAAAACAAAACAAAGAGAATCCAGTTGACAAGAATGATGTATTACAACACATGTTATAATCTGAAATCCTAAACAAATCCAGCTCTACAAGCTTGCTTGCAATGTCTGACATTCTGGTTTTCTAAGAAGCAGATATCAGTGTCAGTGACCCCAGTGACCATTAGTTCTCAGTCACTCAGTCCATTGAGGCCATAGTAATCCTACTCACAGTCACTCCCAGCTTTAGCACAGCACTCGTATCAGTTGCATAATCTATCAATTGATTAGCCTTCCATCACAGTGCCTGCAGTCATTCAGTGAAATGAAGTTCACTGTCTTCCCGCCACTCTAAACAATGATGAGGTAATTAGTTTAATCGGATCTCTATGTCCCCTCATTCCTAGGACCTGGAATCTTTGCTGAAAGGTAATATCACCTGTCATTTTCAAATGTCTGAGCTATTAGTTCTATCATCCGACGGTGGTTTGAGCTCCTGGCTGCTGTGGTTATTCATTGTGGCGCATGCTTAGATTATGTAATTTACCTTAAAGTGTCTAAATAAGTGAGCCGAAGGATAAAATGGCAACTTGGCGAGGAACACTGGGAGCTTGTGAGACTTCACACAACTTATTAAAATGTGCAAGTTCATGAGATAAGCATACATGTCATCATGATGGTATTACGGAGTCTATTTTTCCAGAGGAATGACAGTGTGATGAAGTAATATGATTTATCAGCTAATGCACATTTGTAACTGAAGCTTCAAGCCTTGGAACCACCTACTGGCTCATCCAACAGTTATGCCAAAGCTTGAGTCTCATCTCTGTAAAAGAGAAAGACTGGAAGACGTGGTTTTAAGTTAGCATTAGATAGGGACACAAGAACTGTTGCCACTGTCTTCGAGTCTCAAAGACAGGGCAGGGGGACGAGTGCATGGCTGTGCACTCCCAGACTCAATATCTGAGACGGCAGACTCAGTTACTGGCACGGTTACATCAGTGCTGGCATGGGCGGCACAGACTGAGAGGAGACATTATTCAGCACTATCCATTTCCCCCTGCGACGCACACTGATCTGCAGATATTAGCATGATTACATTGCGAGATAAGGAGCTGATAAAACATCACATCATGTTTCCTTCTTCACAGCATGCTTATCAGTCCTGAATGCTAAAACCAGAGCTTATCTGAACAATTAATCATATTGTTTTATGGCAAATGGAATCTTAAAGATTTTTGATGATAAGGGAAATGTAATTTAAGGTCTAATAACAGTACAACAACCTTTTGAATTTATAATAGGCCTAATACGATAATTGGTTGAGCTGCTTTCAGATCATGTAAAATGATACAAGTGCTAAGGTCTTAAGGTTCAACAGAAGTTGTTAACTACTGAGTTAAAATTGCATGAGTGAACTGAGGCCGAGTACTGGAGTTGAGATTATTGAGGTAGGTCCACTAGTTAATCAATTGTAAGGTTTGCCCACTTTCTCCATCACTAAATGTCAATTTATGCAACATATTCACTCCATAAAAGTATGAAAGTAATATGAAATTTATCGATTCATTTTGGGAGGTGCCAAATGTGCCATTTTTGTGTGTCCCTTTAAATGCAAATGAGCTGGTGCTCCAGGCCCACTTTCAAGAAGAGGGCGGAGCTTCAATAGCTCATGCTCTGGCATACTAGCAACAACAAAACAGGACAATCTCACGCACTGAAAATGTCAGAATCTGTCAGTAGCGGTGTTTAGCCTTATATGTTTCAGAATCAACCTTTGTGAAAATCCAGCATTGAAAAGACCCTCATTTATGAAGCAGTCTGGCACAAAATGATTGTCGCAAACATATAAGACTTAACCGATTTTCTTCAAAAATGAAATTTAACCACAATGTCCTCAGTGACTCAGATGGCAGGAGTCAATGGAGACTCTTATGTTCATTGGTACATTTCAAACAAGACATTATACAACTCCAGCTGCTACAGCGAGGATACAGAAATGGTGACTCTGTGCTTCTCACTCAGGGCTGTGTCTATGCTAATGGAGCAGATCATCACCAGTTGTGGGCGGGGCTTCTCCCTACGATGACATCACATAGAGGGGAATCTGAATCAGCTTGTTTGAAGAGACTGCTTTTGATTTATGAGAGTTATAAAAAAAAAAAAAAAAGAGTGGATGGTTGTTCTCACACACTGCGGACACGCTTATAAAAGTGAATTTTGCATAATAGGTCCCCTTTAATGAAGCTAAAGTTAAACAATTGATCAACGATAAACAGAAGGTAATGTATTAACAGTAGTGATCAGTGAAATGCATATTGGAGGACTGTCACATTATTGTTTCTTCTCACAGCACAAGCACAGACTCTCAGTCTCCCAGCAGCTGTCCTCTGCCTGATAGCATCTATTCTCCCCTCCACACGCTGCTTACTGCTGCAATTGATGCCGAGGTGACCGACAGAATACAAGGAATGAATCCCCCGCTTGTAATCTGAACCATGAGGTCGCATGCATGCTGGAGTTATCAGCACCATGGGAATGAATTCAGCCTCGTCAGCTGAGGGGATGGACAGAGACTGTCTTTAGCCAAAGCACTGAGGGACAGGACAAAGAGGGACCGCTTCTGACTGTGGGCTGTTCATGAACTTCTAGAATAGACCTCTGTTGCTTTACCCCGTGGAAAAGTCATAAAAAAAGAGAGGTGAAAAAAAAATGAAGAGTGTGTGATTTCCTTTGCATAATCAGTTGCAGTTGAATGAGAGCCTGGGACAAGAGGTTTCTTATGAAACATTCCAGAACAGATGATGAGATTGTACAAAATGACACTGATTTTTGTGCTTGCGATTTTTAAAACCACTAACAGAACTGTCATGCCCATTCAAATGTGCCTCCTGCAATAATTCAAGAAAAAGTGTTTAAAATGCTTTGGCTAAAATCACCCATTCAATTGTGTTTGGTGCTCCATCTTTAAAAACGTGCATGACACTCCTGACCACTAATATTTCACAATCAGAATATCTTGAAATATTTACTTCATGTTGGATAAGGAGATGCTGATATACTTCATCTTTAATAGCAATTGTCTAATTAACATATTTTCATTACTTCTTTGAATGAATAATTTAGTGTCATGTTATAGTCATTATCTATTCGCTTTTAGTACAGTGATGGATTTAAAGGGACACAGTGTGCAATTTGGGCTTCAATCCACTGAAATGACATGAATAATTAGCAGGCAACCCTTTAGTCATTGTACACTTGTCAAATGCTTTAAAATCAGACTGTCACCACTCTAAGAACATCCAAAGGGTTCAATTAGAATCACATTATGAAGGCCGGTGCTCCAGATTGCTGACAGTTAGATGCTGTGGACTGGAGGTATCTAGATATTGAATCTTATTATTCTTATTCTTATTAATTTCATAGTATTATACAGAAATGACATGAATTGATATAAAAAGGGACAGGATTAAAGAAGGTTGCAAGCCAAATTCAAGTTTGAATTTCCCACATGGGCACCACAGCACAACATGCCAGTGCTAACCACTATGCCATGGCTCCGACTACATATTTGAACTTTATTCCTATTTAATGAAACCTACTTGCATTTGTAATAATTTGAATGATACAAACATACACACATTGGGTTTTTATGTTGGGGACATTCCATAGACAATGATTTTTATACTGTACAAACTGTATAATCTATCACATAAACCAACCCATCACACAAAACATTCAGGATTTTAGATTTTCAAAAAACATCACTTAATATGACTTAAGCTGTTTTCCTCATTGGGACCAAAAAAATGTCCCCACAAGGACAAGAATTTTGGATATTGCCAACACCAGTCAAAAGTTTGGACTAATTAAGATTTTTTGTGTTTTTGAAGGAAGTACATTACTACAATTTAAATAAGTTTTAATATATTACATTTTAATTTTTATGATTATTTATTTTTTAATATTTATGATCCTTTACAAATCATTCTAATATGCTGAAATGGTGTATCATTTATTATTGGTGCCCAATTATTAATATGGTTCTTATTATCAATGTTGAAAACAGTTTGTGATCCTTAATATTTTTGTGGAAAATTGACACATTTTTTTCCTAGATTATTTGATGAATAGGAAGTTCAAAAGTATTTACTTTTTATCAATTTAATGCATCCTTGTTGAATATTATATATATATATATATATATTTTTTTTTTTTTTTTTTTTTTTTAAATAGTAGTTTCCACAAAACTATTATTAGCAAAAATGGTTTTCAACATTGATTTATATATTGTATTATATTATATTATATTATATTATATTATATTATATTATATATCTTCACTTCAGATATTTACTATAATGTTAAAAATTAACAAGCTCTTATTAAACATCATAAAACAAGTATGTTTGCTCCAATATATGTACACTACACCAACATAAGTCCTACATTAAAGCAGTCAGTACAGCCTACTATGCCAAAATAGAGCTTATAAAGCAAGATTTCACTCAGATCTATGGCAGACCATGGTGTCTTGGCCAGGGACCATATTTCCTTCTTTCTTTGAAAGAAATATTTGCCAAATATCTCAATTATGTCAAACTAGCCGAGCTGCCAGAATGACTTACAGCTCTGATGTCATGACAAACTGCGGGAGTGATGGAAAGCGGGCCGCAGACACTTAAACACACACACGGCATCCAACCAGACCACGCCTGTTTTTAACTACGTCATTAGCCCCGGAGGCCACTCGCTCAGCCCTCAGAAGTCAGTGAGGCCTGCCCAACCGCTGTACAGGATCTACCTACAATAACATGATCTATGTTTTCTGCCCCCCACCTCAATCACCCCCTACAACTTGTTCAAAGTAATGAAATTCCTCATTTGAGGCAGGCTGACAGATGGATTGGAAATCAAGAGCTCCAGATAAGTAATGTTGTTTTGATGCTGAACTGCATCTGATTGATTTGAAAACTCTACGGACCAGGAGATGTTTTACCAGCCTGGATGGGGAGCAGCGTGTGTAATTTAGTAAGGGCTATTTTCACGGCGCTTCGATTATTGCGGGACAGACATGTTTGTGTGTGTGTGCCCGTAAAATTCTTCGCAGCTTGACAACACGGAACATGTTTTCCATCTATTAGAGCCATCTATCACTATCATGCAAGCAGCATGAGAAAAAGACCTTCAAGAAACACCTTTACAAATTATACGACAACTGCTTTTTTATTTTACACTTTCAGTAATTGAATTCTCAACCAACAACTTGACCTGACAAAATGACAAAACATGCATGTTTTGAGGTTACTGAATGCTATGTCAGTGGTTCTGAACCGGTTGATCATACTTATTTATTTTAATTTTACAGTATTGATCTTTTTTCATCAGGTATAGTTTTGCGTTAAAGGATTATTTCACTTCAGAATTGAAATTTCCTTATAATTTACTCACCCCCATGTCATCCAAGATGTTTGTGTTTCTTTCCAAATGTCAGTTTCAGTGCAGCTTCAAAGAGCTCTACATGATCCCAGACGAGGAATAAGAGTCTTATCTAGCGAAATTTGGACCTTCAACCCGTTGGTAACTGTTGAAGTCCACTATATGGAGAAAAATCCTGGAATGTTTTCATCAAAAACCTTAATTTCTTTTCGACTGAAGAAAGAAAGACAAACATCTTGGATGACATGGGGGTGAGTAAATGATCAGGAATTTTTAATTCTGAAGTGAACTAATCCTTTAAGGAAGTTCCCTCGAGCTCTTTAGATCTGATTACACAACAATGGTCATTTACTCAACAGCCAAAGATATTAAAGTACCAGTTCCTCACAGAGACACATATTGAAAATCCACATTAAATTTCCCTCTGTTAAAGTAATAAAATGATTAGAGTATTGATTTCTCTTAAATGCTATTAAAACAGATTCATTCGCAAGCACGTGTTGTGTGGGTACATTTAATTAGTGTTAGTGGGTTGACAGCAACAGTCCGCTTGGTCTTGTCTATTCCACATGAGATGAGTTGCTGTGGATGGTAATATAATCTGTCAACTCTTGCTGACAGAAGACAGAATTTTAAAACAGTCTGAGCTCTTGAATGATTGATTATCCCAATACATTTTGTGGAGGTCATATTGATTTGTTTTGAAAAGTAAAACTCCTGGAATTAGTGAGTTCAGACGTTTCCCCTGAGTGACATATACATTCAGCCTGCCTCAGCCAAATATGAAAAATAATATTCTAATGAAACTAACACTGAACACGGGAAAAAGATTTTGCCTGCACCTGCAGTTATAAATGGAACAAGTTATAAATGGCCCAAACTAATTCCCATGAAGAAAAGGTGAAAAAAAGGAGAATAGACTCATTTTCAGATGCACAAGGAAATAAATCAAAAAAATATTTCATACACTTAAAAATGTATTCTGTGTGTGTATTTATATATACTGTGTGTGTGTGTGTGTGTGTATATATATATATATATATATATATATATATATATATATATATATATATATATATATATATATATAATTTTTTTTTTTTAAATCACAAATAATTTCAAACTTTTGTAAGCACATTTAAAGAATTTTGCAAATTTTTTAAGGGAGCTCTGGTAGTTTTCACATATAAGTTTTGGGTACAACTTAAAATGCAAAAGCACATTTAAAATCCCAGTCAATTAGTAAATGATTAGAACAATTTTAGTATAAATACATAAAATTCAATAATTACAAACACACTTCAAACTTATTTTAAATTGTAATAAAACTTCACAATATTACTATTTTACTGTGTTTTTGATCAAATAAATGCTGCCTTGTTGATCATAAGAGACTTCTGTCAAAAATATTATTAAAAAAAAAAAAAAACTTACTGACCCCAAACTATTGAATTGTCTAAACTATCTGAACAAACAGATTTGATTATCAATTATAAACAATGACAGTGTGGACAGTTAGCACTAAATATATCAGCATTATGAATAAAATATGTGGCAAAGACCAGTAAAAATGCACAGTGGCTTGGGGTTTTACATACATTTTGCATAACGCGCATCAGTTTGTGCACTGTAAAAAATTATTTTCATGATTTGTTATAACAAATTTTTTTCTTCTGTCAAATCAACTTAAATAATGTGGTTCAGTTAACCTAATATTTTGAGTTTCTGTTGATTAAACCAATCACTTTCATTGTATTAACTCAAATTATTCATTTCATTGAACTCAAAATTGTAAGGCAACCAGGTAACTTTAAGTTATACCAACAACTCTTTTACAGTGTGGCTGTTCTCCTCAGACAGCCTTCACAGAGCTCACTGAACAGATGGAGGAGTTTGTCAAAGCCTGTGGGGCACTATTGACCAATCCTGTTTGCTGAGAGGACTCAGAACAGGTCCAACTAAACCTGTATTACAGTGGATCAATACATACTGAGGAAGACAGAGATGTAGTCAACACTGTGCTCATCCCTCAGACCACTTCTGCACTCTTAGTTTCCCAGAATGCGTCAACTGCGCATAATAGTTCACAGCAGTGTGATTTAATGCTCGCTTTCTATCCATTTAATACTGAGATCTGCAAAGACACAAGGGACTGGAATAAGCACAAGTGAGAAGATGAGGCAATATTCCCAAACCTAACAGACAGTGTCGTCTGGAGCCAGTGACTCACTGTTTTTTTGTTTTTCATAAACGGCAAATGCAGTGTGTAAAATAAGATTATCTCAAACTACGATTACGTAAGGCTGATGCTCATCCGGTTCGAGACCTGATTTACTCACTATTGAATTAGATATTATTTACAAATGTCCTAGAAAAACACTTATTAAGTATTGTGTGTCCTGCAGAGGGGTATGGCAAACGTTAAAACAATAAAATTCTAACCCCTTTTGGAAATGTTAAATTTATTGCTCCACTTCAGGGTAGTTCAGCCAATGACGTAATGCACTTTTTTGTCCACATCTATTTACTCATTCAAAACTACAATGGTAATATAATTAAAAGAGCTGAATGGATCTCATCTATATTAAGTTCATTTTAATATTTATATTTTGTATTCAAGGTGGTTTTATGTCCTAAAGAAGTCCTAAAATTTTCCTTATACACATTGAATACATGTGAGTGAACAAATCTTTTACACACACACACACATACTATATATAATTATATATATATATATATATATATATATATATATATATATATATATATATATATAGTAATTATATATATATAATTATTGTGTTGATTAAGTGCTGTCAAACGATTAATTAATAATAATATTATGTAAATATGAATACACACACATGCATGTATATATTTAACAAAAACATAATATTTGTATATAAAATATTTTATAATAAATTATATATAAATATATAAACAACATACATATATACATGTAAATATTTCTTAAATACATGTATGTATGTGTGTGTGTATATATATATATATATATATATATATATATATATACATACATACTAAATATAAACAGTATACACACACACATATACTATGTAAACAAACTTAATCGCAATTAATTGTTTGACAGCACTAATATATATATGATGTTGTTGCAATTGTGCTGCATTTGCACCTCTTGATTTATTAAAATATTTTAACAGTTAAAACACTGATTCCAGAAACACTCCACACAGTATAAATAGCATATGTGACCTGCAGGGGGCATGTGAGGTGACAGCCAGTGGAACATGTTTGTTATCATGAATTTAAAAACGCTTCTCAGTGATCTGGAGAATTAAAATCCAGCCCTGCTCCTCCTTCGGAAAATAAATAAATAAATAATAAAAGAAAAAAGCACTTTCCATCAGCACTACCTCATACTCGGTGCCAGAGTTGAGTGCCTCAGCTGTCCTGCTGTTATGTTCCAACAAGCTCTAACTACTCTATAATCCAAAATAACGGCAGCTTTGCAGGGCCTGACAGACCCTGTTTTGAGCTAATGGTCACTCTGTGAAAGGGTAATGTAATAATTTCAGTAGAAAGAGAGTGAGGAGAGGTGTGGTAGGGGAATTGCATGAAAGACAGAGAGAGGAGAGGAGGGGGGTTGATTTAATCTCTTCCTGTCCTCTCTGGTCCCACCTTTCTGCCTCATGTCCGACAGACATAAGGAAATGAGCAGATTAATCAAAATTAGATTCTCTCACCACACTTACTGCGCAGCGGCAGTCAGCGCTGATCTCACGCAGGAAATGAGGCGCTCCAACACCTTAAATTCAGGTTGATTACCGATGATCTTAGAGCTCGGGGAGGCAGCAGACATCTAGCATATTTTGTATTGTGCTACTGTAAGTTCAAACCTTCATATTATTAACAGAGAACTTCTTCCGTTGGGTAATTGAATTGAATTGCGTAAGCTATTTAAACCTATTGATTCAATATGTGGGCCATGCAGTAATGCATGTAATGCAGGGCCATTTTTGTGATGTAGATCGCTCTAGAAAGGATTATTTCACTCAGACATGAAAGTTCTCGCATGGTTTCTCATCTAAATGTAATTTCAAACTTATGTGCATGTGATTTGTACACAAAAATAGAAATTTTAAAGGGGACCTATTATGCAAAATTCACTTTTATAAGGTGTTTGAACACAGATGTGTGTCCACAGTGTGTGTAAACAACCAGTCTATAATGATACAAATCCACCCACTCCCTTTTTATAATCCCCATAAATCATAAACGGTCTCTCCAAACAAGCAGTTCCAGATTTCCCCCTACTCTTACGCAAGAGTAGGAAGAAGCCCCGCCCATGACTGGTGATAGTTATTAGCTGCCTGATTAGCTTAGCTCCTCCCCTTTCGGGCGTTTGACGCGTGTAACGCGTGATTCATGCGAGTTGAAAAATCTGAACTTGCGGATATTCGCGCCGCGTTAACCAATCAGGAGCTTGCTTTAGTAGTGACATGATTACGACGTAGGTCGAACAATCTAGTAAGTTGTAAAAAACGCTTTTTACTAAATTTGAGCTATATATATATATATATATATATATATATATATATATATATATATTTTGAGACTACAAGCTAGCTAAAGCCGGCAAATTGAGCTTATTTTACAACTACTTTCCCGCTGATGAGTTGATGTGTTTATTCAGAGGAAGTGTACAGAAACGAGACTGGCAGAAGCCCCTCTCATGACGCGAATTCACGTCTGTTGTGAAGTGAATTTCACGCGCGAATGAAGCGAGAATGTTCAAGCGTCCGAACTACGCGCGAACAGCGCGATTTATTCGCGCAAGTCGCGTCTGGTGTGAACGCCCCATGAGAGAACTGGGATTGCGCGCAAGAAAGAGAGTGAGAGAGCGCGCGAGAGGAAGCGCTTCTGGTCTGTGTCATTCAGTGCGATTCCGCCTATCCCGCCTTCACTAATCGATAACGAATTGTGATTGAAAGCATGCAGTTCGCAATGTGTGTTTTGTTATCATTAATTTGAAGTATTTCCACACCTCTGAGGCTGACATTGTTTCTGCTGCTGCTGCCGCCGCTGTCTCTGTGCATGGAAAATTCTGTCAGTTACGTCACATGAGGTATCGGTCTTTGGTATCGGGGGTATTTTTACGTACATGAGCTTGGTATCGGGTCGATACCGATACTAGTATCGGTATCGGTGCATCCCTAGTTATAAGTAATACATGCCACCTCATAACACTGGAAATTGTAACAGTATTTTTTACAGTGAATTACTGGCAACCACAGCAGGTTTTTACCATAAACACAGGTTTATACCATAAATGTAATGGGATATTTTTACAGTGCACGAGTGATATGGTCTAGCTTGACAGCCCCTGGAAAAGAGCAACATGAACATTCGCATCTGCGTTTTTGTGTTTAACAGAAGAAAGTAAGTCATACAGGTTTGGAACAACATGAGGGTGAATAAATTATGACAGAATCTTCATTTTTGGGGTTAAACTACAGTATCCATTTAAACATTAAACAGCAAAAGAAAAACGAATTGTTCAGCATAAACATTAGTTTAATTTACCCAGCAACCTGACCAATATATGCTCAAACACTCATTTAATGAACATCTAGAACTACTAAAAATGACCCAACAGATCAGAATTCAGGTCAAATAAGCCTTCCTATTTTAATATACTCACTCCAGTCAATGGCCTGCTCTGACACACATGGTGTAGGATGTCAGGAACTGTCCTAATGCCGTGTGTTAGCAGAAGCAGCCTCTGCTGCCGGTGGCATTGATTGTTGGTAATGGAGCTGCCCGGCCCTGATAATGCATGATGTAATTGTCAAAGGGGTTTAATCTATTTATTGTAAGTGGGATTGAAAGGAGCCTCATCCAAACTTCCCATTTCGGAGACAGACAGAATTCAAGCGAGAGAGCATGATAGAAAGCGTGTTTGTGCTGGGGGTTGTGCAGGCTTTCTGATGGAAACCTTGTGAGATAGGGGTCTTTCATTCACCCCCTGACATTGAGAAGAGTGTGGGGTCCCTTATTCAATCGAAAATTTCTATCATGTCGCCCTGGCTCAATCCCTTCAGGCCACAAAAGGAAGGTAATAGTGCCTTATTGCATATAGGACTGCATACACACAACACTGAGCAATGCTTTTCAATTACCGTCGCCGCCGCACGAAAATATATATCACATATTTCTGAGGCAAAATGCTTAGGTCAGACACGCATAGAAATAAAATATACCTTGTGTCATTTAATTTGACAGTTGTCCTTTCAAGCTATCGCACAGAGGTCGACACATGCCGTGCGACTGGAAAAACAGACAGGCGCTCTGAGGTGCTACGAGGTGACTGGGGAGTTAGCATTTCGACAATCACACGCGCAAATTGCTCGCATCTAGTTAACGAGCCTGCCTGTGCTTTAACACAAATACAGTTGGTAATGATGTCAAACACGGCCTCCCGCGAATCCCAACAGTCTGAGCGCGAGACCGTCCCTCATTAGACTAACCTTACGCTGTTTATGGGTTGGTGGGGAATGTCAAGCTAAAGCTATTTATAGATCAATATCAAACAAAAGAGTGTCATCCCCTCTGGCCAGGCGTTACCCAGAGCACGCACCCCTAAATCAAAGTCATTCATCACGTTTTTGGGGAAGAGCTTCTTGGGGCAGGGGGGCCATATCCTGGTGTCCTCCACTGAGGGGAGATGCATTAATTAGGTGCATGTAGGGATGGGAGAACGCAATCGGGGTCTGTAATAGATTCCTCCTGGAATTGATGAGCTTGTTTGTGAAGGGGGGCAGCGGCAGACGCACCTCTGGATCTCCCCAGAATAACACTACCTGCACTATGGGGACATGAGCCCATTTAAACAGAGTCTACTTCCATAACACCTCCAGCATGGGTAAATTTTACATTTTTAGACGTCTGGTTGGGCCGCCAAGACACACAGCTGTGCGCGAGCGTAAACATTTAGCTTGACGCATTGTTTACATTAGCTCAGTAATATACACCAGCCCTATTTACACCGTTTAGAAATTAGCAAACTAGCTCTGACAGAATGTGAAGTACAAACACTAGCAGTTATCTTTTTTCATCATCACACATATGTAAATGAGTGTTTGATTTTGTTCATGCAAATGTGAATTTCAATTAACTGCAAATTTTAACAGGGACTTGGCGGTGCATTGTAGCCTGCCTGTTTTTCTTGCCAAAATAAATTATGGATACACAAATAGCATTACACAGCGGAGATAATTACAGCTCTCAAACATGCAAATACATCACTTTGCTTTTTTCACACAAAGTTCAATCAAAGACGAACAGGTAAATCCAATCAGCGGCATAGATTTATGATCCGTTTTATATTTGGATCATGCAACCCCCAGAAAATTCCCATTTTTTATTTAGCTTTTCTTTATTTGTATTGCATGCACAGTTCTGACTTAAAAAGCAGAGATGAAATTAGAGGGTTTATATGCTGATAGCGCTGACATATCGGGGTAGTCATTGCTCATATTTACTGCCATCGAAATGCTTTCGCAGCCAAAACACACTTCCATTCACAGAAGAGATTTCAATAAATTGCTTTGGTATCAAGAGTGCCTATATATGTGAGAACTGTGCAGATCAGTGAGGCAAGAACTGGCAGTAACACTCAAATTTATAGTATACTAACACAATATTGAGTTGCTATTTATTCTAGTGTTAATCCTAGCGTTAACCTAACGTTTGCATTTATGGATATTCAGCTATTCAGATATCCTCCAAGATTAAACTGTTATCCCCAAAAAAAGTATTTCAACACCTAAGCCACACTTAAAATGTATGAATGTCACTGCATTAGATATCAAAATAATAAAATATCAATGTTAATCTGATAGGACACCTGTGTGAACTTGAGGAGAAATTGCTGCATGCATCTACCAAAAATGCCACCAGCAGGTTAAAAACAATGGCAAATTTGGTTTACCTGTTTAAAAAGTGTTAGTAAGTTGGCTAGCTCTGAGAAAATGTATAGCATTGTTTGTAGATAATGTTTGGTTTGAAAAAGTACAATATAAAGCATGAATTATATTAATTAGGGCTGCATGATATATCGTTTTAGCATCGAAATCGCAATGTGCGCGTCCACGATAGTAACATGGCAGGATGTGAGATGTCTAGTGGGGATCGTTAATCCATACGGACCAGACACCGTGGTTCAAAACGCAAATGATTCTCGGATACATCGCAGAAAGACAAAATATCGCAATGTCAGCTTTTCCAATACCGTGCAGCCCTAATATTAATGTAATTACTTATTAATGTAATTACTTATATATATTAGTATATTAAATGTATTAAATTACATATTTATATACATACATAAAACGAGAGTAAGAATAAATGTGTCCCTCTGCTGCATTTTCTACCTTTTTTGTTTACATGCGCATAAGACCCAATACGCACGTTTTTCAAATGTTGCTTTGCTCAGAAAGTGTCTGTCAAGAACAGAAGTTAATACTGATATGTAACCCAGCTTCTGAAAATCAAAGGTTAATTCTCCAGGCCTGCAGAAATTCTTTTACCGTCAATCTGTCACAGAAAAACCGACCTCATCCGAGCCCTAAATCTCTGTCCTGTCAAACGGAGCATCCAGAATGCGGAAGTTGTGAACTTGTGAGAAGTGAGGATCAATACTGCAAGGACAGGCTGAACGATCCGGCCAGAGACAATGTATTTGGTGCCTGGGTCCACACGGTCAGCCATTAATCCACTCAGCAATAGCGGACCACGCTCAACACCCTCATGCCAGAGGAACAAGTGGTGTGTAAAACAGCCTGACGTCAGCCCTAGACATTACTGCTCAACGGCCAGATAAATCCATATTAACGGGCCTACGAGAAACTCTGCTGCATACGTGCGCACCGCAGACAGCCCTCCGACTGTGGAGAAATACGAGCAGGGCTTGTCATGTGTGTCATGACAACATACTCTTCCTGATGCATTTCACCATTATTGTAGCCTGCTGCAGTGCAGTGTGGGAAATGAGATGGATGGATCATTAATGAGAGACTATAACGACCTGAACTATAAGCTAACAAGGAAACTGAATAGCAGACACAGCACCTGCTGTGGAGAGTGATCTTAAAGGAATACAAAAATTCTGTCATCATTTACTCACCCTCATGCCATTTCAAAATTTGCACGACTTTCTTTCTTCTGTGGAACACAAAAGGTGAATTTATGGTGAATATAGCAAAAAAAAAAAAAAAGGAGGGTGGAAGCATAAACCTTCCATTAAAGGGATAGTTCACCCAAAAATGAAAATTTGATGTTTATCTGCTTACCCCCAGGGCATCCAAGATGTAGGTGACTTTGTTTCTTCAGTAGAACACAAATGAAGATTTTTTAACTCCAACCGTTGCGGTCTGTCAGTCATATAATGCATGGCAATGGTAACCAAAGTAAAAAAAAAAAATTAAAAAAAAAACATGCACAGACAAATCCAAATTAAACCCTGCGGCTCGTGACGACACATTGATGTGACGAGACAATATTTTTAAGAATCACTACAAAAATTGTAGTCTTTTATTCAGCTGAAAGTCACAAAATGCAAAACAATTCGGGTGCATTTTACTTATCATTTAACTAATCTAGGGCTGTCATCAACGATTATTTTGGCAATCAAGCAATTGGTCAATTATTTTGACAATTATTTGAGTAATCGGATAATATTTTTTGTGTGTGTGTGTGTGGTAATAAAAATAGACCTAAGTGACCTAAATAGACCTAAGCCTTTAAAATTACTTAAAATACATATATAATAACAATAAGGCAATAATAATTGGTTTAAATAAAGTATCAAAAGCAAGTAATTTTAGGCTTTTATTAAACAACACTGTTATAATACATAATGTAATATAAATAATATTATAAACAATCAACTTATGTACATTATGTATTATAATAAAATGCCTGCAGAGGAGCCAACGGCCTGGTGAATGTTGTTACACTTTACAGCATGATCAAATCCTTGTCTAACAATGGCCAAACAACATTTAATTAAAATGTCCACTTAATCTTTAATATTAGGCCTTTTTTTTGCAATAGAAATGTTACAGCCACTGTAATTTCTTGAACAAGAACATGTGGACATCAAAACATGCAAACTCAAATCGAAAGTTGAACTTTTATTTTGAAATCGCGATGAACAAGAGTTTGCATATTTAGAAGCATACTGATGTATTTGCCTGTGTTGGTACAGGTTTATAAATGATAGCATTATGCTATGCTATATTTTCATTATAAATTGTTTTAATATATCGTGCAGCCTTAGAAAACAATCTAATAATGTGGTTCATGGATTCTTGGAGGTGGAATGCGCCACTTCCGGTTACATTGAAACCGAGGATTTTTTTTTTTTAAATCGAGGAATTTAATCGAGGGATTGTGACAACCCTACACTAATTATCTTGTAAATTATTTCACTTCAGTTCTACTTTCTGAATATGAATGATCATGTGCAGTCAAATACAGAACAATATACAGATATCAGATATCAGCATGACTCAACTCAGTCATGCTGATATCGCGAGATTGATTTTCACCTCGAAGAGAAATATCGTTACTTTTTTAATATCTCGTCACACCCCTACTTTTTGTTCTTTTTTTTGCTTTTTGGAGGTAGACAGCTTCAGTACTCATTCACTTTCATAATATGAAAAAGAGTGACAGGAATATTCAACAAAAATTCACCTTCTGTTTTCCACAGAAGAAAGTTGGGTTATATTGGTTTGGAACGACATTTGGGTGCATAAATAATCACAGATGTTTCATATCTGAGTGAATTACCTAAAAAAAAAAATTTAAAAAAGAATGAGAAAAATAAGGCTTAAACTGAAGTGAGGGGAAGGCTCTCACACAAATACATCTTAAGATAGGCTACGGGACGAAAACATCCCTCATGCAGTCAGATGTGCAAACACCCACAGATACCAAAAAAGTGTTTTGTTTGGAAAGATTTTTTTTTTAAAGTCCAACAACTTTTTTTTGGTACAAAGCCCATAAAATGTTTTATTTATATTCCATCCATAAATAGCGGGGTGTTTGGTGCCATCCCAGCGCTCTTCACATTTCTCTCTGACAGTATCAGTGCTCACCATCATGCACCAACCTAGAAATAAATTGCATTTTGACTGGCGATTCACTAGCAGGAAAAGCATTGAAATATAAAAACATGAATAAACAAAATCGCTCATGAGCACATGTGCGTTAGCACAGGGAGGTAATCTACTTTAGGCACGGCCCTTGAAATTAACTCTCAGAATCTGCACACACACATGTGCTAAGAAGATTAATCAAATATTTTCCTTGGCCGCCCTATTCAAATGTACCAAATTCAAAACATTATGGTAATTATTTATTACGTTTACCCAGGAGTTATTGTACGACCACAGGTAACGCAAATTGAAGGCTGACTGCAAGTGCCGTATCCGTGCTTCAGATCAGCGCGGTCGGGCCAAAACTGTCCGTCCGTACAGAACGATGCTGTAAGCACATGTTCAGCTTTGAGTTAGTCAGCGGAAACAGACAATGCTAGAAGGCATTAGACTGAGACAGACTGAACTGAATTTTAAAACTGGTTTACTTTGGACATCAAGCTCAGATGGAGCAGAGAGGCCTACAAATGAGAATTTAGAAATTAAATTATTATTTCAGCTATCCTGCACAGTCTTTCAAACCTGGAGCTTTTAAATTCCAGGTATTTTGAGAGACTGTAGTTATGACAACAGAAGTCACATATTAATGTTTGTCTCTTACAATCATCTGTATAGTTCTAAAACTGTATTATAAATAAGGAAGACATTAAAAAGAAATAAAGCAACTGAAAATAGACATGTGATGCTTTTTAAAGGAGACTGATTATTTCCTTTCACAAAGTCTTGATTATGTTTTTTTGGAGTCTAGTAGGTTTTCAACATTATTTTTCACATATTATACATTGTTGCAGCATCTTTCATAGTGATGGGAAGAGTCGATTCCTCAAGCCTTCGGAATTGGGCTACTTTTAAGTTGTTGCTGCGGGTGAAAATGATTTCTGCAGGTTCATTTATAGGGTTAGTTCACTCAAAAATGAAAATTCTGTCATTAATTACTCACCCTCATGTAGTTACACACGTAAGACCTTTGTTCATCTTCAGAACACAAATTAAGATATTTTTGATGAAATACAATTGCTCAGATATATGCTAGATATTATTTTTTTAGTATCTTGAACTCTCCTGTTCAAGCAGCTTTTTGCGCTATTACAAGAGATGAAAATGTCCCTTATCGCCCTCATCCGACCGTTTAGTTGTTAGTTAAAATTAGATAATTCATTAAAGAATACATAATATTCGGCCAAGGCTTTTTCTCATGTCTTTTCCCTCTTTAAAATTAGGTACTGGCAACAACTAACAATGATGACTCATCATTTCAAGGTAATGTCATCTAAATTGGACTAATTTGGTCAGTTTTGTTTTAATAAAGATAGTTTTAGGCTTCATTTTGGAAAAATAGAATAGCCTACATTCAGTGTGTAATAATGACGGCAATTGTGTATTCTTATTGCCAACCCTCACTCTAAAAAATAACTGTAAAAAAAAATTAAACAAATTTACACAGTAAAATACCATTTTCCATTGAAACCGTAATATATTGTAAAAACAATGCATTCTGGGTAATATTATTTGTCATTTGTCAAAACAACAAATATTGCCCAGAATGCATTGTTTTTACAGTATATTACTTCTGTATATTACAATGCATTCTGGGTAATTGTCGTTTTCAAGAAAGTACCCTGTAGGCCTCTATTCTTAAAATGACAAATATTACCCAGAATGCATTGTTTTTATGGTATATTACCATTTCAATGGAAAACTGTACTTTACTCTGTAAATTTGTTTAGTTTTTTACAGTTATTTTTAGTGCACTGTTTTCATTTAAAAGTAAATGGAGCACGTGGAATTAATTCCGGGAGTCAGGAATCGGAGTCGACTCGGGAATCAAACACCCCTGATCTCTCTTCACAGTCTTTCTGTAATGCTCAGTTTAGTCCCATTAGTCTCCAATGGTCTTCAACCATTCGGAAATGTCACACCCCTTATCATAACCGCGAGTTTCAACACACTACTAACGCAACTCAACCAGGCCTTGACCCCCATTTTGCATATGCGGGAAATAAATTAGGAATATTGCAAAGTTTTTGTTCCCGGAATAACATACACTTCCAGAACTCAAGACCACAATCAAGCCATTTCAGGGAATTCAAAATCAGTGCTTACTGATATAGAGAACAACTCCCTTTGGAGAGAACTTTTTCATGCCCAAAGAGCAACATTACAGACTAAAATGTACAATGGAACCATTTTTATGCAGAATTGGGTATGGCACAATAATTGGAAAATTGGGTTTTGGTTATACAACAACTCTGCTTTTCCCATCTTTTTCCTCACAAATATTATAGCATTTCTCTGGTAAAGACATCTTGTGTTGTCAAATCTGGAACTTATTGGAAATTTAAGCCGTGTGGCTGCATGGTGAGCAGCTGGTTATTTTGTAAGCCAAAGTCAACTTTAGGTCTGTGATCTGTTGAGTTCTGCCACGGTAGAACGGTCTGTCCCTCAGTAAGCTGGGAGAGGATGTAAACAGCTTGTCTGCAGATTGAACTAACATTTTAGATTTATCTGCCCTTTTTGAAGCTGGGGTGACCATATCTCATTGGCCTCGTCTGGTTTTTAACATTGAATTGTTGAAAGTCATCTAAAGTTCAGGTCTGTTTTTTTCAGACTTTTTTTTTTTTTTAAAAAGTAGGGCCACTTTTCTAAACAGCAAGGAAACTGTACCAGATTGATTTGATGCATATCAGTGGTGCTGCAAAAACTCTACAATCTCTTTCATCCTCTAAAGTAGTTTTGATGTGCGTTTGCTGTTGTACTTGTAGGACGAGTAAACATGTATTTCCTCTACAGATTGAAGCTCCTACAGTTACTGGGCAACCACTGCAACTTTTTTTTTTTTTTTGCTAAACTACATACATCTACTAGATATTCCATCAAGTATGCCCAAAATGCTACCACTTGACTTCTGGAAATCTTTTCATGTTTTAACATATTACATCAGGTTGCTTTGCATCCTTCTTCTAACATGAGGCTGGATAATTGATAACTGAATTTTCATCTTTAGGTGAACTATGCCTTTAACAGAAAAAAATATGATTTTGGGATCAAAATTTCGTACACTGCAAACACAACTTACAAGGTACCAGGCAGATAAAAAATATATATAAAATTTCAAATTGATGATCCATGACAGTCTATATGGGCTCTGAAACTTAAACTACCCACTCAAGTGTACTACAATGTACAAGACTCATTGACTCATCTTTACTATAGCTTAACAATAGCTCTATTTTTGTGTCATGCTTAAGGTTTTCTTCTAGACCGCTGAAGACGAACCTTAGCATTTACCTTCTATTCTTAGCTACCTGAGACAATCACCTCACTGCGCCCTCTCTACTAAAGTACATCGCATTGGAAATAAAGTGTCATAATGGCATCCGTGTCATAACTGCTTTCTGTTGGTTCTGCACATGCAGACAGTAACTGATGTCTGAGGCTCCTAAACATGTCGTGCACACCGACTACCACAAAAATAGACTAGAATAACTCAAATACTTGATGCAATCATGCAAATTTCCCTCAGTACTCATTTCCTCAAACGTTTTCCCATTTATCCATGTTTTCACTCAAGCTGAGCTCATCAGCTTGACTTCAAAGAGATGAAAGGAAAGAAAGGTGTGAATGATGATTTTATAGGCTGTGGGAGATGTTTTGAATGAAATGTGGAAAGCGATAACCTTGATATCTTTAAATTGAGTTTTTTAATGTTATCATCAAATAAAGTGTTCCTTTCACTAAATTGCCCAGATTTTAATTCTACATTAAGCATGATTAGGGCTCAGGTCAGAGGTCAAAAAGGGCTAAAAATAAAGTAAAATAAATTGAATGCTTCTTTTCCACTGCATACCACACAACGTAGGTTTTGCATGACTTCCCGTGCATTTCAAAAACCTAACTTCCCTCCCAAGTCTATTTCAAAGAGGTTATTGAAGTTTCAAGATGGATGTATCCTTGGCTACAGGGCGAGTGGACAGTTATGCCCAAGTTTGAAAGGATTCCCAGTGGTCTTCATGTTGTGTGCATGGCTGATCGGTGCTCAGGCAGGTCTTAGATGAGGAATGAGGCAGCTGCGGACCTTGGAGGTTTGGGTGATAGCCTTTCAACCTGTGATTCACTGAGACTCTTCCATAGTCTGACACTTTGCAAGCTATGATTGAGTTTGCAATTCAGCCACTCGCTCTGCTCTCCTTACTGCTTTCAGAGTAAATAAATTGTGAAATCATTAGAAGTCATAGAAGCTATGAACACCTGGTGCATCATAAACGTATTATGCTATCTGACACATCTGAGAATTCATTGAAAAAGCCAAAATAACAAAACAGTAAAAAGCTGACATCACTCGCATACACATGGACAAATTCTTCTGTAAAAGCCCACATTAAAGGGAATGTTTGAAAGGGATTCTCTGAATTACCTTTCAAGGCCACTGAGCCACAGACGGTTTTGGTTTCATGTCTTTGACTGTGTCCATTGACCAAATGAGCTGCAGGTCAGAGGGTGCGTGTTCTGGCTTGCTGAAGTCAGCAGGATCACAGTCCTCTCATTTTTCTCACCATGGCTCTGCCACAGTGCAAGGTTTTGATCAGTGGCCAGATTCTTTTCACACTTCCCCTTGCTTATTGGAAACTGATGGAAAAATTCCATCTCGTGTGAGTGTGGAGAGAGTGATAGAGGTTCAGAGCATTTAACATGATTTGTGGCCAACCAGTCTTGGACTCAGGGGATGATGCAATTGGTAATCGGGGACAAGAGATACAACATTTTACATGATGTATAGCAGAGGATGCATCATGTTTGGAAAGGAATGAATCATTCACGAGGGTAGCCTTCAAAAATTGAGTTAACATGTAATGCAAATGTCTTCAAAGTCAACATGTAGTCAAAATTGACTATTTGCTTTATTAACCCTCTGGTGGTGTGTGTCGGTCAAAAAGGGATGCAAAGGGGTGGAAAGTTTCCAGAAACTTTGCAAAAATCCTGTAAAGTTTCTGGAGATACTGGAAAATTTCCATACATTTTCCACCTCTTTGCAGCCCTAAAAATTACTGTTTTTTTTGTTTGTTTGTTTTTTTATCTCAATGAAATCATTGTACTATATTTTAGTTCGATAATGTTTTTTATTTAATATTTTGTATTTTTAGGGGATTTTATGCTATTAAATTTTATGCAGTAGTTATAATCTTTTTTTTTTTTTTTTTTTTTTTCCCTTCAGTTTTTGTGCATGGACCTGAAAATGAAATTTCCATCTAAACTCTCATAAATCTTGAATGCTTTGGAGCACAGACTTAAGTTTGGTCTCTTTTTAAAGATGACACCTGGCAGATTATTGAAGAAGTGAAAAAAGTTTTAAAAAGTGAACCTGAAAAAGGTTATACAATTTTACATTTATTATTATGAAAAATGCACAAAAATACCATTTTCATATTTTATATGAAATATATATTTTCCAAAACATGTTTTACTCTCAAACTGTGAGATAATCAAAGCCATAAATCTTAACAAGCTGTGTTTCAAATTTGATGTTGATATCTCAAAAAATTAGCTTTCAGTAAGAATGTGTTTGTGCATAGTACCAAACATTTCCAATAGATGAAATTCGTGTCCCATTCATTTCCAATGCAGTGTGTACAAGTGTGATAAGTTTTGTTCAGGACAGTTTAACCTTTTTGAATCATGTCCATGATTTTGTTGTTGTTGTTTTGTTGTTTTTGTATGTGTGTGTGTGTGTGTGTGTGTGTGTGTGTGTTCACACAGCAAGTGCAAGTTTAGCACCATTCTGATGAAGTAAAAAATTCTATCGAAACAAAACGTCTAATTTTTTTGGTCAAAAACAACCCAACAGCACCAGAGGGTTAAAAGCACTGATCTTGTTGTGCTTATCAACCTTTTATCAAAATGTAAAAACCTTGTCTGCCTCTGAAACAAATTTCTGTCAGCTAACATCACAATTTTCTCCTTTTCAACACTCCCCTCCAATCACCTTACTGGGCAGAACCTTAAAATCCATCACATGCAGACATCCAATTCAAACAGTAAGATTTTGGCCACAATTGCAAAAGATTTCTCCTGTCACAGAGCAAAATTGTAAGTCTTGTAAGTCTTAAGTATGACGTGTGTGCCAATGACCGAATAGTTCACCTGCAATAAACCTTCAATTCCATTCTGACAAAGTTCTGGCAAATCTTACCCAAGATCTCACTGGGATTACGGGAAAATGTGATGCATCTGAAATGGATCTGAAGCACCTAATGTCTTCAATTTCAACCCGTTGCCTATGCAGCAAATAACATTAGATGCAAATACAATTAGATTAAATTAAGTCAAACAAAAACAAATTACGATGATATTGATTGTTAGCTTGCTTGTTATTTTACTTGCCAAAAAGGCTCATTATTAACCATCTCTAGTCCTCATGGGGTTGCTGATGGCATCCTGAAATAATTTCATTATACTATGCACAGCATGGAAAAAATTGTGAGAATTATACAGCATACCGAAGACTGGAATTGAGATTTTCAGATCTCTCTCTGGGGTTGATTGCAATGTTTTCTATCAACGTCCTATCAAAGCACAGATGTCAACAGCAATTCAAACAAACCCATTAGACTGTGTCCTTTCGCCTGGCAAGCTATAATCACGGTAAAATTAGAGATGTTTGAAAGTGTGAGAGCATACAAAATAGCAATGAGTGTCATATTGCTGATGAAGATATGGATCGATGGTTCAGTCTGGCACTGTGTCCAGCGTACAGATGATAATTGTGCCGTGTATGTGGCGTATCTGCGCGAGACTGTAGGTCCGTAATTGAGGACATGTTTCTGTAATATGTGTAGAAATTACCAGTAATTGCTTCTGACCACATGGCAATGCTAATTTCCTCAATAATCAGGAGAAACGTACACATACTATAATGGTTTCTTTGAGTGCCTTAAGTTCACAATAATCAAGAAGCTCTAAGTGCTAGCAGTAAAATGTGAACATGTCTTAGCTAATTCAACCAACAACTTGATGTGCCTCCTCCATAAACTTCACAGTCTGACATAAAACTAAGATAAAGAGGCTTCATTAGCATGAAAAAACAGCATGTTGTACTGAGAATCTGGATGTTTAGTTCAACATCCCCAAGGGCCATACCAAAATCCTCCAGCTAAAGCATGTGCTAGCACATTATCACTTCAGTTATACAGAGGCAGACAGTCGTAATCCACATACTTATGGCATAATGTCAAGAAACAGTGCTATTACAGAGACAGAAGCTCTAGTACAGACAACAACAGGTGTTGAAACATCAAGAGTTAAGGAAAATGCCTTTCATTGTGAGAAAATCAGATCTTAAGTCACTAGCAAAAACTGCTGAGTTATGTCTGTCCAAGATGTTAAAACTGCACAACCACTTTTGCTTGACAATCTTAATCTACATGTTCATCTCTAATGTCAAGATAATGGCAATCTGAATGGTTCTTTAAAGGGGTCCTATTATGCCCCTTTTTTCAAGATGTAATATAAGTCTCAGGTGTTCCCAGAATGTGTATGTGAAGTTTCAGCTCAAAATACCCCACATATCATTTATCATACCCATTTTTTTTAGTGGAATGAAAAACATGCTGTTTTTGTGCATGTCTCTTTAAATGCAAATGAGCTGCTGCTCCCCACGCCACTTTCCAGAAAAGGGCGGAGCCTGAACAACTTGTAATACTCTGACAAAAACTAACAAAACATCTGTTTGGTTTTGATTATCATCTATATCGCGGCCACGCTCATGTGACATTGCTGTTCTTCATCATCATGAAAGTTTATTACAGTGGTCGCAATAGGCGGCCCGTGGGCCAAAACTGGCCCGCCAGCAATAATATCTGGCCCCCACCCGCAGCCAGATTATTTTTATAGCGGCTGGTTCTGAAATAGATCTTCGTCTCGTGGTGCCGTCTAATATTATCATCGTGTCTACACCGGGCACGGCTTTTTTCGCGTCGCGTTGCACCGCACTGCAACAGCTAAAAGCTGCCTACACTGTTACGTGACAAACCAACCGTTGCAAAGCTCTTGGACTACGTCAGAAACAGAACGGAGAATATGTTTACTGTCGGGAATGTGTTCTGTCGCGTGACTCGCGCCGCATCCAGTGTAGACAATATCATTGATTATAATTTGTTCTATTATTTTTTGACGCATCACGCCGCTCGCGTCCCGTGTAGACACGGTGTTATATTCTTTGAAAACAGCAACAACTTTGTCGCAGATAAGACACACCGGCTTTGCATGCACAAAACTAGGTAAGACACATAGTTGTCTTTCTATTCTTCTTTGTATGCCCTATTTTCACTGTCAACTTTCCTATTTAGACTCTTTGATAGTGCCATTCTCTCACCAGCTAGCTTAAATGTTAACATCTCACTCTGCACATGACGTAATCGCATACCTCCATCACGCAAACAATTTAAAAAAAATGCAGTTTAGTACGTGAGGATGCCAAGGAATAATTGTAAGAGTGTAAAAGTAGGCTACGTCAAATAATTATTACAATAAGTTAGGCTCCATTGTGTAACAAGCAAATTAAAATGATACACATTTATTATTCACAATATGGAAAGAGGAAATAAAACAAAGTTTGTTAAGAGCATGACTCAAACATGCCATTAATGGGCTTATTCAAGTCCTCTTTTATTTTTTGAGTTATTTTTATCCATTCCTCATCTCCCACATATGTGTGTTTTAGCAAGGCGGTCTGTGTTGCAAGTTGGTGAATGAAGATACTTGCCAGGTCACTACTCTGCTTTATTAATTTATGCAGTGTAAAACCCGGACATCGCCACACAAATGTGGCTTTTTGTTAATGACTGTCATACTACAGGATTTAACACAGTAACAGCTGACTACCAGTTACAAAAAACACTGTAACAGTCTGTCACAGGCAATTCTAGTTGCATTTGTCATCAATTAATTTAAATTATCCTTTGACTATATTCTGGCCCGCGATCTAGTGGCGAATTTTTTTTTGGCCCGATGCCAAACTTAATTGCTGACCCCTGGTTTATTATCTGGATGCATTTTAAAGCCATATCAGTCTAAACTTCTGATATATGGTTTTCTGAGGGCACACATCAGAAGCACACGCACAGAAAGCTGGCTGTCAGACGGAACGTCCTGTGAGTATTAAACTAAGTTCTCTTTCACATGTTATTGCACATAAAATGTCAAATACACGCAAGGTTATGTCAAAAACAAAAAGTTCACATAAAGTTCACATAAACACAGTCTGTGTACGTAAACCGCAAGTAAAGAAATCGCATGTAAATATTAGATCTTTGTATTAAAGTGACAGCAGCATAATATACAGTACCTACTGCTATATACGCTGTTAATATGAATCAAACAACAAAAGAAAAACAGAAAATCACTCTCTGCTCTTGACTGAATAACTTTAGTAGCTTTAATAAGAATACATTTCTTACTTGAATGCTGCTGTTAAATGCTCTGGTGAGGAGATAAACATGGCAGACTGTGTACAGCTCATTCAGGGCGGGGTCTATGCTAATAGGGCAGAGTCTGTCACCAATCATGGGCGGGGCCTAAGCATTTGTAATGTCACAAAAGCTACAATCAAACAGCTTGTTTTGAGACACTATTTATGATTTATGGGGATTAAAAAAAGATGAGAGGGCGGTTTTTCACCATTATAGGGTGGTTGTGTACACACACTGCCAACACATATATGTACAAACACCATGTAAAAGTGAATTTAACAAAAAGTGGGTTAGCATCCTAACAGCTAAACTGCTACACTGAAGCATAAAGAAAAGCTGCATACCAATTTGCATACTATCCATACTAAATAGAATGTTAAAGGCACAATGAGTAACTTTTCACCACTAGAGGTCGCTATTTTTAAACAAAGGCATAGCTTGATGACGCCTTGATTTCGCGGAATCATGGGAGGTGCTGTCTTCACATCTACAGCTGGTGGAAAAGAATCCGATGAGACTCTGGCAGAAATCATATTCATGGATGAGCTAATGTATTAAAGATTTATTAACATTACTGTAGTGTGAAGCAGGGTGTGGTTGAAAGTCACTGAAGTGGAACGAGGCAGCGAGAGCGATTGCTAATAAAAATAAGCACGACACACGGCTCGAGAGCAGTGGAACTTTTATTATGCCACAGACGACTGCTTCTTCTTCTTCCGGTCATATATATGGGGGTAAGCAGCGCTGTTTTATCATATTATTAGATATATTTGTGTGTTGAAAGTTGTTATAATGCTGTACGTTCGCTCGGCGGCTACTATGAGATATTTGTTGCACACTGCTAGATCAATATTAGGCATGGTAAAACATGGTACTCGCGGTAAATCAAGAAAACAAGATTTAAACAATAAGACTTACTGTGTTGAGCTTTATAACATGATTAGTGTTCTGTCGATGAATGCATCCAAATGGATTCTCACCTGTCTAATAATACACATAATATAATAAAGCGTCTTTGGTGTTTCCATGTTTTCTACAAAATAAAACCAGAAATCGAGGGTAGTACAGGCATGATGTCATTGATAGCCAAAAATCGTACATATTGTGCCTTTAAATATGACTTTTGAATCAAATACCAATTCTAAATCATTCCTGCAAAAAATAGCTAAACTGGGACGTTGGTCTAAGCCATTTCATACTAATCTAATTGGTCTCAGAGGCCAGCCTACACTTTTTTCTAATGGATTTCAAAAGGGTAGATCTGTGCATACCCTTTTTCACTCATAATGTGCACAACCTTGAAAATGCGAATGAGCCTTTAGAATGTATAACTGTGCTAATTTTGACAGAATCAGTCTTTTCAATGGCACCCATGTTGAATAAATCCTTGGACACCTGGTTAACAAAAGAAAAAAAGAAAGAAAGAAATCCAAATTGCACCTGCCTATTAAAATGGGCCTGCCTAAGCTTTCTTTGATGCCTCATTTGGTGCCTTTTTATTAGGAAGAAATCAAGTTCAATTTGCCTCCCGTAGCAAATAACAGCATTTTTCTACAGATCCACTGGAATCCAAACCACCTCTCATGTCTTACTGTTTCTATCCTGGCAATGCATGAATATTCATATTTGCATTTTCCATATCCAAGGTCTCCAGCAGAGAAACAGAGGGGTCATGGGGGATGACGCTTTCTCTGTGAACTCAGCAGGTGCTTAAGAGCAAGATGTGATAACTGGATGTAGCCTACTCAATGAGAATGCTAAAGCAACTTGTCAGTCCTCAATGTACAGCATTCGCCTAATAACACAGCATGCAGCTGATAGCAAGATGAGACTTGTAACCTTCTGCAACCCGCCCAGCTCACCATCCATCCTCCATCTCGAAGTTTGACCCTTCCAAGGACACCAACGTGTAATGGAGCGCTTCAATTTACTTATTTAGCTGTGCATGTATGAGCGCCGGACAGGCCTCAAATTGAACCTGGGCACACTGATGTTCAATTGTCATTTACCCAAATGCCACTTTGCACAGCTTGAAGATAATAGGGCTACATTTACCATACAATTACCAGATTACCTCGGACACCTGTACCATTTTAATTTCCCCAGCAACAGTGTAGAGGACAAGTCACAGACAGGTTCGCTGCTGGGTTTCGCACAAACTGTTTGCAACAAATGGATATACATACATAAATGGATATCATGTGTGTAGGTGGTTGTGTCCGTGTGTGTATGTTTACGAGGCATCATCATTCCGCGGCTTACCCAACGTAAGATGGAGAGTAAACAGTGAATATCCAGGGGGTCTTCTTCAGCCGTCACACTAATGCCCAGCAGTGCTCCCGCATGACAGCAGCAGATTACTCTCTAAATTAGGACTCATTTACAGCAGCTGTTGGACCAATTTTACTCGGGGAGGGAGAAATAAGCTCTCATCCTGTCTAAAGTGATCTGTAACCTACAGCATGGCCTTGAATATGTATTAGATTTGTTTGAGGAGCGGACGGAAGGGAAGGGTAGACTACTGTAGTTGCTTGCTTGCTTGCCTTTTCTATAAACAATCATGGCTTGACATTAACACCCGCCAAATTCGGGTGGATTTCAGCAGTGGCGTGTAACGCAGCCATTCCTACTAGCCACTTTGGCAGGTTAAATTTTGTATACAATATATACATTTTTCAGTTAGTCTTTTAAAAATGAATAATAGATAAAATCTGAAATGAATAATAGATAATATTAAAAATATCTATATAGCAGTTTTCCCCCATGGTATCAATGTCAAAAATATGGCCAGTGAAAATGATGAGTGGCTAGTAACCCCTGTAAACAATGAATAAAAACTAGATTGTTAATTAACCATATTGTTGTTAAAAAAAAAAAAAACAAACAAAACAAACAAACAAAAAAAACTTATGAATGTCAAATGAGTCAAGGTTTGTTTACAATATATACCAGTGATTTTACATTCTAGTACTACAATATGAATCCCGTTGCCTGAGTTTCAAAAATGATACTTCTTATTTTATATACTTAAAAGTTATAACAAGTCTAAATCTCACAAAACATCGAAATCATATTTCAAACCATAATCAAAAGAAAAAGAGGAAATATCTATTGCATAAAGAAATTAAGCTATTTTTGGACCATAAAGAATGTTTGTTTTTAATATATTGACATTTTCATGACAATTAAGCACAATTTCTAACAAAATTCTCATCACCATAATAAGTTTTGTAATTCTTATTATTCTCAATTATGATTCTCACTTTTAACTGTATATTCTATATTTTAAGCACTGTATTATAGTAAAAAAAAAAACAATAATTGTAACCCGATATATATCATTTATCATTTAAATCAGATAAAGGCAGAGCAAATCAACAAATAAATAATATATACATACATATTAGGGCTGCTGATTAATTACTAAAAAATGTGTGATTAATTTTTATTTTACATTACAGTTTTTAGGTTGCAATTTGCCCTTTGCCTGGAGTTTGACTGACAGGCAATCATGATGCTGAATCCATCATTTTGTCTGACAAAGGAACCAGACATTAGGGTTAATAAATTAAAGTCGGTGGATTTAAACTTGAAAAAAAATGTTGTGCATTGATGTCTTTCTGCGGTTGAAACAACATACCTTCTGATGTTCATTCATGTTTATTACTAGTAGGAAGAGATGAAAGGTTCATGTGCCGCTTGAAAGCAGGTGCTGCAGCGATCTGTCACGACACTTTAAAAAGCCATAAAATGGTAGTTATTGTTTGAATTTTTTTTTTTTTTTTTAAATGACAAAATTTGAAAGCTGAGACTTTTTCATACCTAAAGTGACCTGCTGTTTTGTCTGTCGGTGCATTGTCAGTGTCCTCTTTGCTCTATGATGTATTTTTCACTCTGTTACTGGGTTGCCAGGTTTTCACAACAAATCCCACCCAATTGCTATTCAGAACTAGCCCAATTGTGTTTAAGGGGGGTCCCCCATAAAAATTGCGTACTGGGGGGTAAAATCTGCATTCCAGGGGCTAAATATCATGTTATTTGGGGTCGTTTTAACCCACAGACATAAAAAAAAACACGACAACAGTGTTAAAGTAGCCCGATTTTGCGGGAAAACTGCGGACTTGTCAGACAAAACAACAGTAACTAAGGGGGGGTGGGTCTTTGTGAAGGGTCAATTGTACTGCATTACAAAAATGTAGAGGAAAATGTGCATAACTTTCATGGAAATAATAATCCATAAAATACAATATTCCTCAAAATTAACATCATTATCTTTAAGCCAAATATATTGCAGTGAAATATGACTTGAACATGTTCTTGACACGTTTCGTGAGACATATCAATCAGAGCAAAAGTCAGTAATATGACCAGATCGGGAAGTAACTCTCCCTGCCTTCTAAATTCTGTATGATGGACCTGAGGCACATACTGAGATGAGACGCCGGCCAAGCAATGGTCCTTCAGTTCCATCAGAGAAATCATTTGAGTCAATTCACTCACTGATGAGGCATGAATATATGTGGCAAATTCTGTTCGGGAGTGATTTATCCTAATTGTCACACTGGGACCTCCTATTACACCGCTGCAGAACGGGTCACTGCATTAGAAAATTAAAGCTGAGGCATTCATTTTAATTCTATTTGTAAATTCTCGCCTGTGGGATGAAGATGTGCTGAGCATGTATAAATGCCTCTATATGTCCCCAGAGTGGGCCCAACGTTGGCCTCTCAGAAGCATTCACCTCTACGCGTCCTGCCCCGCTCCGCCGTGTGAAGGGAAGCAGACCCTGGGTGGATGTGTTTTGTTTTATGTGGAAGTGTGTGTGTGTGTACCCGAGTTCTCCTTCCTCTTAGTTCCACTCACTGCTTTTTTTCTGCGCGCCGAGATCATCATTTCCACATTCACCATAAAGTCAAACCAGCGACCAGGAGCATGAATCGTCTAGCCGTATCATTTACTGTATGGATGGTCTTGCTCTAACCTTATTCCATTCTAGAGGTGTTAAATGATTCAATTATTCTCTCTGAATTTAATGGAACATTAGGGAATCAGTCTGAAATTGATATCGGGCACAAACTATTACTGAGTTAATTATTGCTCCAGGTACTTTTATAGCACTGACTCTACATATACTCTATTTTTCTGTCTGGGCATGGAAATATTCAGAAAAAATTACACGTGATTAATTGATATGGTGATTTGATAGAGACGGAGCGAATCTTACAATATCCAAGGGGTTGGAAAATCACTAATCAGACTACATTTATGAGTTTGAAATAACCAGGATGAGTAAATACTAGACACAAACACTTATCGTAACACCCTAAGAAAAAAAAGAAAACTTTAATGAGATAGTGTGGAGAAATTTCAGTGGTTCTTGAAACTTACCACTCTTAGATATATCATAACTGCGTCCTGACAGTCTCTAAATGACTTACTGATGTTGTCAATGGAATAAACTGAAAATGTTTCTTTAAATTTACACTTTGTCCAAAGGACCTCACAGAATACCAAGGGAACATCTCCCCTGAGAAATCCCAAGTCAAGTCCCAATGACTCAATGGTGTAAGGAGATCTCTGTGACTAACATTTCATGGCTAATTCAGTGATTCTCAATCAGGGACCCACGAAGAGGCCTCAGCAAATTTCCAAAAGGATAACATGAAAATCAAGATATTTCTTATTTTAAGAAATAATAAAAACCCAAAAATAAAAATGACCCCATAATTTACTCACCCTCAAGCCATCCTATGTGTATATGACTTTCTTCTTTCAGATGAACACAATCACAGTTATATTAAAGGGAACCTATAATGCCCCTTTTGCAAGATGTAATATAAGTTTCTTTTGTACCCAGAATTTGTCTGTGAAGTTTCATCTCAAAATACTCCACAGATCATTTATTACAGCTTGTCAAATTTGCCCATATTTAGGTGTGAGCAAAAACATGCCGTTTTTGTGTGTCTGTCTCTTTAAATGCAAATGAGCTGCTGCTCCCTGCCCACTTTCCAGAAGAGGGCAGAGCTTTACCAGCTTGGTTGATCAACAACAACAAAGCTGGAGAATCTCACGCAGCCAAAATGAGGATTGTCAGTAACTGTGTTCAGCCTTACTTTGTTCAAACCGGAGTCGGACACTAATGGAGAGACTCAGGAAGAAGTTACAACTTTTAGAATGAAACTGGACGTTTCTGAATGGTTAGTGGATAAATTTATGTAGTTGCTGTGGAGTTGATTCAACTCATCGACTAGCATGTGCCGTCATGTTAATCTTTTGTGCAAATCCAGCGTTAAATTGACCCTCGTTTGTGAAGTAAAATGACGGCATAGCAACAACACTCTACTACAACAACTCTTCCTCTTCTCTAAAGCAGCCCAACATGACCTCACCCCCTTTGTTGCATGTTCTCGGGGGCAGGGTTTATGTAAATTTTAGGGTTGTAGTCATTGTAGTCCCTACCAGCCGTTTGTTGTAGTCCTTAAACAGCGAATTCTGTTTAAAAATATCTCCCTTTGCATTGAACTTTGAGCGTCATAACTTTTCAGATGTTGTTTATGCAACATTACATGCTAAATAAAGTAAAAAAAAGTGAAATCATAATCAACCACCCCTTTAAAAATATCCTGGCTTGGCCAAGCTTTATAATAGAAGTAACTGGAGGATCACTTTTTTGAAGTCCAAAAAAGTGCATTCATCGATCATAAATGTACTTCACACGGCTCTAGGGGGTTAATAAAGGCCTTCTGAAGCAAATCGATTCATTTGTGTAAGACAAATATCCTTTTTTTTCAAACTTTATAAAGTAAAATAATGAGCTTCCAGCGTGACAGCCATACGCATTCAACTTGTGTCTAAAAAGCATTAGCTTCTGCAACGTAGTACACAATGCCATGACGTTCTACGTTCATTATAACGCGTAGCACGTCATATCATTGTGTACTACATAGAGGAAGTTAACGCTTTTTAATTTACAAAATTATTCACAAAATTATTTTAACACTATCACTACCCTTATGATACTCTTTTGTGATGTGCAATGTCAGTGGTGCTACTGTGACAAGAAGCAAGAAGAATACATTTGTAAAGTATTTTAAGGAGACTGGCAGGGCATCACAGTTCAGTTCTGACTAAGATATCAGTAAAGTTTTTCTATTTCAGCAGTCATACAAAAAAAAAAAAAAAAAAAATCCCCCCCTTTTCTTTTTGTTCCTCACGTCTTCTCTCAGAACACAATCAATTTTGTCCAAATGGCCCCTTTGGATAATGATCAATTGCAGTAAAGCTAGCAGAGAGTCTGTGATAATGAGATCCCGTGTCCCTTTCATTCTGCCACGGTGCTGGAGATGTTCAGGTCCAGCTGTGGGAATGACAGATGATGAATAAGAAGAGATTTTTGCTGGAAGAAGAAAATGGGAAAGCTATTTTATCAGTCGGAGTAAAAATGCAGTGCAATGCGCGCCCTTTTTTCATTAGTCCAGTTTGCTGCCCCTCCGCCTACAGTATGTCTCTGTGACCAAGAATGAAAGAAGCCCGAAATGAGATCATGACAATTGAAAAAATTTCCTGGGATGTCATTCAAATCTAAAAATAAGAGGGCAAGTCCATTATAGATCATGTGGCCTGAAAACAGATAACTGTTGTTAAGGGAAAGCAGAAAATCTGAGAATATTATTTGACAGATGATATTTAAAGAGTGCTATGGATATTTTCTTCAGTACCAGTACAAAAGCATGTACACTGCCATAATAATATAATTCAATTAATAATAAAATAATATTGTTTTGTTTTATATATGGGTATTTTTTACACTAGCTACAATTCCAGGTATCCAGTCAGTATGTAAATGACAGTCCTACTTGTAAATAAGCAGTCTTGGAGTGTGACTGTATCATAAGGTCCTGTTTGGGTGACTTTCAATGATTCTGACAAGCCCACCATAACTTATAATAAATATGGTTGAATTCTAATGGTAATGTCAGTCTCGCAGACAGCTGAAAACTGTTATTTCTCCTTATCTCCATACTCCAATGGGCCCGAAGCAGGCAGTCGGCAGCCCTCATGCACGCCTTACTCTGAGTGACAGCCTGCCATGTACTGCGGTAAAAACAGCACAGCCAATACCTCACAAACTGACAGTGTCAACGGTAAGTAAATTCTGCCTATATGATGTGAATGACTGCTGAGCTGTATTTTATTCCAGTGGGCTGCTTTTGTAAACCATTATGTTTACAAAAAACAAAGCTCCAGTTTTTAAAGCAGCATTATGTGTGAAGACCTTTGAATTCAAATGAAATGAAGCCTGCTAATATTTTTCACGCCATTTGTTTCTCTTCACGTCTTTGGTTTCAGAAACTACAACAGAGTCCCAATAAGTGGGTCGATGATAGTCTGCCACTGCGAGCCTTGTCATATGTGCCATATGATAATCATTAATTCACTCGCTGTACTTCTAGACTAGCCACTGACCCCATCTGACCCAGAAGAAATTGATTCTGCCTCTGAACCTCACATCAGCACAAGTTTCAGAAGAAAGAGGGATAGAGAGAGGGAGAGAAAGAAATAAAAATACTCATTCTGTTATAAAACCAAGTGAGCTGCCTTGCTGTCTGCTGCCTACAAAGAGAGCTAAGCTGTGTTCGAAATCACCCCTTATACCCTCATTCACTATTCCCTACATTCTAAAAAGTAAAAGTTATCACAACTTAAATAAATTCTAATTTATTGTTTTAATTAAACCTTTTAAGTTGCAAACATTTAGTTGAGTTCTTTTGATATGATAATTGATTGATAATTAATCATTACATCAACTTAAAGGTTCAATATGTAAGATTTCTCTCCGCTAGAGGTCACGAGAGGCCTATTCAAAAGAAAGGCGTAGCTTGATGACGGCAAGTTTGAGTGCGGAATCTTGGGACAATCGTGGTCTTCACATCACAGCCGGTGGAAACAATCGGGATAGGACTCGGGATGTTCATGGATGTGATTATTAACATTACTGTAGTATGAAGCAGAGCAGGATCGAGTGTTGTGGGAGCTGAACGAGGCCGCTGGAGCGATTGAGCAACACACGCCTCACGAGCAGAGGAACTTTTATTATGCCACAGTCGCCGCTTCCGCTTTTCCGGTCATGAGTATGAGGTAACGCAGCTCTGTTTATCATATTAGATACATTTAAGAGTGTTGAAAATTATGTTATAACATTACTCTGTGTGTTCGCTCAGCAGCTGCTGTGAGACACTTGTTTGAGACGCTAGATCGATTTTAGAATATCATATTAAATGCTGGATGGCTTGTGTTGATAAATGGCATGCAATTAATTTTAAAACGTATAGTATGATGGAGAAAATGCTGTATTACTGTTACTAAAAATAAAGCTGCATCTGATTATGCTGTTAGCTACTTTAGAAAATAGTGTTTTTCTCTGAGGCATGGTAAAGCATGGTGCTCGCAAAAAAAAAAAAAAATCAAGAAAATTAGATTTAAACAATACTAAGACTAAACGTGTTGAGCTATATAACAATATATAACAATTTCTTAGTTTTCGGTCTATAAACATAACCAAACAGTTGTTCCCTTGCCTATTAAAACATGTAATATATTAAAGCGTCTTTGGTGTTTCCATGGTTTTTACAAAATAAAACCGGAAACCGAGGGTAACGCGGGTATGACGCAATTCACAGGCGACTCCTCACACGTCCCGGAGCCTTGGTTAAAATTGCAATTTTCTCACGATTTACAAATAGTTGGAAACATTTGGGATATTGTAAGTACTCAAGTGAACAAAATATATAACACTGGCCTAGTGGTTTTTGGATATTTTACTGCAAAAATCTTACATATTGCACCTTTAATATCATCTGTAATTTAAACTCAAATTTCTGCATTAATTGGCACTTTTTTTTTTTTTTTTTAAATTAGGTTGTAGTAACAATTAAATTGTCTTGATAACTTCGGAAACTAGGCAGTGGATTTCTAGGTCCCAGCATGCTTTGCATAGGACTGGATGAGGAGAATAAATGTTGAATTCAACTGTTAATTTATTTGTTTTTAGTGAAGGGAAAGACCTGTTAGTGTTTAATGCTGTTATGTTTGACATTTAAAAGAGTTTCTGTAATGCTGAAGGATTTGTAGTTATCAGTGTGCTGAAGAGTAGATACATGAAGGTAAACACTACATTGACTCTATAAGCAATGACTGCGCTAATGCCAGTGACAAGTATCTTACTTGTTCATTAAATATACATGTTAAATAAATTACGTTAGCATGTGCTATGATAGCTGTTGATTTTAACTGAAATAGATCAGATTTATTGGTTCCAGGGCTACAACTTTGGTAGTTGCAGCGACTTAATTTTTTTGAGTAATAAACTTAAAAATGTGTGTTTGTTACAAAATATTAAGTTCCTCTAACTCAATGTAGCTTGTTGTTGAACGTAAATTCACTCAGTTGTCGTTACTCAAAAAAATTTATGCTAACTGTTGTGTTATTTTGTTGTTGTTGTTGAGGCAACACTTTTTTTTTTTAGGGTGTAATACAATCCCTCAAATAGTGCCCTACTTAAGGGTACAGGGGGCAATTTCAGACTTCATAAAGAGATCGTAAAACTAATCCATATGAATTGAGCGGTTTTGTCAAAATTTTCTGAAGAGACTTGATTGCTTTATATGATGAACACATCAGTTGTAAACAGAAGCTCAAGCATGTTTGCTTGATGCGTGCGAGAACCAATGAGATTCATTCTCATGTGTTACGCATCACATTTGAGCTTCAGCAAGAACCAGTGAGGTTCATTCTTGTATTACGCATCACATTTGAGCTTCAGCAAGAACCAGTGAGGTTCATTCTTGTGTTACGCATCACATTTGAGCTTCAGCAAGAACCAGTGAGGTTCATTCTTGTGTTACGCATCACATTTGAGCTTCAGCAAGAACCAATGAGGTTCATTCTTGTGTTTTACGCATCACATTTGAGCTTCAGCAAGAACCAGTGAGGTTCATTCTTGTGTTACGCATCACATTTGAGCTTCAGCAAGAACCAATGAGGTTCATTCTTGTGTTTTACGCATCACATTTGAGCTTCAGCAAGAACCAGTGAGGTTCATTCTTGTGTTACGCATCATATTTGAGCTTCAGCATGAACCAATGAGGTTCATTCTTGTGTTATGCAACACATTTGAGCTTCTGCAAGAGGTTTGTTCTCACGTGTGAAGCAGGTTTGGTTGAGCTTCTGTTTATGTTCGCTGATCAATGTTTATATGTGAACAAAAGCCTAAATTCAATCTGTTTATTATAAAAAGCGATCAAGTCTCTTTAGAAAATTTGGACAAAACCACTCAATTCATATAGATTTGTTTTACAAACTCTCTATGAACTTTTTGAAGCGTCAAAGTTTCAATTGCGTAGCTGTCAATGGAGGGACCGAAAGCTCTCAAATTTCATCAAAAATATCTTAATTTGTGTTTTGAAGATGAACGAAGGTCTTATGGGTTTGGAACGACATGAGGGTGGGAAATTAATGACAGAATTTTCATTTTTGGGTGAACTAACCCTTTAAAATACTCCTTACATGGAGCTCACCACAAAATGAGACAAATAGACAGCAGAAGAAAGTTGGAGACAGAAAGGAAAAGAGAAAGAAAAAGAGAAACCGTCAGCGCTTGCAGAATGAAGCGTACACATTTTGGTTGAGAGGGTGTTTAAGTTGGGGAAAGATAAATGGTTCCAATGAGTCAGTTTGATGGAACAGCTGTAGGAAAGCAAGGGAGAATGACACAGGGCCTGTGAGAAGCTGTAATTTAATAGCCTAATTTCCTGCCTGGCCCTGCAGAAATATCTTTCTGACGATGACAGTTGATGAAAATGCACCAGGATTTGATTTGCTCCCCAGTGGAGGACAAGTTCAGACCCATCTCTTCTCCAAGGCCCCTCAGGCAAGCATGTTCAGGTGGATGAGTTTGTGTCTGACTGAGTTTATGCATATGTGTGTGTGTGTGTGTGTGTTTGTGGCAGCTGCAACACAACAATGCATGCATTGATCATTTGTACATAACATAACATTATATTTTAACAACTCTCACTGTGGCCAGTGATAATGGCAGAATTTGGGTGCACTATTCCTTTATTTACCCTCATGTTACTGCAAAACTGTAATAAAAAACAAAAAATAATAAAATATAAAATAAAAAATAATAAAATAAAATAGCTAGATAGTAAATGATGACATTATTTAGTTACCCTCATGTTGTTGCAAAACAGTAATAAATATATGAAAAAAATTAAAAGTCATTTTTACTTCATTTTATGTATTTATTACAGTTTTGAAATGACATTTACTCACCCTAATGTCATTGCAAAATGGTAATAAAATAAAATAATAAAAAATGGCTGAGAAAATAATGAAATTTACTCTCCCTCATTGCAAAATAAATAAATAAATAAATAAATAAATAAAAATAAACACCTTTTTGGGTGAACTATCCTCTTAAAAGCACAATGACAAAAGAGACAATTTTTTTTTTCTTCTTTTTTTTCAATACATCCTATCAAATCTACTCAATATCAGGAGTAAAAATATGGCCGCAACATTTTAATGAAATCATATTTTTATATTGTTTTCCACCACAGTGGTAGGTCAATAGCAAGTATTTCATACATATCTGCATTACTCTAAGGTCTGTTGTTCAATATGCTGAGTGCCCTCTGTGAACTAATAGAAAACTTATGTAAATCAGATCAATAGGATATCCATATGTACACTGCCTACAGCTGTGTGAATTCACCAAGCAGTTCGCTTAATCTAATAACTGATATCAATAGTTTATTTTGAAACCAAGTGAAGCAAAAAAAAAAAAGAAAGAAAGAAAGCAGTGTAATTAGATTGGCACAGCTTGCCTTCCCTGTCTTCTCCTTTCTATTCACTTACAATTAATGGCATGTGTCATTATGGCAGCCAAAGGGCGAGTCATAGGGAATAAATTAATAGCATCTCAGCTTAAAAAAAATATTTCATGGTAAACGACAAATACATATTTGCGTAAAGGAGTCGCCACCAGCTTTGGCGGGTGATTCTTAATTATGGATAAAGGAAAGGTAGCAGAAAAGCATAAGGTTTGTTTTGAGGTCCTTTGAGACAGTGCAAATGTTGTAGTGAATCCTATGGAAGCTTGTTTCCGCCACTGACTAAAAAATAAAAAAGGTAATTTATCTCACAATTGACTTTTTTCCCCTCACAATTCCGAGATATAAACTCACAATTGCGAGAAATAAAGTCAGAATTGCAAGTTATAAACTCACAATTCTGACTTTTTTCCTCGCAATTGCAAGATATAAACTCGCAATAGTCCAATCATGAGGAAAAAATACTTTTTTCTTTTTTCTTTAAAGACTTTATAACTCGCAAATGTATGTTATAAAGTCAGAATTGTGATATAAACATTGCTTTTCAGAATTGCGACGTATAGACTAGAAATTCTAACCTTATAACACACAATTGTGACTTTATATCACTTTATAAACTCACAATTGTGAGAAATAGTCAGAATTATGAGTTATAAACTCACAAACGCAAGATTTTTTTTTCTCAGAATTGCAACATATAAACCCGAAATTTTGTAACATGAAATTATGACTTCATATCATGCAATTATGACTTTATAACTCACAATTGTAAATCAACTCACAGTAGTAATTTTATATCTCGCAATTCTAACTTTATATCTCGCAATTGCAAAGTTTATATCACACAATTCTCAGGAAAAATTTTGAATTTATGTCCACGTTTACATTTAAATTCTAATATACTACATACTATGTACACTTAATGCCACCTACTATTTTAATAGTATGCAAAATATTATGCAAAACAGTACACAGCATACATACTAACAATAAACTTTCCAAATACTAGTATGCCAAACTGTCACAAGACATCATTACGTTCATGTTCATTCCAGTGATTGACATCCAGTTATTCTGCAGTTTCATTCCAGTTTTGTGAAAATATTTACTCTAGACAGAACAATCAATCAATCAATCAATCAAGATGTGAAAACTGCACTATATTAATTCCAATTCATCAAAATGAAAATCCAGCTTGTCCCACTGAAAAGGAGCGGTGAAGTTGAGATATTTTGGCAAGTGCAGTAGGTCACAGTAAAGAAAAAGGAGTAGCAGTTTGGTAGTATATTATTCTGAACAGTCTATGTCTGGAATACAAAGTAAGAGACCTCATGACTCAACTTGCACTAGTGCCATAGGCTAACTCTCACGATTGCACTTGTAGAGTGACATGTGCAAAGAAATGGCCAGACTAACTCAGCAATTATTTACATTGTGTCCAGTCAGTCAGGCCTGAGTCAGATGGTAGCCACACTCACAGACAGCAGGTGAGCCCATAAAAGCTTTCCTCCTAGAGCCAGAGGCCACTACAAGAAAATATATTGAGGAAACGTGCTAAGCATGACAAAATAAGACAACATTACATAGAGAACAGCAGCAGAGGGAGTCTCAATTTCCAAATGAAATCTCCAGAATCGCTTCCTCTCAAGCAAAACAATTATATTGGTTGGAAATTACTCCTCAGAAGTGGACACTTATTATATCGAAGCAAAACCAAACCTCCAAACTGCTAAGGTGAGATCAAAAGCAAATATGTGTTTACAGCGGTACATGGCAGATTATGAAGCCATTGTCGGCTCTAATTACGTTTTGCAAAACACATCCATTGGTATTCATAGAATTCATGTGCGAGTAAATGCCTCCTTCCATCCACTGGCACATAATTGAGAAGGCTGTATTGTTACTGCAGCGAGTGTATTGGAGGGGGAGAATCTCTGCCAAAGTATTTGGGCGCAAGTCTCAAATCCATAATTAACCTCCCAGGTCCTTCAGAAGGCCATTATAGTGAGGGATCGTGTGAGAGAAGCTTCTCGCTTTATGGATGCAGCTGTGTCCCTACTGCACTTTAATGTGTTTATTTACTGGTTCCTCGGAGTGTCCGCTCACAAGGACCTTCTCAGGTGATGGAGCAGCCACATACACACTGGCCATTGCCAGGTCCCAGTCGCCCCTTAGCCAACCGAGGCCTTGTTATGAAGAAAAATGGAGGATGGTTGAGAGTAGAAGCTTCTGGAAGGATGGATGGCTGAATTCCAGTCCATGACCTCTTTGTGAATCTGCAAGGGCATCTGTGTTGTTTTTGGAGGTACAAGTGCATCACTCAAGCCATCAGTCACTGTTTCTAGAAGAGAGACTTGAGTACAGACTTGTGAGATAACTGTTTTTGATCCTTCAAAACACCTCAGCTGGAGCTCTTTGGGATTCTCCACAGAAATCAGATCACGGGTAAAACAACGAGTGATTAATTACACTAACAAACCTCTGCTAAACTAGTACAACATGCTGTTCATCAGACATACAATTACCTGCAGGACTGTAATTATCACCATGTTTACTGCACCTCTACAGCACATATAAACAAACACTACTGTTGCTAATTCGCTAGCATAGTTCAAATGACTGGATTGGGGTAGTTTGCCGTAACCAGCCTGTCATTTGGTTGGCTCTTCAAAACCACAGAGTAATAACTACCCTTGTTGTTTTTGTTATCATCTTGGTTCCAGGCATTAAGCTTTTCAGTAAGGAAGTTTCCAATTGGAAAAACCTGCCTCTACCTATATAGGGTACAATGGGGCTAAAGGCACACCTTAAGAAAATTTGTGCTTTTCACTACTCTCAAAGTATATGATTGCAGGAAAAATATATATGTTTGTATTGAACATTGATGGAGCAACATATTTTGTGTGAAAAATGAAAAAGTCATAAAGTGGTTAATTTTGTTTAAAAATCGTATAGGTGGTGAGGGGTACAAAGTACAAAGTTTGTACTATTTTCTGTTTATTTTGATAAATAAAAGAATTAATTTTTGGTCAATAAATATACTGTCATTAAAATAGGCCTATGTAATATATTTTTATATATAAAATATAAAAATAGATTTTAAAAATACAGAAATACAGAAACAAAATTCTTTTAAAAAGTAAAGATTCTGAAAGCATTGAAGGATATCCCATAATAGCCTATTTAATATAGATTTACAGTAGTAACAATAAATATGATGTTATTATGATAAATATGGTGAATATCTCTAAGATGCTCCCAATTTGATATATGATATTTGCTATGTGAATCTAACCATGTCATGTCAAGAAATGGAAAAGTTAGCCAGCTACTCATTATCATGCCTTTTGCCCCAACAGCAGGTGCGCTTTTTACCCCAAATACCATACTTTTACATCTGTTGCTTGAATTAACTTGAACAAAACTGAAAATCATTAAGAAGACCTTTGTCTGAAAATACAAACATTAATTTAATGGATTCTTATTTGCTACTTAAATCAACAACATTTTAAAAAACATCAAATATTAGATCAAACTACCTCAGAATCAACTTTGCGTTGCTGCCTGCGATCGCGTTAAAGATCAGACGTGCATTTTGAAAAGCGGATATTTAGGAAAGTGCTGCGGCAAGTTTTTGTGCCATCTAGTGGTTTAGAGAAAAATAAAATCAAAGGCGCCTTTAGCCCCGCTGTACCCTACATTTTGCAAAAGTACATAAAATTCACTGCAGTTTCCAGCTGAAATGAACACTAGTTCCAGAAAAACACCACTTTTATCAACAATACTGTTGTAACCTCAAAACACTTTTACCACAGAGTTAGTTAATACTTTTTGATGTTTGTATCACAGCAGATTCATATCCCTGCTGAAAAATCCAGCTAAAACCAGCCTAAGCTGGTTGGCTGGTCTTAGCTGGTTTTAGCTGGTCTCCCAGCCTGGGTTAGCTGGTGTTCAGCTGGTTTAAGCTGGTCTCCCAGCCTCCCAGTCTTCTAGCTAACCAAAACCCCTCTAAAACCAGCTATGACCAGGCTGGGAGACCAGCAAAAACCAGCCTGACCAGCTTAGGTTGGTTTTAGCTGGATTTTTCAGCAGGGATTTATAGCTTTTCTGAGCTAGTTGTCTGGTAGGGGTGGATCGGTACATAGAAGTCTTGGTTCGTACCTCGGTTTCGTGGTCACAGTTCGGTCCGATTTTGGTACAATAAGAAAAATGGTCACACTTAAGTTTAGGGTCCAATGGACTTCCACGTTCTACTTAGTACTCGTGTTGAATTTACATTTTTAAATAAATTCAATTTATAAACACCCTTACAAAAGCAAACCATGGTTTTACTATACTAAAAGTGTAGTAACTATGGGTGACAACACATTATTGCGATGGCTAGATTGTTACATTTACAATTGTACTGCAAACTAATACGAGTTAAAACTGACAAGCATCGCTGATTCCCTCCTGAGAATCTGTTAACAGATTGATAATCATTGTAAATCCGCTAGCGCTGTTAGCATCACGTGCGCTAGCTGCTTTCTGACTGTAAACAAGCAGCGAAGAGCCTACAAGACATGCATAAAGAAGCCAAGCTGCGTGAGCATCACACGTATGTGTCGTGCTGCTCACGTGACCAACATCGGCCAATACTGAGCCGGCGTTTGGACGTAGAACCTGGAAGAGCTGCAATGCAAACAGCGTAGCACAAGTCTTTATTTTTTTGTTATTGCACAGTACATCGCTTAATAACATTAACATTAAATGGTTGAACCACTGTGTTACGTTGACTATTTTAACAATGTTTTTACAACTTTTCTGGACATTGAATGTGGTAATTTCATTGCTTTCAATGGAGGATACAAAACCTCTCAGATTTCATCAAAAATATCTTAATTTGTGTTCCAAAGATGAACGAAGGTCTTACGGGTTTGGAACGACATGAGGGTGAGTAATTAATGACAGAAATTTCATTTTTGGGTGAAATAACCCTTTAAACTGAAGTGTTACCAAATAAAAGAACAAATCCACAATGCTAGGCATTTAGTCCCCTACTTGGTACAGTACAGCCTCCTGTAGTGTACTAAGAAGTAAACAGAATACACTCTTGCATAGGTCATATTGTTTTGCAGGATGGATAAAAAACAAAAGGTATTTGGTCACAATCAGCTAGAAAACTGAAAAGCATCTTGTGTTATAAAAGTACAAAATAAATGGAATAATGAAAAATAAAACATTGAGTGTTACAATTTGCTCCACTTAAACTATATTTAAACATTCAAAGCTTAAGCCGAACCCTCCTATACTTCATTTTCCGTGTTCCGCTCCGTTTCGCTCACAGTTGAGTGCACAAGCCTTTCAAAGTATTCTCCTTTGTCTGTGAGTGCAGAGAGACGCGTTCGATCTAGTGGACTCAAATCATTCGCATATGATCTGTTCTTCTTCTGCTCTTTTTCCTGTTGCGGCGGTTAACAAATAGCATTGCATTACCACGTGGGCCCCTTCTGGATTGGAGTGTGGATCATCTGTATTCCTCATCTAACTGCATGAACCGAACCATGATGTCCGTACCGTCGGCCCGGGACGAATACATGTACCGTTACACCCCTATTGCTCGACAACTCACCTGGTACACTTTCAATGTGTAGCGCTTGAGTACAAGTCCAGTGAAACACCAGTTGCAACACTGAAACGTGCAAGAAACAACACATTTTGCAGAGATGTTTTGCAAAAGACACATTTTTTTTCCAATGAGCCTGGATTGGACTTTCAGAATTGCTAAGAATTTAAAAAATTAATAACTTCCTAAAACTAGATTTTCTTTTTCTGTAAGAACATTTGAATAATCCTTCCCATTCCCATGTGGTTTAATCTCAAGCAAAACTCATTAAAACAGTAAAAGAATATCACAAAAGACTTTCAAGCCAATAGGCTCACCGCTAACATGATTAAATCATTGATCCCTCCGTAAAGCTGGAGGCCTCTAGGTGCAAAATGACCTTTTAATAAAATCAGGGAAATCTGGTTACCCTGAAAATAACTGATCAAAGGTAAGGTCAGGTGACTGTGGTGGCATTTTATCCATGTCGAGGTGAAAAAGGTATTTATTTATCCTATTTTTTCTTGCAGCAAGTAGAGATTTGCTAGCAGTCTGGAGGACTAATTGTAATCCTGTACGAGACAGAGCCATCTCTGCTTTTCATTAGGCCCAGAGGAAGGATCTCCATCAAAGTCCACATCAGCTTTCAGGGCCATGATTCTGGGCTAAAGCACATTTTCATTACGGTGTTCTTAACCGTCACCGGACAAACTGGCTGCTGCCCTCAATCTGGAGATCACACACTTTTCAGAGCGGCTCTAAAGTGCACAAGGTTCAGATTGGCAATCAGCGCACATCCACAGTGCTGAACATTAAAACAGTGAGGAGGATTTAATCATTTTCATCTTGAATGTAGCAATACAGCAAAAGGCTTACAGAGAAGAACAGGAAGACTTATAATTTTGTAAGCTTGTTCTAAGGCGGCGTTGATTATATTTAGTCCAAAGTAGAGACTCTCAAAGCCTTACGTTTTATTAAAATCGTAAATGAAGTCCAATCTAAGGGATCGTCTCCAAAGCTCTTCCCACCTCTTCAACATTCTGCGGATCTCAATTTTCTTCCTATATTGCCAGAAATAAATTTCTTATCTGAGAAAGCCCCTTTTTATTAATGACACTTGATGAAATATCACTTCATTTCAAATTTAATTACAGGCCATAATATTTCCTTCCCTGAACCAGCTGTTAATGTTATGCAATTTTTGAGTACAGATGAATTTGCCGTGCTCAGAAACATTAACATTTATTGGTTAGACCACCTGAGGAACTACTGCCAGTCAAACTCTCATCAAAATAAAGTCAACGTGATTCTAAGGTTATACACATTTGGTATAAATGAATATAAATTAAAAGGCAAAAATACATATACATACACAAAACCGTCCACATGTTTGTGGTCAGGAAGATTTTTTTTTTTTAAGAATTGATACTTTTATTCAGCAAGGATGCATAAAAATGATCAAAACTGACAGTTAAGACTTTTGGATTGTTACAAAAAAAAATCTATTTCAAATAAATGCAGTTCTTTTGAACTTTCTATTCATCAAAGAATCCTGACAAAAAAATGTATCACAGTGTCGACAAAATTATTAAGCAGCACAACAGTTTTAAAATGCAATAATATTTCACAGTATTACTGTTTTTACTGTACTTTTGATCAAACAATGAGAATCTTGGGTCTGAGAGACAAAGCAGTGATGTCTAAGAATTTTTACCAATATTTACCAAAAAAAAAAAAAAAAGTATATATCTCCCAACTGGATATGAATATAAAAGAGTAAGATCAGATGTTTTATCAGTTTTTTATGTTTAGACACCTACGTGTATGGCACATAAAAGGCCCTGGGGCTGAGAAAACTGAGAGTGCATGGTTTACCTTTTAAGAAAAGTATGGACCATTTTTATATTTTGCTCAAAGCAATAAACTACTAAAAACAAACAACATACATAATGCAATTATCAAAACTCTCTTAATGAGCACAAAACAAAGTTTTTTTTGTCTTCCCTTGGCATCTCTAAATAATTTTACAAATTACAAATATTTTTGTTGTCTAATAGTCTTTTGATTTCATATGACCTATTTGAAGGGCCTGCAATAACGCAGTTTGACCAGTGGGGCGCTGTACCGCAAAACTGTAATGCAGCCCTCCCGGATGGAATCCAATCGAAGAAGACATGGTGCTTCATAGTGCATAGTGCAAACAAAATCGAACCCGTAAAATGTGGAAGTTTAACATAGCGTAAACACGAATGAACATGAATGAACCAAAAGTATGTTGAAAGATACAGTACAACTTACTGAAATTAATCCATCTCTAATGTAATCACTTAATCAGAGTTTCAACCGCAGAAAGACGTCAATAAAATAGATTGCAAACAAATATGTCACAAAATGTTACATTTACCTCAGGAAAGCCATTCAATGACCATAAACTCGATAGTTAGTAAAAAAAGAAAAAAAAAATTCAAAAAATATGCGCAATATTACATATTCATATTTTTACTCTTATTAAGTTATTACAATTCCTAGACTTAATAAAAACACAGGGCCAGGACCGTCTAGCTTCCACCAGACCGCTTTCTGTATTTGACTTAAGAAAATGTAACGTCTCTTGCAGTTCAAAACACTTATGCTACATCCTACGCCTTCCGTATTCAACTTACGAAAAACTTTTTTGTAAATTGAAAACGGAAGGCGGAAGCTAGATATTTTACTTTATAACTTGTTAAATATAGATATTTTTCTTACACAAACACATCGCTTCACTTCAGAAGGCCTTTATTACCCCCCCGGAGCTGTGTGGAGTACGTTTATGATGGATGGATGCACTTTCTTGAGCTTCAAACTCATTGGTCCGTGTTCACTGCCATTATAAAGCTCGGATGCATCAGGATATTTATTAATATAACTCCGATTGTGTTCATCAGTAAGAAGAAAGTCATATACACCTAGGATGGCTTGAGGGTGAGTAAAGCTTGGGGTAATTTTCCTTATAAAGTGAACTAATCCTTTAACGTGGCCCTTTACATCTTTAGCACGTGAGAAAAGCAACACACAAGGAGCTGAAAGGGCTTGAATGAAGCGCATTTGGCACTTGATAAAAATATTAGAAGATGTAGCGCCGAAAGATCATTACCGTAAACGAACCTGGGTGCTTGTGCTGCTCCATTGTTTTGATGTGCTGCTCACTTTATACTGTAGAAATGCCGCGATTATGTCCCAAAGTCTGGATGGAACCAGGCTGCGGTCCGCCATTGAATACCACTGCACTAGAGTACAAAGCAGACATAAGCCAGCTGGATTTATAGAGAATTGAATTTCAGTTCAATCAGGTTATTACAAACAGTTAAGAGATGCGATCGGAATTTGACAAAAAAAAAAAAAAAATCAGATTAATAAACGAATACTCTTGTGCATTTAAGCACAACATTTTTAGGCAGCATTTTCCACAACAGAGCTGAACTGGAATTCATTAGTGAATAATTTTGTCATTTTGTATTATATGCAATTTCTCCATTTACTTCTAATTTCTGCCATCATGTTGACTACAGACTCAAATGCAATTAAGATCCTTGGGGGGAGAGGGAGGTTTAGTCATAAAACTTCTTTAGTTTTAGGACTAAAAATACAAAATTAAAATGCAAAATAAAAAACAAGCAATAATTCAAGCTAGGAAGCATTCATCTCTTAACAGAGCCAGTACGTTCCAATACATTAACTGTCTGTTACTGTCATTGAAATGAGTTAGGATGCACAAACAGAGGGATGCTGAGTCGGCAGTTTGCTACAAAATGCTGCTGCTGGCTACATTTTGATGATGAGAGATGAATAAAGCAAATATGATAAATTAGACAGCACGTAACACTACTCTAATTAATTATAATTAATCATTTCAGAGTGTTCTGAGGCGTTATTTTAAAAATACAGGCTGGTTGATGCATTGGAACAGTTTGAGAATCATCTAATTACTGAACAGAAACTGATCTGGGGTCAGTTCGGTGATGGGAGCGTTTCTGAATGTGTCCTGCTTGTTCAGCCCGCAGATGGAATTTCATCTTAATTGACAGTTATCTCGCTTCATTTGTCATGCAGACAGATGCGTCAAAACAGGGTCTACCTATGATAGTGGCTCCAAGGCAGAACACGGGACGTCTGAGTGAGAGGTTGAAGATGTTATGAAAGATGTTCTCTGAATGGGTCAGTTAGCATGTCATGGTGCCCAGCTCAACAACCATTCCTTCCTGTGTTTTGCAGTTGCCCTCTGTATTTCTGAAACGCGACGTTTATAATCTGTCCGAGCATTGATCCACAGACCGGCGCTGTCGGGTCAGGCCTTTGTTTCAGCGCGCTACTTTTCAGCTGTCATTTACTGACAGAGCTTAGACACATCCTGTGTAGCTTTAACAGAAAACCACACACCTCTGACCCTTTAAACCCCTCATCTTTCTCTATTCCTCCTGCTCAGCCTCTTGTCCATTCACAGGTTTTGTGAATGTACCTAGGGACAGCTCTATTGAGAGAAAGACATCAAAAAGACAGGTACGGATCTCCATCCTGTCCAGATGTCGATCGAGCCAAATGGTTCTGGATTTATTGTATGAGCTCCTCATGCATTGTGCATGTGCGGTAAGAGGCGGAACACAGAGCAAGCCAACAAAGTCAGCAGTTTTACAGCTTACAGACACTGACGGACACTATAAGCAATGTGTCTCCTCTGGGCAGTGTTGGGGGTAATGCATTACAAGTAACTTGTTACATACTTTTCAAGTAACTAGTAAAGTAACACATTACTTTTTCAATTTACAACAAAATATCTAAGTTACTTTTTCAAATAATGCAAGTCACTTTTTCCCATGTATTGACTGACAGCTCTCCTGTCCCCATGTTGAGAGAAATCAGGATTGCTGAGGTGTTGTGTGCGCTGTGAACATGATAGTTGTTGTAGTTCTAGACTAAATGTGAGCATACATTTACTCATCTTGCACGAAAACATTCAGTATTCCTCAAAATGAATAAAAACAGTGAAATGCAATCTCAGAATTTTACATAAACCTGTAATAATTAACTATATTAAATTACACAAATATACTTTATGTATTTAATCTCACTTTATTAACCAATGTCTTTGCTGCTGACCTTGATCAAATTCAACCATACTAATAAGCAAAAATTACTTTAGATAAGATTTAGAAATAAAAGTATTGAATTTCAATCTTCTGTATCCTATTCTTCTGTATTCCAGAATGGCACCACAGCTGAGAGGTTTTTTTTGAGCTGCGCCCTCTACTGTACAGGAGTAAATATGCATTTCCTTCAGCCTGAGGTTTATTCATTTCATTTTTGGTGTGAAAGGGCCTTTACATTTGCCCAAAATAGAACTTTTTGTTGTTGTTGTTGTTAAAAAACAAACAAGCAAGCCCAGACCAGGTGAGAAAAAAGTAATGCAAAAGTAATGTAACATTACTTTTCATAAAAAGTAACTAAGTAACCCAATTAGTTACTTTTTTAGGGAGTAATGCAATATTGTAATGGGTTACTTAAAAGGACCCCCAATCATTTGGATCTATTTTGAAGGAATAGTTTATCCAAAAACAATATGAAAATTCTCTATTATTTAAATCACCTGATCCAACCATTCCAAAGAGATATGGCTTGTTTCTTGTTTAAAATAAACTAATCTTCCAAAGAATGATTGTTCATAGTGGCAACAGTTGTCAAGATCCAAAAAGGACCAAAAAACATGAATGAAGAGATCATGAATCATAAATGGGATTTCAATTTAAAAGATTTAAATATATTTATTTATTTATTTGGCATTGCTTTTTTTCAGACTGTGATGACGTTTATAAAATGTATGTACATTTATAACACTATATTTAGTATTATATTACATTTGCATCAAATTACAAAAAAAAATAAAAAATAAATAGTTAACGCTGCTGTGAGGATGTTTGTAATACTGCGGCTATGGGAGGGAAAAATGACATCTTTCTCTCTTCTGACCGCCGTTATCAATCGCTCTCTATTTTTTTCCCTCTTTTTGAAAGTTGTGAAAACACTATTGTGGAGTATTTCTTTTGTATATGCGCAAATAGAAACACAAAAAAAATATATTCAATGTAGTCTCTCATTCACTCCTATAGAAGTTTACCCAACTATGATGACTCGGAAATGTGAAAAGGGTCTATTAGGACAGTAAGTTGACAGGAAGCGAAGTTAGAGAGAGAGAGAGAGAGAGAGAGAGAGAGAGAGAGATAGAAATTCGAACTCGGGACGCCCGAAGTGCAACTGCGCTATACAGTATGTCGGCGCGCTGCCCACGAGGCTATTGGCGCCGACTTAAAAGAGGTTTTATTAATAATAAAAAAAACTCCTGAGGTAAATTTTTTGGAACTTGACAAACTACACTGCTGAAAGCTGGTTTGTTGGTCTTCGCTGGTTTAAGCAGGTCTCCCAGCTTCACCAGCAGAAAATCCCTCTAAAACCAGTCATTCGGATTCAGATAAGTTTCGGAAAGTTTTTTTAGAATATGGCCCTGTATCACATCATAAAAGGCGGAATTCCTTGTAGAGGCACTTCTCCCTAATGAGCGTGTGCACATCACCCTGCTTCGTTCAGGTTAAGAAAGCGGAGAGATTTTTCAACAACGTCACCAAAGAAGTGTGTTTTTGGTTGTAAGGGAAAGATAACCTTTTTCAGCTTCCCAAATAACCCAGCATTAAGGGAACAGTGGATGCAGTTTGTTTTTCCGGGTCAGCAATGGAGTTGTGCAGGTATGTTTGTTTGTTCCCGGAATTTCGGTTATGTGCAATCCCTGGGATCGAACCCACGACCTTGGCATTGCTAGTGCCATGCACTAACCACTGAGCTACAGGAAAGCTGTCAGTGTTTTGGCAATTGGCCAAATGTAAACAACTTTTTGTTCCCTTTTTATTTATAATGATGTCACAAGCTCGCAGACGATCGGTACGCAAAAGCTGCGCACGCTCGTGACTCTTTAGCTCTGCCCACGGCACGCCTCCAGGAGCTCGTATTTTATAAATACAATAAAACTAAAGACTTTTTGGAGAGATATGAAGGATGCTATACTACTCTATAGATACTCAAGATTAACATAACATTAACTGTGTGCTATGTACCCTTTAAAAATTTACATTCATTAAATAATCCTGTAAAATTTGTATCAAATGCAGCCTTGGAGAGCATAAGATTTATTTCCAAAAAATTAAGAAAATGATCTTACAGACCTCAAACTTTTGAATGGTAGTGTACATTAAAGTTTGAGTCTAATCAAATATTATAGAATATCAACTCAAGGGTAACTGAATCCTGCTCATGAGTTTAGAAGTACATAAACGACACGCAGAGCCTCTCGGGAGCGCGGCGTTCTGAGTGACGGCATAATGTTGTCTTTGGAGAGGTCTATGGATACTGAGAAAAAGATCACTAGTGGAATCAGTGATGTATACATTAAGGGAGGGCTGCTGAGGGGAAAATGGGATTGGCAGAGTCCTTCCCACAGCAACAGACGACAGCCTATTGAATCGACCGCATCCTTGGCTGGGCTACCTAGACCAGACGATGATGTCATCAGACAGGAGCTCGGCGCTCGAGTCTCCCTCATAGACTGTGGTCTGCGAGACTGCAGCACTTCCACACACTCACCTTGAGGCTGTGCCCTCCGCTCTGACATTCACGTGTCTCGTGTTATCAAAACAAAGTCAGGCGCGGGCAAGTGCATCATTCATCACAACAAATATGTGGAGAAAATAATTAACAGGGTTTAATCAAAGTCACCAAGCTAGGAAAAAGCCTCATTCCAATTGGATCCCAAAGTTTACACATCTGATAGGAGGTTTTATCATTAGGTTTATCGATTAAAGACATGGAATAGAAAACAGAATCATTTTTTTTTAAGACACCTTGAGAGATCAGTGAGGTTATTGTTTTTTTCTTTTTTACCTACATGACCAACCATTTTTAATGTATGAAAAAAAAAATAACGATTTTATTCAACAATTTCTTCTCTTCCCTGTCAGTCTCCTACGCTGTTTACGTTGTATAGACAGTTCAGCGCTTCCGGGTTCTACATCCGAATTACGGCTCTAATAATAAAGTTGTTTTGTTTTTTTTGTGCACAAAAAGTATTCTCGTCGCTTCATAACATTAAGGTTGAACCACTGTAGTCATGTTGACTATTTTAACAATGTTTTTACTACTTTTCTAGACCGTGAATGTGGTAATGTCCTTACCTCTTGGATCAAAAATCATCAAAATTTCATCAAAAATATCTTAATTTGTGTTCTGAAGATGAATGAAGGTCTTACGGGTGTGAAACAACATGAGGGTGAGTAATTAATGACAGTATTTTTTGGGTGAACTAACTCTTTCAAATGAAGAGCTCAAATCCCGTACTTATCATAAATTAAAAAATGGTCGCCTCAGGAAGATTTATGTCATGTTCACGACGGTGATATCAAACACTCATTGGCTCTCCCCTGTTTGTGACATGCTGAGTTTTGGGGGATGTGCGTTTGAATGAGAAGTGTGCTCCTCCATGGAGTGGATCAGGATAACGGCGATTAATAACTTAAAGTCTGTTCTGTACCTCATACAAAACTATTATATACCGACAGAGAGAACTGCGACTACAACGGATCATAATTTGGACTGCTTCTGGCACCGCTTTTGACATTTTTGCAATAGATAAATTATTGTGATTACACTTGTCTGTTTTGTTTTTCTTTATAACTGTACACATTTTTAAAATGGTTATGGGTAGGTTAGGTAGGAGTAGTATTAGCAACTCAAAATATCTTTTTAATGCTATATTGTTACTAAAATTGTAATTTTCCTACACATTTCCTACACGTTTTGTTTGGGTTTTGGGGTAGGCTAATGCCAAGTTCACACTACAGGATTTTAAGCCCTATTTAAGTCTGATTTCAGGCTGTGATCGGGGGGAAATCAGCAAGTGATCGGCGCTCTGCAATCTTTGTGTGAGAACTACTCAACGACGCATCAAAGAGGCTCGCTGACACATCGGCAACACCTCGCTGATGCCAGACAAATATCTAGCATGATAAATATCTGGAGCTAACGGTCGACTTGACATCTTGTGGTGTCACGTGTCGCGACGCAACAGCCAATGAAATATACACTGATGTCTACGGAAGCAGCAATAACAATCCATTCAAATATAATCTGCTGACGTTTATTCATATCAGATACACATTGTGTAAGTAACTATAAAGCTCACTCTATTCTTCTCCCAGTTCACCGGCCACATGTATTTTAGGACAAATGGATGAATTCACATGCTGTAGCCTATAAATCCGACTGACAGGACTCTCTGAATTGAGGCGCAAACAAACAGGTTTTTAAATTACAAAACACTCATTTACACATATTTGAGATTTAAAAAATATCAGATAGTTGATGACATGGTGAGCAAAGCGAAACATCTGTCTGTCATACAGTGTGGCCGCGTTGGGTCACGTGACAAGCATGATGCGTCGTCATGGAAACATTAAAGGGAAAGGTTCTAAAATAACAGTCGCCTTAACTATGGGAGGTCAGCCAGAATATTTTAAATTTATGTATGAAAGGGTTATTTTAATTTTAATTTAGAATTTAATTCTAAATTTAATCTAATTTCTTCCCAACGTCCATTTTCAAATAAAGTCGTTGGGTGACAGAGCTGTTGTCAGCTTGTGTAGTGTGTAACCCTCTGTTGTGGATCATTTACGTAGTGTCAAGTAGTGTAAACACCACAATGACTTCAAGACTCCACAGCAAGTCATGTAGTCTGAACAGCGCAGCGATTTGCCGACGTTTAAAGTCCTGTAGTGTGAACTTGGCATTAAGGACCTGTAAATGTTAAGTATTAATACCTACCAATAAGACCATGCTGCAAAAACTTTATAGAAAATATCATATTACTTCTAAATTAGGATGTTTTTGTGATGTACAAATCTTGCCAACATTATGAGTGGACCACAAAAAACATTATTTTTTTTAATGCAGTTCATGAGTTGCACTTGTGAGATATTGCCACAATTATGAGATATAAAGTCAGAATTACCTTTTTCATGTGATGCATGGCAGAATCCAGCTTCCAAAGTTTAGTGCTGAACTCACTATAGGAACTATGCAAAACAGGTAACGGTGTAAAGCCACCAACACAATCTCATGGCAATTTCTAACTATTTTACATTTTGGCGATTCATAGAATCTCATATGTACATGTTCGTATGATCTGTGTATGCCCCCTTAACGGTTATGTTTAGGGGTGGGGTTGGGTGAACCCTCATGCTTTTTTTTTCTAAAAATTATATATTTGTACAATAACGTAACAGTACAAATTCAACACAAATTCACCAAAACATAAAATTATGCACAAAGCAATTTGCACAAAGCAATTACTGCAAGTTTCACAGATCAGATCTGAGAATTGAGTTGTGGAGGAGCAGCAGACCGCCACAATCTGCTATACTTTACTAGTATTTTAAAAACATTGAATGTGTACTACACCACGTATGTGGATGTATGCCCAGTTATAACGCTGTTCTACATTATTTGATCTTCATTTAATAAATTACTGCAGTCATGATCAATAGAAAATGTACAAAAACATCTATTTTCCATCTGCTTTCTGTATTTAGAAAATAACACATCTACAATGAGCCTAATTTACATAGAAAGGAGGCATGTTTACACTGAAAATAATGACAATGACTTCATTTAAATACAACTCGGTGCTATTTCAGAGCATTTACCGCTTAGTTAAACTAGATTGTGGGTGGTTATTGAACAAGACTCAGGGTTTTGCACTGAAATACTTTTTGCAAAAATGGTGCAACTGTTTAGTGAACTCGCCCCTCTGTCTTCTATTCCTTTCCTCTTTTTCATCCCATTCTTAATCCTCTTTCATTGTGTATAATGGCATTTTCCGCACAATGATGCAGCAGACGAAACGGACACTTGAAAGCGTGACCTCATGTCTGAGATCTGATTTCATGCGCAGGACAAGGCGCTGCTTCTGTTTGGCAAACAACAAGGCATGCCAGTCAACCCACATGAGATCATTATAGCATCTCCCATGCGGATGTGCATCTGCATCAGTGTGGATTTCTATATGGTGCAAGGGACAATGTAAGAAATCAGCTTAAGGGCTGCATTTGCATGCCAGCTTGCATGAGAGTTTTGGTTAACAGTGTGGCTCTCTAAGCCCTCGGTCGGCTGTGTTTTTCCAGCTGCTGCTCCTGGCATTGCTCTTCACAAAAGGACAGAATGCTTTAGAGAATGGGCAGGACTTAAAAAAACAGGACTGTGTCTTTCAAGGAGGTCGCCAAACTGCTCACGGTTATTACTGAATAATGTTCTTTCCTGGAAGGTGCTCTTTAAATCAGTGCATACATTTGCTTTGGCACCTCACAACATTAAAACATTTATATTACACATTAATAAATAAATGTAGATTTAATTTTCCATGTAAAGACAAAAGAGAGACTAAACATTATATTCTACTGTGGCCTCAGAATGCATTTGAACATTTAAGCCACAATTTATAATATGTACACATTTAATTTCATCACGGCACCTGTTAGTGGGTGGGTTATATTTGGCAGCAAGTCACAATTTTGTCCTCAAAGTTAATGTGTTAGAAGCAGGAAAACATGGGTAAGCACAAGGATTTGAGCGAGTTTGACAAGGACCAAATTGTGATGGCTAGACGACTGGGTCAGAGCATCTCCAAAACTGCAGCTCTTGTGGGGTGTTCCCGGTCTGCAGTGGTCAGTATCTATCAAAAGTGGTCCAAGGAAGGAACAGTGCTGAACTGGCAACAGGATCATGGGCGGCCAAGGCTCATTGATGCACGTGGGGAGCGAAGCCTGGCCCGTGTGGTCCGATCCAACAGACGAGCTACTGTAGCTCAATTTGCTCAAGAAGTTAATGCTGGTTCTGATAGAAAGGTGTCAGAATACACAGTGCATCACAGTTTGTTGCGTATGGGGCTGCATAGCTGCAGACCAGTCAGGGTGCCCATGCTGACCCCTGTCCACCGCCGAAAGCACCAACAGTGGGCATGTGAGCATCAGAACTGGACCACGGAGCAATGGAAGAAGGTGGCCTGGTCTGATGAATCACGTTTTCTTTTACATCACGTGGATGGCCGGGTGCGTCGCTTACCTGGGGAACACATGGCACCAGGATGCACTATGGGAAGAAGGCAAAAGGCTAGCCGGCAGAGGCAGTGTGATGCTTTGGACAATGTTCCGCTGGGAAACCTTGGGTTCTGCCATCCATGTACCACCTACCTAAGCATTGTTGCAGACCATGTACACCCTTTCATGGAAACAGTATTCCCTGGTGTCTGCGGCCTCTTTCAGCAGGATAATGCGTCCTGCCACAAAGCAAAAATGGTTCAGGAATGGTTTGAGGAGCACAACGATGAGTTTGAGGTGTTGACTTGGCCTCCAAATTCCCCAGATCTCAATCCAATCGAGCATCTGTGGGATGTGCTGAACAAACAAGTCCGATTCATGGAGGCCCCACCTCGCAACTTAAAGGATCTGCTGCTAACATCTTGGCGTCAGATACCACAGCACACCTTCAGGGGTCTAGTGGAGTCCATGCCTCGACAGGTCAGGGCTGTTTTGGCAGCAAAAGGGGGACCAACACAATATTAGGAAAGTGGTCATAATGTTATGCCTGATTGGTATATACACACATCACTCGTGCCTGTTCGTGTCTCGTCATAGTTAATTAAATGTAAAATAACACTGCTGTATACATTAAATATAGACTAATCCTTAAATAAAACCACAGTTTATTCATTCAAGAGCAGTGAGTGATTTTGTCTTTGTCTTTTGTTGTTTGATTAAAAATAATAAATTCAGCAGATTTATTAGGTTGCTGTCACTTTAAGAACTAATGCACGGATCCAATATACTGTTACACACATGCTTTTTCTCAGTGTTTACATTCACTTAAGACATAACTGACTGTGTTTATGAGGATACTTACCAAAATGGCATTTCAACATATTTGTGTTTAGCCCGTAGTATACTTTGCTTATGCGCATTCCGCCCCGTCTTGGAGCACGCGCACAGGAGGCCACCTAAGGAATGGTATCTCTTTCGCAGCTTTATACACTTTTAATAACACTGTTTAATATCAAGCATCTCCCGCAGTTTAGTAACAGCTGACTCCATTTTACAACACTCACTTATTTTGCTAATTTTTTGTATGTCAAGTTTGGGATTTTAGGGAGGAACGAAAGCACGCCGCTGTGAAGGAAAGGAATGTGCGCTGGACAGAATGTGGCAGCGGCACAATAATCGTTTTACCTCGATTATCTTGTTTTCATAATCATTGGAAGCCGAAATCGAAAATCAATTATGATTAATCGCACAGCCCTAATGTAGCTCTCTAACAGAGTTCATTGTAAATCATTATAGTCAGCTTGAGATCCTTTCCATCTAAACTGGTTATATATTTTAAGCCTAGTATTGAATTTTTTACGAGCAGTAGGACAACCATTTTCATCCACACAGTCACACAAGAGCCAAAGCATAACCAAAACAATGTTCTTCTGCAAAATGTATGTAGTTTTGTTTTTTTAAACACTGGAGGGCCAAAAGTTACATAATGTACTATAGTATTATTGCTGCATCCACACCAATAGATGTCAGTATAAAGTCAAGACCATTGCCATATCAGCCAGCAAGACCTTTAATCTATACCTTTAACTAATTAAATGAGCGAAAATCAAGCAACTCTTTTGAGAAAGCTAGTCGAAATAAACTAAAAATAAAAAAATATTCATTTCATATTTCTGCAAATTTTTGTCCTTGCAATTTTTATCCAAAATGTCACAACCAATGAAACAACAGACTTCTCCAATTAGTCAGTCTGCTTAAGCCCCGCCCCTGCAGGCTTGAACTCATCTGCCTCCATTTTTGATTGCAATGCCCACATCGCAACATCCATTCAACAACATAGGTTAACAAAAATAGAACCAAGCCCTGCCTTCCTTTTTAAATAATCTGTTACACTAGGACAGGGGTGCCCAACCCTAATCCTGGAGATCTACCTTCCTGCAGAGTTCAGCTCCAGCCCTGCTCAACACACCTGTCTGTGATTATTAAGTGCTCCTGAAGATCTTAATTAGCCGATTCAGGTGTGTTTTATGAGGGTTGGAGCTAAACTTTGCAGGATCTGCCAATACTTCTGTTTCATTGCGAATTTAAAGATTATTTCTGCAAAAGAGAAAAATAAACCTTGTCCCAGCAGACAGATGGTAAAAACATTGTCTTAAGGACTCATTCTGCAGCTGCTGGTGATTTGCAGCCTTGCATTACTGTGACAGATGCACTTATTATTGAGAAACAGAGTGACTCAACAGTGTCGTCGTCATAGTCCTCTGGTTATATCTGGTGATATGTGAACAACCAGTGACAGAGATGCTTCATCTTTCAATATCACTGCACCAAAAAGAGTCTCTGAGCAACTCTGTCCCAGCAATGTTTACTGGTAAAGCTTTTGTCATCATTATCATGTCAGTGCTGGCTAACCAGAACAAACTGCAGATCGCCGAGTATGTCACCCATCTACTCCTGCCGCATGGAATTACATCATCCCCCCATTTATCTTTATGAGCCATAGTCACCCAATCATCTCTAGACACACTGGCCTCACAAACATAAACAGGAACCATGTAATGACTGCACTACCACTTGAAGATTCTTATGTTGCTTGTTTTATATATAGTTAAGCATATACAGTACAGTAGCTGCAGATTAGCCATTACAAGCTGCTTTAAAACAGCTAATATACTGACTGCACACCTTGGACTGCACATCAGTTGAATTCTTCAATGTGGCTGATAATACAAACCATTAATGAACTATATTACTTACAATTATAAATAAAACAATCTCTTTGCGTCATGCCCAAGAACAGCCCTTAACGGAGATATTTGTCTCTTCTGCACATTCATTTTTTCGTTCAAAATAATAATAATAATAAATAATAATCTTATGCTTGCAGAAATTTGTTTGTAAATGTATCAAAGAGTTTTGCTTTGCAAAAGCATGTTAATGTTTAAAGAACTGTTTAGACAATGTTGGACATTTTGTAAATAAAATTTATCAAAAACCCTTTGATGTGCTTGCAAAAAAAAAAAAAAGTTGTTGCAAATGTTGTGCTTTGCTTTCCAAAAAATGTTATTGTTTAAATACCAGTTTAGTTTCTCAAACAAAACCCTTTGATGTAAAAAAAAAGTCAAAAATAACTTTTCTTTGCATTTTTGATACATTTGTCAAACATAAACAGTTACAGATAGACAAAATTAACTATATTCAATGAAAAAACACTATTTTGAATATGTATTTAACAAAAATAATATTGCTTTCACTGCCAACTTAAAAAAAGTGACTTTACCATTGTAAAATCCATGTTACACACAGAGTCTCTTAGCTTACTGCTTTATTTAGGAACTGAGAAAAGCTTTGACTCTGACTAGCTTTTACTTAATACTAAATAAGTTACTTTAATACATTATTTGTCTCCTGAGCTAAGGAAATCTTTTCCATATACTCTTGCACGGAGTTGCTTTAGAGTGCCTTTAGTGAGGATCCTTAAAGTGTCTGATGATTTGTTCATGTGAATAATGGATTCGAGCTTCTTACACTGCTGGTGATGAGTGACTTACATTACAAACCTTCCCAGGCTGGGGATGCAGAGTTCACCTTTGTATGAACCCACTCATATTTGGACACTGGGGTTTTTCTCATGTTACCTCAAAGCGGACTGCGTTACAGAAGCTGGCTACTGCGAAGCGCTTCTTATACTGTAAGCCGAGCTGCCGAAGGGCCAGATGATGTAATGCTGAGCACTCGGCAAAGAGCTCTGATGATATCAGCCTCTGCAGAGCCATCAAAATCACCCTCATCATCCTCATCACATCACTCCTCCTTTCTTGCAATATCAGCCAAAAAAAAAATTCTGTGCAGTATTTATTGACAACATTTTTTCATAAACAAAATCTAAATAGTGCCACCAAAAAAAAAAAAAAAAAATGTTTTGGTAAAAATGTCAGATCGGACTGAGCGCCACAACACACTTTTAGCCAATCAGTAGTGGGGGCATGTCCACTCATGATGGGGGAGGAGAGAGAGTGAGCAAGATGGAGATTTGAAGACTGTAGAGAGAGAGATGGCTGAGAGACATTACAAAAGTGAAAAGCTCAGAGGAATATCACTGGAAAAAAGAAGGGTTATGACCAGGCAAGAGCTTTAGGACCCGCGTTAATATTAAGCCACGTTTCCACCGCAGGAACTTTCCCCAGGAACTATGGACTTTGGGGTGGTACTCGGGGTGTTTTGACTGCAGGGACCAGGGTCTAAATGAAGTTCTGGGTAAAAACTTCCCCCTCAGAAAGTCCCTGCTCACAAGGTAGTACTTTTTCAAAGTTCTGGAACTTTCAGGGGTGGGACTTGGGTGCTGAACATGTTGATTGGTTGAGTTCACGCAGCATTTTATTTCAACCACCATTTTTAAAAGTCTGTTGCAGTGCGTGCAGTAAGAGTTGTTTGCTATTCAAAACAACAATGGAGTTTAAAAAAATATGGCCGATGGACCGACGACGAGGTTCAGGCTTTATTAAGCTTATATGCAGAGGATGGAATCCAGCGGGAACTGGAAAGTCGCGCACAGTCCTACGTCACTGGAAGTCACCATGCCTAATTTACGGTACTTTAGACTGCGATGGAAACGCAGACAGCAACAGGTCTGGAGGGAAAAAAAGTTCCTGGGACAAATTGTTCCAGGCAATTTCGGTGGAAGCACAGCTCTAGAAAAGATTTCCAGTGCTGGAGAGACCTAAACAGGAAAGCCTGAAAATGGATGCAGAGGTTGTGATGTTTCTGCTCCATAAGTGCACTGTAAACCATAACACTCAAAATAATTAATTGATTTGAGAAGGAAAAACTTATATTAAACAAATTAGTTCAGTCAAATGAACTTTTATGAGTATTTAGTACTTTTTTTTTTTCACAGAACTTATATAATTTTAAGTAAACTAAACTGTTTCATTGTTTTGAGTTTTATGAATTTATTTCTTTTAATTTAAACAAACTTAAGTTTGAAACTGGGCTGAGATTTCTATTTCCCAGCATGCTTTTTTGCTTGAAAGGGAGAGTAAATGCTAAAATTAAGTGTTATATAATGTTTTTTTGTTTTTTTTTTTTTTTTGTACAAGATTAATGTTAAAGTGGGAGATTTAGCAGTGATTAATGTTTTGTTATGCTAATTTAAAAGAGTTTCTGTTAATGTGGGTTTTTGGAGAGTTACCATCATGGTTACAAGTGGTGCAGGTTTGAGAGCAAGTATGTCAAGTGCTTTATATTGCTGTACTCATTCAGCAAGTGCTATACCATGCTATTGTTCACATGTTAGCAAGTTAGCATTTTCTGAATTAGCTTGTTATAGCTAGCTAAGTTTACACTAATAAAAATGTTTACATTAAGGTTACATGAAAATTTTAAGTTAAATTTATGAATTAGTGTACTCAAACATTTTAAGTTAACAACAATTAAAATGCCAGTTCTGCTTACTTAAAGGGTTAGTTCTCCTAAAAATGAAAATTCTGTCATTTATTACTCACCCTCATGCCTTTCCACACCCGTAAGACCTTTGTTAATCTTCGGAACGCAAATTGAGATATTTTTGTTGAAATCCGATGACTCCGTGAGGCCTGCATAGGGAGCAATGACATTTCCTCTCTCAAGATCCATAAAGATACTAAAAACATATTTAAATCAGTTCATGTGAGTACAGTGGTTCAATATTAATATTATAAAGCGACGAGAATATTTTTGGTGTGCCAAAAAAAACAAAATAACGACTTCTATAGTGATGGCCGATTTCAAAACACTGCTTCAGGAAGCTTCGGAGCGTTATGAATCAGCGTGTTGAATCAGCGGTTCGGAGCGCCAAAGTCACGTGATTTCAGCAGTTTGGCGGTTTGACACGCGATCTGAATCATGATTCGACACGCTGATTCATTATGCTCCGAAGCTTCCTGAAGCAGTGTTTTGAAATCGGCCATCACTAAATAAGTCGTTGTTTTGTTTTTTTGGCGCACCAAAAATATTCTCTTTATAATATTAATATTGATCCACTGTACTCACATGAACTGATTTAAATATGTTTTAGTACATTAATGGATCTTGAGAGAGGAAATGTCATTGCTGGCTATGGAGGCCTCACTGAGTCATCGGATTTCAACAGAAATATCTTAATTTGTGTTCCGAAGATTAACGAAGGTCTTACGGGTGTGGAACGGCATGATGGAGAGTAATAAATGACATTATTTTCATTTTTGGGTGAACTAACCCTTTAAAATTTCTTAACTTAAAAATTGAGGAAACTGATTTCCTTTTTTTTTTGCCAACTTATTCGGGTTTACAGTGTGAGTAACATTGATTTTGCTGTGTTTCACAGAACCAAGATATGCTGTTGTTGCTTCGCTTCAGCTATAAAAAAAAAAAAAACAGACCTTCCATCTTGTACTGTGCGTTTGTGCATTTTGGGGGAAGAGCAATGAAGGGAGGGTTGTGTTTGTTTGGGTTGATTTCAAATATCAACAGTGTTTCTCAGAAATTGCTTACTGCACCTTTAAATCACTAATTATCTGTCATTTTAAAGGTGCTGGGGGGCCCTAGAATATTGAAAATAAGGGACCTTGGAGTTACAAAGGATGAGAACCACCATAACAGGGCGAGCGATCTAAAGCTTCATCAGAGGAAGGTGATGTGAATTTCAGTTGCAGTGCCACATGTGTTGTGGTAAAGAGACTCACGTGTGACTCATTTATCACATCATCTATGTACACTGGCATCAGTCTCTTAGAGGGGAAAGTGGTCATAACCTCAAATGAACTTGTGGATACATGTGCACCTGTTTTTAAGGGTTTGTTGGCACTTAATGAAAGGTGGCCCTTACTTCATATCCTCTCAGGGGGCCACAGCTGGGCAGTAAACTTATGCCCTTTTCACTCAGTTGTCAGTTTCAGTGAAATTTCTGAAGTACGGTTTTAGATGATATATCCAATAGGAAGTGAACCATGTTTAGTGAATGTAAAACTGCCTTTCTAGTCCTCTCCCTGCCCTGTCTTTCCTTTAACGCTCGGAGGGTGCTTGTCAGGAAGACTGCAAGCAGCCACATGAGTCATGCAAACACTTGTTGTGATGTCATGAGCAGTTGAACAGCACCTGTCTCCCAAGAACAAAGTCAGAGGCGGTTCGCTCTTGCTGCCTTATGGGCACGATTTCATCAGATACATGTTAGGTCACAGAGGAGTCATTTCCAAAAACAGCTTTGGCAGGAGGAGACGCAGTTCCAGCATTCTAACTGTGAAGTAGCATAGTTTAAACAGGGTTAATTATACATATCCCTGTTCGAGTTCCCGTCATAAAGTGACTTTATATGCAGCAAATACCAAGTTCAAAGTGAACACCTTGTAATAATTAAGGAACATTTGGTGTGAATAATATCATAGCACAGTCGATTTTAAAACAGCTGCAATGACAAAAGAACAAAAAATTGCATTAATCATTTTGTACACGTCATTTATAAAACACTGAAGTACATGATGTTTTATTTAATTTGACTTTAAGATTACAAAATTAAGATTTAAAAGATTAAGATTTGATTATTTGTACATTCTAAAGAAAATATGATGGTGTTTGCCTGTGCAAAACTCACCACCATGATGCTAGGGTGTTATAGGTGATTGCAGGTTGTTGCTATGTAGTTGCTAGGGGCCGTTCACGCATAATGTATTTTTCCTGTCCACTGCACTACTTTCCCATTATTTTTCAATTTAAACAGGCTAGACGGATGTGTTTGACCACTAATGCACTAATGCCTTGTGTCTTTTGTAGTGTCTCGATGACACAGCATTTTAAAAACGCATCTCTAGACCTTGCATTTTTTTTTCCTACTTACTAGGGCTGAGTATCAATACGGATGTCCTGATTCGATTCACTTCGATTCGATTGCGATTCAAAAGATCTCGATTCAATTCTCGACTCAATTCAATGATTCAATTTTCACTGGCCCCACCACGAAAAATTAGAATAAATTAATAAAATAGTTATTGTTTTTAACCCATGTATCCTTGTATTGTAATAGATAAGGCACCAACATTTTAGATACCAGAGAAATTTAACAATTCTCGATTCCAATTTCGATACCACAGCTAAAAATACTAACCAATATAAATTTCAAAGATTATTAAAGACAAATAAACAGTCATTAATAAAAAAAAACAAAAACAAATAATTCACCTACAAGCAATAGCACAAATAAATAAATACAATAGAACAAAGATACAAATGAAATAAAGTGCTTTTAAAGTTTTTCAGTAGTTTTCAGGTGCAGAAATTGAATAAAGTAATAGAATGTAAAATAACAGCATATAATCTTCACTGTACAAATTAAATAAAGGTTAATCCTTATTAAAGTTACAAAAAAGTTATTTAGTGAAGAGCAGTGAGTGATTTCTGTGTCATTTGTAGTTTGATTAACATAAAAACACAAACAACAGCAGGAATATTAGGCTGCTGTCACTTTAAGAGCTGCACGGATCCAATATACTGATACACAAGCGTTGTCTTTCTCTACTTTTTACGTTCACTTAAGCCATAACCTATGATGTTTTCTAAGATACTCACCAATGCATGCATTTTGATATAAATTTGTGTGAATTTTTCCATTTGAACGCAAGGAGACGTGAAAGATCGGGACAGTGACAGTTTCTTTTTTGGAACGTCTGAAAGGCACATCTGCATCCGCCATGTTAAGCACTGAATGAATGACAGGGTCCCGCGGTCGCGCAAGAAAAACAAGAGGATGACATCTAGTGGAGAAGACTAGTAATAAGATTAACGTCAATCAGATATTATGTTACGGAAAAAAAACGATTTGTGGCTTTTGAGAACTGTTGACCTGCGTCTCGCATTTTTAACAGCAGAAATGTGTTCTGTGTGAACCGGCCGTTATATGTGGGTGCAGTTCACACAATTTGAGGTATCATTTCTGTCTGTATGTGTAAAATAGTGTAATACATGGGATTTGTTCAAATTTTTAAGTATGAGTGATACTAACAGCCAATCCTAGCAAGCAGCACTAATTAGCATGAATGAGCCATTTCATGAAATGCATTTCTGTTTCCATCAGTCTTTAGGTTTAAGTTCCTATTGGGTAAAGCCACAGACTGAGAGAGCAGTGCATCTCTGCAGAGCGTTTTGGTGATATTAAATCAAGAGTCATTTCAATATAATAGCTGCACTCTGTAATACCCACAGCAGTGGAATAACTCTGATTTAATCTGGCCTCCAATCAATATTATCTGTCGGCAAAGATTGATGATCATAAGGTAGGACTATTAACTGAGGGGAAAGTGTCCAAAACTGGATCCCACTGGCTGTTACATACTCAAAGTAATAATGTGAAAAGGAATCATTTGTCAGCCAATTCTCAAATAGGTTGAAACAGCGGGACTGCATTTTGGAAATGAATATGTGAATGAATTTTACATTGATTTCTATTGTGAGGGAAAATGAGAAACAAGTTTGAGGTGTGCGAAACGGGCTGACGGCCCTTCATTGACGTTTCATTTGAAAACCCAGAAAGTCTTGCTCAAGCTGAAAGAGGTGTCTTGTACATCCCCTAGTGAGTAAAGGTCACCGTGTTGAACCTTTCAGACTTTTAGTGCAGATCATTTCAAATTGTCCTCCATCACGTTATAACAGATCGTAATTGACTGTCAATATGCTGTTACTGAGTCGACAAAAATAGCATTTTAATATAATCAATGCAATACACCTGACTGCTTTCTAATATCTCTCTTCTATATTAAAATAAGGTCTGTCAATTGATTAAAAAAATTTTATCAAATTAATTACGATACAATGAGTAAATTGCATATAGAGTAAAATCAATTATGATTAAAGGTCATATATATATATATATATATATATATATATATATATATATATATATATATGGGTCAATGACGTGACGGGTCATTTTTTTTGTCCAAAGGCCTTAATAATAATAAAAAAACAAAGATATAACATCCAAAGTATGTAAGGTAGTACTACTAGATCTCTTTTATTAAATCCAAAAGGTTTTAATTATATTTTGCTACATATAAAGGTATTTTAAAGATTTTGAAGTGTGAAAAGGTCATTCGGTTTAACCGTCCAAAAGCCATTTCATTTGTGATTAAAATATCTTAAAATGTAATGTCTATATTTTTTATTCTGGCATGATTTTATAACATCATATATGAGCATAGTGCAAAATGGTATTAAAATTATCTGTAGAAGTCATTGCTTAATGAAAAAGAATGTCCGGAAAAATTAATTTCATTGATGTCATTCGGAGTAACTAATATAAAGGTACCATTTTGGATCAAGTCATGCGGACAGTATCATGTGACAGGATGTGACATCATTCAGACACCTGCAAAGGACCACATGGTCGTGAAGCAAAGTAATTAACTCTATTTTAACTATTTAAAAAATAGTTTACCATTTTTCTATGTTTTCACTTGCTCATACGCATGTACTGAAACATCAGGTCATTCGGTACAACCGCTATAAAACATGGAAAATGTTGTAATATTTTAAAAACTTGTACTAAATATAAAATGTTTAATTGTGCTTTTGCTAGCTAGCTAGCTAGCTAGATATCAGCCTGTTAGCATTGTTTGAAAATATCGTCACTCGGTATATCCAAAATTGTCATTCGGTAAAACCAAAATTTTAGTTAAACTGAATTAGGGCTGCACGATAATGGTTAAACTGATAATCACGATTATTCTATCAAAATGGTAATGTAGTTATGGCCATTTTGCACGTTCTATACCAACCTACACTTCACCCAAAAGGCCTGTAGGTGGCACACCGACTTCATTTATCCAACTATGATAACTTTGTTAGATGGTAAATCAATACAAAACACATGGTTTTGGTGAACGCTTTGTAATCTGTATTCACATTAGATTTTTAAAGCAACAATTCATTTGCAAATGAGACAAACCACAGATTCAGATTCGTAAAGCATATATATATATATATATATATAAATAAATAAATTTCCCTGGCTAGGGAAATTCTAAAATGCTTAACGTGACATAATGTACAGTGATATTAAAAGACTAAACTCCATAAACATCATAATAAACCATACTGTACAGCAAAGCAAATGAGCCCAGAATATGAACGCAATGTGTTCAATTACACGTTTGTGTTTTCCTCCCATAGAAACTCGCCAACATTCTGCGTTTCACTATACCAAGTACGCGAAGTTCAAACGTCCACGCAGCAGCACCTACCAGTAAGCGTCAATAGCGGAGAAGCGGAGGAGAAAACCCGCGTAATTTAAAACTGCTTTATTGTGTCATGAAATGTAGTTTTAAAAGTTTTTTAGGCGAGAACGTAGTTGTTTAAAGCTCAAATCTGTGGTTTATTTATAAAGATAGCGCCTATTTGAAAATTTGATCTTACGTTGTCGGAGTTGTGAGATCCAGGCGATCACCAGGCGCTCAGTGCTTATGTACCCAGCCGAGAATAACTGTACCTCGGCTAGTCCTTCTGACATTTGCCGCTGGCTCAGATGTCTTTGTAGTGGTTAAAAACGAGATATTCATCTTGTGTATAATGGGCAATCTTTGGTCTCATGAATTTATAATTTGTTCATATGCACATACTGCCTGAACCACACATTAATAGGTTTCATATTTTTTAAATGAAAACGAAAAGAGGCAGGGTTGTGTTTTATACTTTGTTTTGTTATATAGCCTACATGAAGTGAAGATAATCAATCCACGCGTTGCCTGAACCACATTTGTGTGGCGCTTCTTGTGTTGTCATTCCCCTTGTAGCACGCGCCAGAGACGATTCTCTGTCAACCAATCAATGTTCTGCAGAGTGTAGCTCCACCCTTTTGGGACGGTACTATCGTGCTTGGTACCCCAACGGAAGGGTCCCAAAAAAGTGGTACGGTACGGTTCGGAATTAAGTTACCATTCACAACTTTTGACAATGGATACGGCAAAAATTGCGTACTGTACTGTACCGAACCGAACCGCTCAGTGAAAATATAAGATCAAATTCTGCACAAACCAATTTTTCTGTATAGTATGCTTTATTAGTATAGTGTTTAATAAGTTTGGTATTTTAATGTCACTGTCTCAGTACATTAAGCCACGTTAAGCGTTTTCTTCATGGGAGCAAAATGCTTAATTAAACGTGTTGCGTTCATATTACGGGCTCATCTGCTTTTCTGTACATAGTATGCTTTATTAGTTTGGTGTTCACTAAGTTTGGTTTGTTAATAACACTGCCTTAGTAAATTAAGCCACGTTAAGCGTTTTCATGTTAAGCGTTTTAGAACATCTCAGTGCCTATATAATTTTCAACTGATTAACATTATGAAAACTGGTAAAATCTTTAGGTTTTTAACACAGCGAAACTCTTAATATTATTTCCAATAATTCCAAACTATGTTCATTTTCCTGATTGAATTGTAGGTTGCAGAAGTGCATTCTGCAAACAGTAAGGTGGAGATCCGTGTTGCATTTGTTGAAATTCATCGCTGAAGGTTTGATCATGGCAGATTTAGTCACACAAATAGTACGAGTGGCTTGTGAAGAAACAAAGACTGGCTGTATGACACTTTCATTGAAGCAGAATTTCACTGTGGAGATCGTTAAACTCCAGTGCACATGTTTGTTTTCAGATCATCAGCGCTTCTTCCGCATTTAGAGGGAGCACGTGCACAGAGTTGCCAAATTGCACAGATTAAGTAAAACACAGGGACGACAGTATATCTTTTTAAGGGAAAAGCTCTATTTGGGGGATTTAAGCTCTTTGCATCTGGCAACCACAAGCATATCCCAAAAAAAAAAAAAAAAAAAAAAACACGTTTTCAGGATAAATAACGAGCGGGCCAATATCGTGACGATTATTTGTAATCAATCGAGAGAAGCAGATATCGTTATCGCGATTAAAATATGATTAATCGTACAGCCCTAAACTGAATGACTTTATTGGTGACAAATTTTGTCCATCTTGTAAAAAATGAGGCAGTGTTAATTGATTATAAAAACCACAATCTCATTGTTGACACTTCAAAATTAATTATATCTCCATCATGTTTCTTTATACTTTTAAAAACCTTGTTCATCAATGACCCATATATATATATATATATATATATATATATATATATATATATATATATATACACACACACACACATACGCACACACACACACACACACGTGTATATATAAATCTGTTTTAGAATTTCATTAAATAGTTTTTTTTTTTGCGCAATTTTATTTATTTTATTTCACAAGATGTGACATCTACTATTGACCAAAATTCCATCACTGTCGCACAGTTCACCACATTATTTTTTTTAAATAATTAACTGTACTGAAATAACGTTAATTTGACAGCCCCAATTTTAAAAAAAAATGGGGAAAAAGACAAAAAACAAACAGTAACAGTGACCGACAGTCTGTTCCCAAAGAGACTGCTTAAGAAGGTTAATACAACATTAATGTGTTGTGACAATATTTGAGAAAAGCTGGGTGTGGCTCCTAAGTTTCCAGAGGGAGAAAAAACTACTTTAATACAGAAAACTGACCCATATGCTCTGAATATAGATTCACTTAAAAACACACACTGACTCAAACTCCCCAAAATTAGATTTCTGACTTTAAATAATTCTAATAAGCATGAAAAAGACTCAATGTGTCATATTTAGTTTGGAAAGTTCAGTGCATTTTGGTACAAAATCAGCGTACTGACATCAACTGCGCTGCATGGGCTGAATCCAAGTTCCCCATGTGCACCACTGACTGAACTTCACCACACAGCAGCAAGTGTGCCACACATGTTGACTGCAATGTGTGACGTTCTCACCCTCACGCCCACAGCGGTCCAATACAAAATGACATTTGCTGGCATGAAGGTACGTGATGGTCGAGGATGACAGGCCTCTGGCCTCTTTCTGAGCTCACAGACATGCTGTGAAAATGATGATCGATGGCATGTTGAAAGGGCTCCAAGTGCAGTAAAAACTTGCCCAAAGAGCACCACCTGCTGACAGCTTATGTGATTCATTCTCTATCCTGACATCCTATGGAGCGCATGCATGCGTATATAAAAGAGGAAACAGATAAATATATGTCTGTGTGTACATTTGTCTCGACTTACTCCATGGGGGTCTCGTGTAAACATTTAGACTGGGTTTTTACACAGAGGCATGCATTCTTCCGTAGGCATGTGTTTGTGAAAGCAAAAAAATGCACAAGTTATACAGTATATGTATAATGAAGATGAGTCTAGTCAGTCATCCTTTTATACAGTCAGTGTTTTATACATCTTTTGTGTGTGTGTGTGTGTGTGTGTGTGTGTGTGTGTGTAATATATATATCAAATTAATTAAATGTATACATTTTATTAGGCTAAGTGGACACGTTTTATATTTTGTAATTCTCTACAATTATTTAAAATTTCTGTTGCTTATAACTAGTGTTTTTATGTTACATGTACTTACTGTAGTTATTACAGAAAATTACTACCCTACAGTAAGTGTTAATTATTACCAAGTAAGTGTAAACATGCATTTCACAATTTTGTCTCTAATAATTGTTTTAAATGTTTAATATTTTGCTGAAATATCTATTTCAACAGGCCACCTAATGAAAGATTCCATTACAACTGGTAACTACCTATTTAGTGTTACAATATGATAAAGGGCCATATGAAATTCGTTTTATTTTTTTCCCATATTCCGTTTTTATTTAATTTTTTTCCAAATTCCATTTTTTTCCCCGTTTAAATTTTTCTGGATTCCGCTTTTTTTTTTTTTTTTTTTTTTTTTTTGGACTCCATTTTAATGGTTAAATTAAATTTAAGTAATCAAAAAACATGTCTAATTAAAGTTGAAATCATGAAATTTATACAATTTAACAAAAATGTATTACAAGTTTAACAAAAATGACATGTTTAGGCCCTATGAAATACTTTTTTTTTTTTTTTTTTCTCAAATTCGGCTTTATTTTTTACCAAATTCTGTGTTTTCTCTTTAAAGTTTTCTGGATTTCATTTAAATGGTTAAATTCTGGTGTTCCATTTAAATTCTGAGTTATGTATTTACATTTTTCAAATCAAATGAAGGAATAAACCATTAATTTATCTTTCAATCATATGAAATTAAACTTTTTTTTGTCAAACAAAGTGCTGCACAGCAGAGATTTGCTGTTAAAATTAAAACATGGGAGAAAAATTGATTATTCCTTAAAAAATAAAGTTAAAACAAAATGTATTATTATTAGTGCTAGTATTATCATTACATTTAAATGTAGCTACATTCTACTGTACAATATTTATTTGTCTCAATTTCTTCAAGTTAAACCAAACTTTTGTTTTGACAGGTTGCCATAAAAACCTTTGAGTTTCTATGTGTTTATTAAATGACAATGGATCTCAAATGAGACTGTAAAATGCTCATTAAGTGACTCCCAAAGCAGTTCATACATTCATGTCCTCATATAGTGAGGCGGAAGCAGCTGAAAACACAGCGTGCATCAAGTGAAATGAAACCGCGCGTCTGCGCCATTCATTCACACAGAGACATGCATAACATGCAGGATTCATGTTTAAATATTATTTTTGCGGTTTAATACTTACAGACAAGTCTATTTCACGATTTGATTTAAGTGTAATAAGCTACTTTTTATTTATCAAAAATGTGTCAAGTGTAGTGACGTTCCACGTTATACAGTAAATTCCATTTATATGTTTGAATTTCATGATTCCGTCTGCATTTTCCGCATCACGGATATCAAAGTGCCCCGTTACTGGGGTTTGATGAACTATCATTATTTCAATAACAGTAAAACTTTAATAGCTAAATAGATAAACAAATTTAAAGATAATGCATTTCACTACTATGCCTTACAAAACAGCAGACTTAAAAAAAGAAACACTCCCATAAGCGAGAGCAAACAGTATTCTAAATTATGTGTCTAAATCCTCTATCAGAGCGAGCGCTCTCCATGTGCTTTCTTGTTAGCGGTGTCCTGATTTAAACCACATTTTTTACCACTAAGCCTTACAGATGCTAAAGGAGAGAAGAACATGAAGGCTTAACGGTAAGAATCTGCATGTCATATGACTACATCTGGCCACTTATAATAATGAGCTGTTTATGGTCAGACTTTGCGTGCTCAAGAATGTCTACCCAGTCGAACTGGAACCTCTCATAGTTTCAAGCTTTCAGTCCAAGTATGACCGGTTTGAGACTGCAGTTACTGAAGTCCTAAAGCAAATTCATTGCCATGCAAAGCGCTGTTGCTTACCACTTCGGCTATGATGAACTCTGCGGTGGGTAGCCAGTGGATGTCTCGGGACAAGCCTCTAAGTGAATCTCACTGGGGACCAAAATTACATATTTCCAAGATAAGACTTCAGGGTCAAGATCAAAGTCAAGGTCCTGTCAAATCTCATCACGCTCAGACGGGCAAAGCAGCCTTAATTGTCGATACAGCACGAGGGTATTGACACCCATGACTCCCCCGCTGGACGGTTCAGACACCTCTCTTTTCACCTTGTCATTTAGGACAGGAGCTATCTTTGAAAGCGGCTCAGCATGCCAATATTAAAAAGGTTGCAATTTATGAAAGGCCAGGGTCAGAAAAGGACTGATCAATGTGCCGTATTCACTTCATATCCTGACCCTCCTGCCGATTCTGTTCTTTTTGGCCCACTACTGATCTTACAGACGGATCAATACACACTGTGGAGGTCCGACATGGAGAATACCTCATCCGGTGTGGAGATAAGAACTTGCACATTACAAACGTAGCACAAAAGATTCAGAAAACTATTTACCTTCTAGAAAAGGCAGTAAAATGTTCCTGTCAGTTACAATAGAAACTGTTTGTCCATGAATAATACATGTACTGTATAAGAATACAGAGTCTAAGCAAACAAAGCATCGGTTTACTGAAGATACAGTTGATTTTTTTCAGTTTAGTGTCAAAACTTGTAGGCCTACATCAGGATGAAGAGCTCAACATTTGAATAAACAACAACATAGTGCACCTTATATACTCTATGGGCTCGAAAGAGCAGATAAAAATCAGCTGGGGAAAGAAAACAAAACAAGCAGTGTCTTTTGCATTATAGATGTTTCCCAGATTGCCCCGAAAAAAACAAATGCAAAAAGGCTGTTTTTAAGGTGTACATTATAGGAATTTCTAGCGCTACCACCTGACACTAAGCATCGGCTCCACAGCAGACGGGCGCTGTAGTTATCATCACCGTCTTTATCAGACACAGGCCAAACTGTGACAGCAACACAAAAATAATCTTTGAAAATGGCGGTGAAGCACTCCAGGGCCTGATGAATAAATAACCTGTGTTCCCAACGCCGGCAGCTGTTCTGTTGTATATGTTGAGGCAGCAAAAGGAGGGAAAATAAATACATTAAGGAAATGCTGAGAGACACGCACCCCATCGCTCCTCACGCATTTCCCCTATGCTCCAAACGCTGAAGGACAAAGCAAGTCGTGTGTAGAATGCACTTTTTGAGGCAACGGTATATAGGTTATATACATACAGTACTGATCGTTTCAGCAGCACTCAGCCCCTCTATGGTTTATGTAGATCAGAACCAGCTGTCATATTATTGCTAGTTCAGGGAAATCAAACAGTTGTTATGAGGGAAGCATTAAAGGATTAGTTCAGAATTAAAATTTCCTGATAATTTACTCACCCCCATTTCATCCAAGATGTTTGTCTTTCTTTCTTCAGTTGAAAAGAAATTAAGGTTTTTGAGGAAAACATTCCAGGATTTTTCTCCATATAGTGGACTTCAACAGTTTCCAATGGGTTGAAGGTCCAAACTGCAGTTTCAATGCAGCTTCAAAGAGCTCTACATGATCCCAGACGAGGAATAAGGGTCTTATCTAGAGATACGATCAGTGATTTTCTAATATATATGTCATGCGTGACCTTTTCAACGTGATTACGTAATGTGTGGCGCACCGCAGAGCTAGTGCAAGACGAGCATTTGTGGTTAAAAAGTATATAATTTTTTTTTTTTTTTTTTTTTTAAGAAAATGATTGATCGTTTCACTAGATAAGACCCTTATTCCTCGTCTGGGATCATGTAGAGCTCTCTGAAGCTGCATTGAAACTGCAATTTGGACCTTCAACCTGTTGGTAACTGTTGAAGTCCACTATATGGAGAAAAATCCTGGAATGTTTTCCTCAAAAACCTTAATTTCTTTTCGACTGAAGAAAGAAAGCCATATACATCTTGGATGACATAGGGGTGAGTCAATTATCAGGAAATTTTAATTCTGAAATGAATTAACCCTTTAACAGATATATTTCGAAAACAGGTCAGAAAGAAGTGATTATGGTATTTCTGGATATTGTCTGTTACAGCAATATATGATGGCAAGTGTTCCTGTTCTGAATGCAGTTAATATTTGTTTTCAGTATTTTTAAATCCCCAAGTTTTTCCACAATTTTATTTTTTTTTAAATGCAAGAAATTAGACAAAATAGCCTGCTGAAAATCTTTAAATGCTAATCGATAAGTTAAAACAAGAATAAAAAACAAAACAACCCTTCTCACATTTAAGATTAGGGTGGTCCAAATAACTCCCGATAATAATAATGTCCAATGAACTAATAAGTATAGGTGCAGTAAGCGCTTTCTGAGAAATGCTGTTGCTATTTGAAATCATCAAATCAAACATGCCCCTACCCAAATGGATCACACGCTATACGCTATGCATCATTGGCACCTCCCCCCTAATGAGTGTATACACCCCCTACTGCTGATTGGCTACATGTGTGTTTTGGTGGTCGATCTAATCCACTTTCATCAGAATTTCTCAGAAATCACTTACTGCACCTTTAATATCAAGTGACATACACTTTTAACACAGTATTGAGTGTAAAAATACCAATAAAAAAATAGTTCCAAAGCCAAATAACAATCAACAGATGGATGAATATGAGTTAGTAGTGTTCCTCCCTGAATGAATCACTGTTTTAAACAAATCAGCTGAGTGAATAATGCAATGACTCACAAATATATGAACAATACACAATATATAGTCACTTGTTCAGTTCCAGAATGAATCAGTGTTTTTGAACAAAACGGTTGAAATATTGATTCAATTACTAACTCATACAGAGTTATTTGTTGCAATCTACTGGTCACTGAAAAACCACCACTACTAATGCACAGACTGACAGTCTGTCTGGAACTAGCAAACACTGTGAAGTCTCAGTTCTGTTGGACTAAATATTAGAACATTTGATGGAGGGCAAAAGTTCAGTGCATGAGTAACCAGACTACATTGTGCCTCTGTTGTCTAAAATGGACAGTGGGTTCTACCTCTGCTCTACCTTAATCTTATGTTCCTCATTTTTAAGTCACTTAGGATAAAGAGTCTGCTAAATGAATAAACGTAAATGCAAAGATTTAGACATAACCCTGCTTTCTTCAAATTGCATGAATTATTCTTTGGATTTTTGGAATACAAGGAATATTTTACAAAGTTCCATATAATGCACAGTATATGATGCTGAAAACACCACCGAGTGAATAATGATGTATAAACCTGGGATCTGATGCTAAACCCAATCCAATATTTGTTGGCTTTAATTGCAGTCGAGTATGGAGCACAGGCTTCAGGCCGACAATTGATAGTAGCCATTAGCAAATGATTAGGTCGACAGTGATAAACTATATTTCATCGATTTGTCCCAACTACATTTCCGACTTCTGCTAAAGGGAAGGAATAAATTCACCCCAGCATCTGTAATGCATGACTTTATATTCATAATTTCCACGAGAGGAGCCTCGGGCTCTAGAGCTCTCTGTCATGTCTGGATGGAGCTGGCAGCTTGTCAATGTCTTACATTCTCATGCGCAATGGTTTGTGCCAAATCTTAAATGACTGTTTTTCATTCAAATAAGGGTCTGAGGATTTGAAATAAGGGAGTGAGAAAGAGAGAGAGTATGGTGAAGTAAGACTTTCTTAGTTATAGGTGCCAAGGCAGGGATAATTTCTGCATTTCAAATAGCATAAAAAAAGGTCACCTTAGACAACAGATCTATTCTGCCCATTTATCTGAAACTATGTGTTAGTTTTTGATGTCATGCGTTCACCTTAATTCATATTTATTTATTTATTTATTTTCCCCAGAAAGATGTATTTTCTACATTGGGTGATCTCAACATCTGGGTACACAAAGCCTCATTTTTGTTTGTGAAAACTCAGACGACGGTCCACAGAGGTAAAAGTACTTGAAGAGAGCAGTCCATGACGACACATGTGTTTACTTGGGACTGCTAAAGCAACTAAATTGTCCTCCACACACAACATATGGAACCTGATCAACCAGACAGGACCTTTGAGGTCAGGATCTCAAGCCTAATTCTGAAGCTTGCAGTGTTGCACTCCGACCTTTGGCATTCCTGTCAAACTGGATGGGCTTATGTTCAAAGATTGGCTTTGCAGTACACCAACTCGACAAAAGGTGCTCTGTTGCTGTAAAATCCAAGGAATGTTCAAGAAAAACAACACAAAATCCTTGAAAACATGATAATTTCACAATTTAGATATGTTTAAATAACAGGAAGACCATTGGAACATCTGAACTTTGTTTTTACTAGGTTTTAAGTTCACCCAAAAATGAAATTTCTGTCATTAATTACACACCCTCATGTCGTTCTACACCTGTAAGACTTTTGTTCATCTTCAGAACACAAATTAAGATATTTTTGATAAAATCCGATGGCTCAGTGAGGCCTCCATTGACAGCAAGATAATTAACACTTTCAATGCCCAGAAAGCTACTAAAGACGTATTTAAAACAGTTCATGTGACTACAGTGGTTCAACCTTAATGTTATGAAGTGACGAGAATACTTTTTGTGTGCCAAAAAAAATAAATAACGACTTCATTCAAAAATAGCTATGCTAGTGATGGGTGATTTCAAAACACTGCTTCATGAAGCTTTATGAATCTTTTGTTTTGAATCAGTGGTTTGTAGCGTGTATCAAACTTTCAAAGTCATGCCCCCCAGTGGTGAACCACTGAAATTTCGAAACACTTATAAAGCAGTTTTTTGAAATCGCCATCACTTACTTTGTTTTTTTTGGTGCAAAAAAAGTATTCTCGTTGCTTCATAACATTAAGGTTGAACCACTGTAGTCACATGAACTGTTATCTTTAGTAGCTTTCTGGGCATCTGAAAGTGTTAATTATCTTGCTGGCAATGGAGGCCTCACTGAGCCATTGGATTTTATCAAAAATATCTTAATTTGTGTTCTGAAGATGAACGAAGGTCTTAAGGGTGTGGAACGACATGAGTGAGTAATTAATGACAGAATTTTCATTTTTGGGTGAACTAACCCTTTAAATGTAACATTTGACTCAATGAGATTTTACGTAGCGATTTAGTATGAATTTGTACCATGTGATTCAGACTTAGTTCACCCAAACATGAAAATTCTGTCATCATTTACTTACCCTCAAGTTGTTCCAAATCTACATGAAGTTCTTTTTTCTGTTGAACACAAAAGAAGATATTTTGAAGAATGTCGGTAACCAAACAGTTGCTGCTCCCCATTGACTTCCATAGTATAGAAGAAAAAATAAAGTCAATGGGGACCAGAAACTGTTTGGGTACAGACACTCTTCAAAATATCTTCTTTTGTGTTCAACAGAAGAAAGAAGTTCATGTACAGTATCTCACAGAAGTGAGTACACCCCTCACATTTTTGTAAATATTTTATTATATCTTTTCATTTGACAACACTGAAGAAATGACACTTTGCTACAATGTAAAGTAGTGAGTGTACAGCTTGTATAACAGTGTAAATTTGCTGTCCCCTCAAAATAACTCAACACACAGCCATTAATGTCTAAACCGCTGGCCACAGAAGTGAGTACACCCCTAAGTAAAAATGTCCAAACTGGGCCCAATTAGCCATTTTCTCTCCCTGGTGTCATGTGACTCGTTAGTGTTACAAGGTCTCAGGTGTGAATAGGGAACAGGTGTGTTAAAAAAAGAATTGTTGCTCTACATAAAGATGGCGTAGGCTATAAGAAGATTGCCAAGACCCTGAAACTGAGCTGCAGCACGGTGGCCAAGACCATACAGCGGTTTAACAGGACAGGTTCCACTCAGAACAGGCCTCGCCATGGTCGACCAAAGAAGTTGAGTGCACGTGCTCAGCATCATATCCAGAGGTTGTGTTTGGGAAATAGACGTATGAGAGCTGCCAGCATTGCTGCAGAGGTTGAAGGGGTGTTCATTGAGGGAACCATGAATGAGCAGAGCATGATCCCCTCCCTTCAGAGACTGGGCCGCAGGGCATCTTCCAACATGATAACCCCAAACACACCTCCAAGACGACCACTGCCTCGCTAAAGAAGCTGAGGATAAAGGTGATGGACTGGCCAAGCATGTCTCCAGACCTAAACCCTATTGAGCATCTGTGGGGCATCTTCAAATGGAAGGTGGAGGAGCGCAAGGTCTCTAACATCCACCAGCTCCATGATGTCGTCATGGAGGAGTGGAAGAGGACTCCAGTGGCAACCTGTGAAGCTCTGGTGAACTCCATGCCCAAGAGGGTTAAGGCAGTGCTGGAAAATACTGGTGGCCACACAAAATATTGACACTTTGAGCCCAATTTGGACATTTTCACTTAGGGGTGTACTCACTTTTGTGGCCAGAGGTTTAGACATTAATGGAGTTATTTTAAGGGGACAGCAAATTTACACTGTTATACAAGCTGTATACTCACTACTTTACATTGTAGCAAAGTGTCATTTCTTCAGTGTTGTCACATGAAAAGATATGGAATATTTACAAAAATGTGAGGGGTGTAGGTTTGGAAAACTTGAGGATAAGTAAATGATGACAGAACTTTCATTTTTGGGCAAACTATCCCTTTAAAATGCTCCCTCTATAGGCAGCTCACAAGGTTTTTGAGCAGGCTTATGCAACAGCACAATCAATTTCTTGTATATTTAACATACCATATATACAAACTGACAGCCCTTCCAAGCCAAACATGCTTGCAAGACTAATACTTCGGTTGCATCATGTGCAAATTATTCATACGTCTACAGATCATGGTTGCACAGATATGTAGGCCACATTTACATCAACCGTGAGGGTTTCATTAGGATTTTTACAGTCAAACAGTAAACAAAGACCAAGAAGTGCAATGTATAATTTGCAAAGTGATGTCAACTGACAGTCACATGGACTCTGTTCCAAAACCTATAGCAAGCTGCATATGTACAGTAGACAGCATTTTAATGTAGGTAGTAAAATTGAGATGACATCTTTTATAAAATCTACATCAAATGTAGTCTATTCTTAAATGAGAAGGCAATATCAGAATGCATTGCAATGGAAGAAACGAGAACTGTAGAAAGTATTTCAGTTCAGTGTAAAGACTATCCAATGTTATTTTTTAATATTTATCCGAGTATAGTGTTGACAGCTTAGCAACATGCCAAACTACTGAAATCAATTCTACATAGGCAAAGTTTGTGGACATCCAAATGTGCTTTTTGAACATTTTATTTCAAATTATACTTCATTCGCTTCAACCCTTCTGGGAAGGATTTCCACTAGATCTTGGATTTGCTCCAGTTCATATATAAGAGCATCAGAGGTTAGGTGATGTTGGGTGTTGGGGTCTGGCTCACACTCTGTTCCAAATCATCCCAAAAGTGTTCAATGGGATTCTGCTCTGGCTTTTGTGCAGGCCAGTCAAGTTGTTCCACATTAGACTCAGTAAATCATTTCTTTATGGACCCTGCTTTGCACAGGGAGACACTGTCATGCTAAAATAGAAAAGGCTCTGCAAACTGTTGGAACAACATTGAAAGCATACAATTCTCTAGAAAGTCATTGTATACAGCAGATTTGTCTTCACTGTAAAAACAGGAATAGCCAAAACTGTTAATTGGGGGCTGTTCACATTCTTCTGACTATGTGTATCTCATTGATTTAGAGCAAAAAAAAGTATAGTGAAATAGTGTGAAAATAAAGAGACTTTAGCGACATACCATGTCCAAATTCTACAAGAAAACTGATTTATTCACAAGTAAAATATTAAAGGATTAGTTCACATCTGAATTAAAATTTCCTGATAATTTACTCACCCCCATGTCATCCAAGATGTTTGTCTTTTTCTTCAGTCAGAAAGAAATGAAGGTTTTTGAGGAAAACATTCCAGGATTTTTCTCCATATAATGGACTTCAACAGCTACCAAGGGGATGAAGGTCCAAATAGCAGTTTCAATGCAGCTTCAAAAGGGCTCTACACGATCCCAGCCGAGGAATAATGGTCTCATCTAGCAAAGCGATCAGTCATTTTCTGAAATATATACATTTTATATATACTTTTTAACCACAAATGCTCATCTTGCACTGCTCCACGCATTACGTAATCACGTTGGAAAGGTCGCGTGATGTAGGCAGAAGTACCAGTCCAGTGTCTACAAAGCGAACAAGCAAAGACTAACCAGATGCGACACTACGCCGCGACACATGATCTTTTCCATGTTCCTAACCAGCCGCGACGGCGACGATTCTATTTTAGAAAAGGTTACGATTTCTCCACGACGTCGCGGCTGGAACAGCAACACAAAGTATGGCAATGATAATATCAGGTACTGTTTATGTGCTTTATTTAATGTTAAAAGTGTCTAATGTGAGTTTGAATATCATTCTGTGTCCCCAGCTTTTTAGCTGTAATGAAAACAACACTGGCTAATTCACCCGATATCTTGAAAATAAATAAATGGGCACAAGAACGTTCAAACTGTCAACTCAATGCGCACAAACAAGCATATTCTATGACAAAGATTGGTTCAGTCACTCCATATGTACTTTAAATAATGTTGAATGGTGTAATAAATGGTGTAATATTTGTGAATTTTACTATGTACTAACCCATTTCATTGTGTCTGCTGTGCTCTTGCCAAGAGAGCCCGCCCACACTCTCTTCTGACTGGCTGTGGTTTTTGATTGATTTTATCGCTTCTCATTGTCGCAACGCGTCTAGTGTGGACAGTCAAATTGCTTGTCGATGGAATCTTATCGCATCGCGTCTGGTTAGGACACGGTGTAAGTCAAACGTTCTTTACAAAAAAGGTAAAACAACGATGATTTTGAAGTTGGAGGAGAAAATGAGATGGAGTTTTTCACCCTATCGCAGTACTTTCACCTACGTCACATGTGACCTTTCCAACATGATTACGTAATGCGTGGCACATCACAGAGCTTGTGCAAGACGAGCATTTGTGGTTAAAAAGTATATACATTTTTTTTTTTTTTTTTGGAAAATGACCGATCGTTTTGCTAGATAAGACCCTTATTCCTCGTCTGGGATCGTGTAGGTCCCCAGATAAGTAAAATGATCCTTTAAGTATTCGTTTTGTTCCAACCCATAAAGACTTTTCCCTTTTCAATGGATTTCTTTAAACCACTTTATATCTTTAACCTACTTTTCATTACAACATTTTACTTGGTGGTTTTCTTATCTCATAAACTTCACTATATGAGGCCAGAGGCAAGTAAACAGAGAGTATACGGCCTGAAGTATCTATTGCTTCACTGAAAAGTAGCAAAAATGATGAAATCACTACTTGCCCTGTCAAATTCAACTAAAGTAAATCCTGACGCAGTTACAAAGCATTCCATATTTATTTAAACTCTAAAGTGTGAACATCACTGCTGAAGTCAGAGTCTCTCAGGATGATATTTTACTGGAGTTTTGGGTTTCTGAAAATGTTGCATTTCCACTGCCTGTTGCAGGCAGGTTCTGCTGTCCACATTAAACCATTGTTTATTTCCCATCGGGCCTCTGGACCTTTCTTTTGGAATATATTAAAAATTGATCAAACACATATCTCTCCACATCAAATTCTGACGTAGCAATTCTGAACATCTCTCCCATGGAAAAGTTTCTCTTCCTTCATATAACAACACATCAATATTCATTTTGGGTCACTTCCTTATAAAAACAGTCCAATGTCATGATGCAACCAAATTTGAAAGGGATACTTGGGAAAACAACAAAACACCAATTGGCAGTCAGAACAGTCAGTAAACATATTGTATGATTTATGTGAGCTGACAAAGGGATATTTGTTACAATACAAACAAAAGTGAACAAGCTTGACAATTGATATCAGATGTTTTTCAGACACCACCTAGTTTAGAAAATAAATAAGGCTGAATTATCAAGCACTATCCATTATAAAATAACCTTTAAAGGACTTCAGCCTCATATAATATACTCTTTCTTGGGGGGAAAAAGTGCAGAGTTGCTGATGCACAGAAAACAGGAAGGTAAGGGAGGGAGAGAGAGAGAGGGACAGATCCGTCACCTCATTATTTTTCAGACTGGAAGAGGAAGGTTATAAGACAATAGTTTTACTATTCACCACACTGACAGGGAGGGGCAACCGAAACAAGTCAGAAGCGCAACTCCTGCTTAAAGTGAGGTTTAGGTTGATCGGTGCGGCGGCTCCTGAGGGGGGAAGGTGGATGGGAGAGAAGGAGAAGCCGAGCCGCCAACAGGATGTTGTGAGTGGAGGAGCCCCACTGAGCTCAGAGACAGCAGCTGTCAATCAAAGGCTCATTAGACTCAGAGAAGGCGGCACAGGGGCACTCACATAACAAATAAGAGCAAGACAGGCCACTGCCAGAGCCAGCCTGAGTGATGTGTGTGTGAATCAACATGACACGCATTCACAATCTCAAGCACAGTTCATTTCACTCCCAGTCGCAGACCACCAAAATTCATGTGATTTTTTTTTTCGCCCCCCTGCATTTAATTTGAAATAGAGATGAATTGATAATGAGAACACCAGCTCTCTCAGTTGAAATCAGACACATTTTCGTTAGTGTTTTGATGTCAGGCCTGACAAACGTGTTCTGATAACAATGCATTTACACTAATACACCTGAAAGTCAATGTGAAATCCAACCTAACAAAATGTAATTACTTAATCTACCTCTAAAACGACTTTCTTTTTCAGCTGATGTCATCAGGAACTCTTATTTTTTAACCTCTCCCTCCAAACCACCTGTAATATACAGACCCCTATTTATTCAATTCCCGATGGATAAAATCAAGTCCCACCCTACAATTCTTTCCATTTCATTCTGAAATATACAGTATCACATTAGGGAAATAAAATGTGTTAATGCGGTTTCATGTTGGCGTGAAGTGCTTTTTAGCATCTAGCAAATCATGTAACACTAAATAGCACACAGAAGAACATTTGAAAATAAATAAATGTGAAAACAAACCTATACATTTGTTTTCATATTGTATATATTATAATATGTAATTATAACATAACATAACAGGGGTCCGTTCTTTATACCTCACTTAATACATTTGACAGAGGCGAGATCTTCCAATTGTGATAACTGATCTCTGGCTAATTTTGTTCTTCAAACAAATTTGTGGACTTGATTAAAATATCTGGATTAAAGGGATAGTTCACGCAAAAATTAAGCATTTTGTCATCACTTACTCACCCTTATGTGGTTCCAAACCTGTATGAGTTTCTTTCTCCTGTTGAACACAAAAGAAGATATTTTAAAGAATGTTGATGCTAGCCATTGACTTCCACAGTAGTTTTTTCCTATTATGGAAGTCAAAGGCTGCCATCAACTGTTTGATTACCAACCTTCTTTAAAACATCTTTTGTGTTTATCAAGGAAAGAAACTCATTCAGGTTTGGAACAACATGAAGGTGAGCAAGTGATGACAAAATTTTGGGGTGAACTATCCCTTTAAGTTGTTAATTGGAAAGGGCAGATATATCGATACTCGAAACCACAATCAGCAATGCAGCGATTGGCTGGCAGCAAGACAGCGATGTAATGACATCATATTAAAAAAAGAACATCACACACCTGACGAAAAACCTGATGAATTTCTGGACCTTAATAAGGAAACAGAGACCAAAACAACATAAAGTTATAATAGATAAATGAAATGTGGACTTTTTTTCCCCTCGCAATTCTGACTTCTCGGAATTGAGATACAAACTCGCAATTGAGTTATAAAGTCCAATTCTGAGGAAAAAAAAGACTTTTCTGACTTTATAACTCACAATTGCATGTTATAAAGTCAGAATTGAGAAAAAAAAAAATCTGAGAAAAAAAGTCAATTGCAAGATATAAACTCGCAATTCAGAGAAAAAAAGTTGCAATTCTCACAACTCGCAATTGTGAGTTTGTATCATGCAATTCTGAGAAAAAAAAAAGTCAGAATTGTAAAATAAAAAGTTGCATTTACCTTTTTTATTTTTTATTCAGTGGCGGAAACAAGCTTCATGACAGAATTAATTTTTAATAAGTTTTAATAAATTTAATACGTTTCTTAAGGGTCAAGAGCATTTTTCTAATGGCACAGCAGACAGCAATTTTTTTTTTTTTTTTTTTACTAAGTTACAGTATCTGCATCTCCTGTGCTGCATAAAGTCACTCCCATAATAGCTGTCACCATTCAAATTAAAGGTGCACTATGTAATATTTTCTGTCCGCTAAAGATCGCTAGAGGTCTATTCAAAACAAAGGCGTAGCTTGATGACGCCAAGTTTAAGCGCGGAATCTTGGGACATGTGGTCTTCATCTCAACGGTCGGTGGAAAAGAATCCGGATAGGACTCGGGAAGAAATCATGTTCATGGATGTGATTATTAACGTTATTGTAGTACAAAATAGTGTTTTTCTCTGAGGCATGGTAAAGCATGGTACTAGCAAAAAAAACAACAAAAAAAAACAAGAAAATTAGATTTAAACAATAAGACTAAACGTGTTGAGCTATATAACAATAATTAGTTTTCTGTCTAAATATATCAGAACAGTTGTTCCCTTGTCTATTAAAACATGTAAATATTAAAGCGTCTTTGGTGTTTCCATGGTTTCTACAAAATAAAACCGGAAACCGAGGGTAACGCGGGTATGACGCAATTGACAGGCCACTCTTCACATGTCCCGGAGCCTTGGTTAAAACTGCAATTTTCTCATGATTTACAAATAGTTGGAAACATTTGGGATACTGTAAGTACTGAAGTGAACAAAATATATAACACTGGCCTAGTGGTTTTTGGATATTTTACTGCAAAATTCTTACATATTGCACCTTTAATTAATTATTAGGTAATTATTTCCTCACAAATAATTCTCTCTGAGTAAAGCTGGCTGTGTCTATATTATGATAGACTACACATTATAATAGGTCTATTATTTTCAAATTCATTTTTAAATTATTATTATTTTAAATTATTATTGTCCCTGGTTCAATAGGGCGCTCTTGTCAGAAAGTAGCAGTGGCTAGGAGTATCACCTCCACTTAAAAAGATGTAATCCAATCCGGTTTACATGAAATAAGCCTGCTCCCGAGCAGGTTTGAATTTACCGACCTGTTGCTATGACAGCAACCCTGGGATGAGCTTCGAATAACCTAACAATCCTGGATGATGTCAAATCGCCAACAGTAAAATCCAGATGACTGAATAATCCACGTACGAAGAACGGACTCCAGGTCTACATGAATACTTAGCTGGCACACTATGTAGGCTATTAAAACAACGCAGCAGCAGCATCTCGCTCATGCTGTTTGGCTTTAATCAGGGGCAATTCATGCATGGAAAAATGTATTCCCACCTGTCTGTGAAGAGTAATGTGCATTTAAGCAGGGTCCTGCTCAGCCATCGCTCGGAACACACTAACCGGTGGCCAATCGTTTGCCACTTAACCTGCCCACTTGTTGTTTGTTTTCATTAAGAGGTAACTGTTTATCATACATAATTCATTGCTTAATGAAAGGGGTTTCATTAATTCATCATGACTGGATATGTATTATTCAATTAGGATTTATGCATCTTTAAGAGGGATATATAAATACATACAGGCTTGGAAAGGCAAAAGGTATTTTGTTGCACATGACTGGTTTCTTAATCACAGCGATGATGAGTGGCTAACCGTTGGAATCTGAGGCGTAAACAAATGTGAATGCTAATCTCAAGGCAGCGCTCTCACACGTGGAGGCCTCTCGCTTTCATTTAATTATTCACCTCTGCGTTTATGTGTTCATTAATTTAAGGCCAATTCTGAATGCCTGCTTAATGCCATCTTACGAGTGCAAGCCACAATTATGAAACGTGTAATTGAAAACAGTTGTTTTCACATGTAATTATATCGCGACACGCAACTCTTTGTAGTTATGAGAATTACATTTTCTTTTACACTTGTTAGGTTGCATTAAATGCATAGTTGGATTAGTAGTAGAAGGATTCATTACAGTGTATGGTGTGGAATCCCATATCTTAATTATGAATACCAGGCTTTTAATACTTGATTAGATAAGCATACACTCTAAAAAAATGCTGGGTTAAAAACAACCCAAGTTGGTTTAAGTATGGACAAACCCAGCAGTTGGGTTAAATGTTTGACCAATGGGTAGCTACCCTGGATAGTTTTATTTAACCCAACTATTGTTTAAAAATGACTATACATCTGGCTTAAAATGAACCAAAAATAGGTTGGAAATTAAAAATCAGACACAATTACTAGAGGCAACAGTAATAATCAAAAGGTGAACATTTATTAATAAGCAATTTAATAAATGTTTATTGTTTAATTATTATTTATTTAACTTATTAATAAATGTTAATTTATTGAACATATTAATACATGTTAATTTCCAACCTATTTGGGTTAATTTAAGTGAGCAATACAGTAATTTTTAAACAACAGTTGAGTTAAAACTGCCCAGCACGTTGGGCAAACATTTAACCCAACCGCTGGGTCAAAACAACCCAATCATGGGCTTGCCCATGTTTAACCCAACTTGGGTTATTTAGAGTGTAGCTATACATTTTAATAAATGCAATTTCCGTAATTTCCGTTAACATGGTGACACCATTTAAATACTGTTTGCTTCTTTTTATTACAATAATTTGATAAATATTGTGATGATGATAACAAAACATACACTCTAAAAAATGCTCGGTTAAAAACAAACCAAGTTGGGTTGAAAATGGGCAAACCCAGCAATTGGGTTGCTTGGGTTGCTTTAACCGGTTGGGTTAAATGTTTATCCAACGTGCTGGGCAGTTTTATCTAACCCAACTATTGTTTAAAGGGGACCTATAATGCCCCTTTTACTAGATGTAATATAAGTCTCTGGTGTCCCCATAATGTGTCTGAAGTTTCAGCTCAAAATACCCCACAGATCATTTATTATAGCTTGTCAAATTTGCCCCTATTTGGGTGTGAGCAAAAACACGCCACATTAGCTGCTGCTCCCTGCCCCCTTTCCAGAAGAGGGTGGAGCTTTAACAGCTTGCGCTTCGGTTGCTCAACTACAACAAAGCTGGAGAATCTCACGCAGCCAAAATGATGATTGTCAGTAACGGTGTTCAGCCTTACATTGTTCAAACCGGAGTCGGACACTGATGGAGAGACTCAGGAAGAAGTTACAACTATTAGAATGCAACTGGATGTTTCTGAATGGTTAGTGGATAAATTTATGCAGTTGCTGTGGAGTTGATTCAACTCATCGACTAGCATGTGCCGTCATGTTAATCTTTTGTGCAAATCCAGCACTGAATTGACCCTCGCTTGTGAAGCAGTCCGGCGTAAAATGACAGCATGACAACAACACTCTACTACAACAACTCTTCTTATCTCTAAAGCAGCCCAACATGGCTTCGCCCCCTTTGTTGTGTGTTCCTGGGGGCAGGGATTATGTAAATTTTAGGGTTAGTGATGTCACCAACCTGGGAAAAAGCTTGTTGTAGTCCCAACCAGCTGTTTGCTGTAGTCCTTAAAAAGTGATTTTTGAAAAAGAAATGATCTCCCTTTGCATTGAACTTTAAGCGTTGTAATTTTACAGAAGTTGTTTATGCTCAAACAGCAACATTACACACTAACTAAAGTTAAAAAAGTGAAATCATAACCAACCACCCCTTTAATAAAGTACATAGGATCAATAAATGAAATCAGGAGATGATAAGGACATCCTACTTATAAGGATAAAAATGATGAAGCCTCTATATATCTGTTACTCCACATGGCTACTGTTTGTTCTTCCTGTGGGAAGTGAAGGGAAAAAGCAGAATAATCACATGGTCTTGGAAATCTATTGCATTATTGAAAGAAGAACTTAAACAGAAATCTATGCTCTCTGCTGTGTTATTGTCTTGACAGTTGTGACAAATTACAGTGCTCTGGAGAGACAATGAGAATTTCTCTTAAAGTTGGAGTACATTAGAGAGACTCATAAACTGCAATATATTTTCCTCCCTCTTTGTGGCTCTGAGGAATTTGTCAGGGAAGAAGAGAGAAGTTGAGGATGATGATGACGGTGGCTGCAAATGAGAGTTGAAATCATGTCTTTTTGAGCCGGTGATGTGTCACAAACGGTGATGTGGAGCAGAGGAATCTTTCATCCCAAGTTCTTTATGTACCCAAACATGGGGCCTGCATCAAAGAGAGATCTCATAAATGTTGAAATGTGCTTTCTCAAATCTGTGGAAACACATCCATTAAGAGTGACCTTTGTAAAAATCCGGCTTCACCAAGTGCCAGACTTTTATCATCCTTATAAAACTCAGTGATGGTCCGCAGACCATCGCCAAATCCTAGCCTCAGTGAAATAATTGAGTCAAGCCTTTTATCGCACCCTTTTGTGAAACACAGACACAGAAGAACTGAGATGACTTAGTTTGGAAATGAAACATTTTGTCCATCAAAAATAAAGCTAAAGCTGTACACTGTGATTCAAAGTTTCCTTCTGGCTGGTGAGTGTGTCTCCGAGACTTTGCCAAGTCTCACTGCAAGACCTAATAGGATGTTTTTTTTTTATGAGCCTGACCTGCAGTTGTTAGAACATATCTAGGCTTTTTGTATTTCACATATTTTGTGCCTTCTGTTTATGATATGGTATAAAAACCTACAATTTGCATTGGACATTAAGTGGCAACCCACCATAATAACTCTTTCCCTGCAACTGACGGAAATTTCCATCATTTGTGAGAATACTCTTCCCCGCCATTGACAGAATTTTCCGGCTTTCCGTGTTTTCACTGTTATATGCTAGGGGGCGCTATAACACATCTTCCAAAAGAGTACTGAATCTCCTGATCAAAGCACATGCAAAGAAGATGCAGAAAAAAGCGATATCATATGTAATCATACACATATGCTATCATCAACATTAAACAGCAAATAAATCAAAACTGCCTAATGTTACTGAATGAAATGTCAACACAAGACTAGCTACAAGACTGTGCAAGCATTAGGGGTGTTGTTCAAAATGCAGAGTATTGAAAACGCATTTGAATGCGCGCTCGCGTTTTACTTTCGCTTTCGATTTCGCGGTCGCACGTATAGGAATATTATATATTATACTGTATATTCACTCTGTGAATTGGGAGCGGCAGTGCTGAGCGCGCATTCCACATGATAAGACGTTTGTCAGATGCTTAGGCTCTGCTGTGCAATGCATCCTCCGCCATGGTCTTGTCAGTCATCTCGTCACTTTCTCCCGTCATGTGATCAGTGAACTCTGATTCCTGATGCACTATGGTATGACTCTTGCTTTGGATGAGCTAGATGGAATTGAAGCAACCGTTATCCACATGAATTAAATGGAGTTTTTTTTCTATAAAAAGCAAAACAACAATGGAGGCGTAATGTAAATGTAATGTAAATCTCGTCACATTTTAATCTCGCGAAATCTCGTGACACGAGATCTCGTCACACCACTGATATCAAGTCAAGTCAAGTCAAGTCACCTTTATTTATATAGCGCTTTTTACAATGCAGATTGTGTCAAAGCAGCTTTACATTGATAACTGGTATATAATTTTGGCTGCACAGCAGCTCTTAAAGAATAGTGTCAATGTCGGCAGATCAAAGCACTGTTGAATATCAAATGTCAAGTGTCCCCAACTAAGCAAGCCAAAGGCGACAGCGGCAAGGAACCCAAACTCCAACAGGTGACATCAGATGGCAAACAGGTGGCAAATAGACTTCTGTGTTAAAATGGAGAAAAAAACCTTGGGAGAAACCAGGCTTAGTCGGGGGGCCAGTTCTCCTCTGGCGAACAGTGCTTTGTTACGATTCAGGTTGCTATCATATGTCCGATAGGATCGCAACATTCAAAGTATTTATTCCAGTTCAGTCCAGTTGAGGATCGTATTCATCACACCGGTATGGACGGTTTGTTGAGGAGCTGTGGCACTGGCTGTCGTGTCGATGAGGCCTTCACAATGGATGATCTAGTTGGCTCAATCTCTGCTGATACTTCAGGGCTGTGTTGTGGTCGTGTCAAGGCGCCGGTCCTCGGTCTCACCTGGATACGGCCCGGATCTGGTTGACTACGGTAGACCTCGGGATAAACAGAAAGACTAATATTAGCGTAGATGCCATTCTTCTTCTGATGTAACGAGTACATCTGGTGTTATAGGAAGTGTTCCCGGTTCCGGCTGACCTAATTTATGCAGCCTAATAATCCTTTAACGGATTTGAAAATATAAATTGATAATGTGTTATGTGTATGCCAGGTTAAAGAGATGCGTTTTTAGTCTAGATTTAAACTGACAGAGTGTGTCTGCTTCCCGAACAATGCTAGGAAGATTGTTCCAGAGTTTAGGTGCCAGATAGGAGAAGGATCTACCGCCTGCGGTTGATTTTGATATTCTAGGTATTATCAGCTGGCCTGAATTCTGAGATCGCAATAGACGCGAAGGACTATATTGCTTTAAGAGCTCGCTCAGGTACTGGGGAGCTAAACCATTTAGTGCTTTGTAAGTAATTAGCAAGATTTTAAAATCTATACGATGTTTAACAGGAAGCCAATGCAGTGTTGACAGAACTGGGCTAATATGGTCATACTTCCTAGTTCTAGTAAGAACTCTAGCTGCTGCATTTTGTACGAGCTGTAGTTTATTTATCAGGCGAGCGGAACAGCCACCCAGTAGAGCGTTACAGTAATCTAGCCTTGAGGTCATGAACGCATGAACTAACTGTTCTGCATTTTTCATTGAGAGCATATGTCGTACAATGTATCTTTTGATTGGCTGTGATTATATTAGGCCACACAAAAGTGTCTGAACATCTTTATGGTCAATTTATACTGATTGAAATCACGACCATTTCCCACCAGTGCCTGAGCCATTGAGCAGATGATCTTTATTAGAAGTTGTCTGGCCATCAACGCATTGGAATGTTCTGTAAACACGTCCGGTCAGAGGCGGCAACTTTAAGAACAAGCTGATTCCATGCCAATCAAGTTTAAGGCACAAAATAATTGCACTGTGTTTAATTTCAAGCTCCTGGACACCACACCACTACCACTTGGTTTATTAAACCCAGACCCTATCCGTGTAATCTTTTTATCGTTTTTTTTTTCCCCCTTTTCGTCTTCTTTGTCCCTCTTTGTTGCACAACTGGACTTGCCACTGTTTATTGCGATAAGTCCTGCTAATGAACAAATGACCTGTCACCTGGAGCACTTAGAGCATGGTGTTAAACTCTGGTTTTAAAAACCTCTTCCAGCTTTATTGATTTACTGCCAGGGTTTGATTGTACCCTAGGGGTAGGAGGCCTGCACGGGCCAACACTGCTCTTACTGTTTTACAGTCCATACAGCAAACAAATAAATCTTCCACTCATTAATTCACTCCTGCTCCTTTCTGCTCACTGATAATGGTATAGGAAAAAATTGGGAGCAGATTCATATTGGGCTCCTGTAGCTTGATGCATTGTGTCTCGCAATGCCCTCTCACATTAGATTATCCGGAGCAGACAACTTCCACTTCTCTCTGAAGATTTCATTAGTGCTCCGGCGAACGCATAAGGAAGTGATTTGGAGTGGGCTTCGACTGTTTTCGCGAGCGACGGTCGTTATTTTTGAAGTCCCGCTAGGCACTTTTACAAGGCCCCCGCGGCACTAACTGGATGCGTCCTCAACATTTAGGGAGAGATTACGCCTCGTTCTTAACATAACCAAATCCAGAGGAGCGAGCAGTCCGGCAGTCAGCTGACTTTTACAAGGGGGAAGACATGATAAACAGTGATAAAGCAGGGTGGATTGTACCACCAAGAGAATTGCCTCGAGAGATACACAGAGCCCAATGTCATAATAGGGCTGGAGAAAATTGGTCAAACTTCCACATAAAATTGATTCTTCAGATAATGACTGACCATAGACACAATTACATCCTGCTCTGCTCTGTTGAGAATAGCATCAAGTTTGGTGTGACAAACAAACAGTAGGTTTTACAGCAATTCCAGCCGCACCAGGGCAATTATTTCCTCTTAATGTAACCAAAGGATGCAAAAGTTAGTATGAAAGTAACCAATTATTTTTTTTAGGGTAATCAAGTGTTGAGTTGCTTTGAAGTTCTACTTCAGTGCAGTTTAGAGGTTTGTGTAATACAAACGTTGCTGATGCCAGTTGTGACTAAACAGTCCATCTAGATGAGACGTGATTGGAATCATGTGTTTGTTCGGAACATGTGCTAGCATCTCCTCATCCTCAGAAATTAATGTTTGCATTCATAATGGTTTCATATGATTTTGAAAAACTTTAATATGATTTGAGAAAAGATTAAATTTAATGTTGTGGTATAACCTAGGTTGGGATAAAATAAAAAAAAAAGATTTGTGATTCTCTCTTCAATGATTCTGAATCAATTCAGAGAGTTTCAAATTTTATCCACAGATGCACGATGGCACTATGTGTGCTCTAGAAACTAATGAGACTCTTTGTTTATTGCTTGTTACATGTTTCTTGTAATTAAGTTTTAAAGTCAGTAAAGTCATTAATTAATAAGAAAAAAAATGTAAATCAAGAATCGTTTTGGAATCAGATCCTAACTCACAGAATCTGATCGAATCGTGAGGTGTCTCAAGATTCCCATCGCTATTATAACCATTAGGTAAGAAGTACATGTGACAACACAGACCTTAATCTTTATTTTCAAAATTTTTTTTGACATGTTAAAAAGTAGAATAAACAGAATAAACAATCTGTTTATTCTAAGCATGTGCAACAGTTTTGTCATCTGCCACTTTAAATGCTTGAGCACTTAAAGGCAAAATGGATTCTGATTGGCTGTCAATGTTTTTAACGTTCATCAGCTGGAGAAAAGGTGATTTCAACAATATTGTATCATTACGGTTGTGGTGTGTACTATTATGTGGTGCTATTCTTTTATATTTAGAATGAGTTTTGGAACTATATTTTTATCATTATAGTTATCGTCCATTGTGTGAACAGTCAGGCTTCTTCTTCACTTAATTATGTATAAAAAAAATAAAAATAAAAAAAAAAGTGATTTTGTGTGAATCCAGTAAAATAAAGCTCACATAATAAACCCAAATACTATTCCCAATGCATTCTATTGTGGGTTAGGAACTTAAAGCTTCTACTGCTGTATCTCCTACTCTCGCATTTATCTTCTTCATCTAGTTAGTTAATGGCCTCTCCAATCTACCTCATTATCCATTCTAACAGGTTACATTAATGCTACATTATGTATCATTCATTTACAATAATTGCAGTTTCAGAATATCTAACCTTTTAGGTATTCCCTGGCCAACCTGAAGTTAAGTGTCAAATACAAAGGAAAAAAAAAAAAAAAAAAAAAAAAAAAAATCAAAAGCAAACTGAATAACGATTTGATATTTTTTATGCTCTGGCTCCATTAAAAGGCAGTTTTGTCTATTGGTATTCATGATGCGTTACAAGAAAAGAAAAAAAATTCAAGTGTTGCTTCATTCACTTCAACATTACATTAATATAGCTTCTACATTGAATTGATCTAATTAAACAAGATTCAACACTGAATTAATCTAATTATGCAGCATTAAAGAACAAATCTCATTGGCTATGTATTGAGATGCCAATGAAACACTTCTAATCCTGTAAGATATTGCTAATGTGCTTTCTTTAGGCTTGACAGATAAGTATCAGTCAGTGGTGTTAAACTGGTGGATGACAACCAAAAAAAAGATTCCGACAGCAGGAGGGAAATGAAATGAAATAAAATGCATATTGTGGGATCTATGTACAGTTATCTATGGCGATATTAAAACATCTATATTCGTTAAAGGATATTTTTGTTTACTTTCTTTGTCCAATGTACACTCTAAAAAATAATGTTGGCTTTACAAAAAAAAAAAAAGTTTGCATCAGTTTTTTTGAGTTATAACAACTTTAAGTGAGATGAACTTAATTTGTAACATAAACAAATTTTTAAATTGATTACTCAAAAGAAATAAGTCGCTCCAACTACCAGCCCTGGAACCAATTAATCTTCTCTATTTCAGTTCAAATCAACAAGTATCATAGCACATGCTAACATGTATATTGAACAAGTAAGATACTACTTGTCACTGGCATTAGCGCAGTCATCGCTTATAGAGTCAATGTAGTGTTTACCTTCATGTATCTACTCTTCAGCACAAAGATAACCACAAACACTTCAACATTACAGAAACTCTTTTAAATGTCAAACATAACAGCATTAAACACTAAAGGCAGGAACACACCAAGCCGACGGTCGGCCGTCGGGCAGTTTTTGTTCGTCGGCCGACTAAGTTTTCTCAGTGTGTTCCGCACCGTCGGCTGAAGTTGGTCCTCGTCGGCTTTTTTGGACCATCTGATCGTTCTGATTGGCTGTTCAGCTACTGCCACCTGCTTATACGGAAATGCATTTCATCTTACGCAGGTGCAGAACTGACGTGCTACTTGGCCGTCGGCTGTCAAGTGTTGGTTTGATGTGTCAGGGCAACTTTGGACCCAGACGCTGCCGACGTGAGCCAACCCCGCAGTCTGCTTTCGTCGCCACTAGTTCGTCGGTTTTGGCTTGGTGTGTTCCTGCCTTAACAGGTATTTCCCTTCACTAAAAAACAAATGTTACTACAACCTAATTTTAAAAAAAAATAAAAGCCAATTAATGCACAAATTTAAGTTTATATATTAAGTTGATGTAATGATCAACATTATTATATCAACAGAACTCAAAATAATGTTTGCAACTTAAAAGGTTTAATTACTTGCAACCATGCATTTATTTAAGTTGTGGTAACAGGTCCCCTGAATTACATTTTAGAGTGTAAAATCTAGATGGATATCACTGCATTAAAAAACTGTGAATACAAGCTAAGGTAAACACATGCAGCTTAACTGCAGAGTAACTAATACTGATCCAAGCAGCAACTAGTGACATGTTTTTCCCACAGAGATGAACCAAAGAATATATATTATATTATTTTCATGATGCTATTCAGTGCTTGTACAATACAGTATAGGTTAAAAGCAACAAAGCAATGTGAGCTGAACAAAAGAACTTTTTGATATTCATAGCAAACATTTATCTTGTCTGTTTCTCTTTTCTAGAGGGACAAACGTGACAGAGAGCACATGCTACCTGTCACAGCATACGGTGAACTCCCTGAGCGTGGCCTGAGAGCCATGTGACATCTCACGGTGTCTCACAGTCCCAGCACATCAGTCAGCAGGAGATGTGAGGGTGACAGCGAACTTGACACGCCGTGTACAGCTGCTAGGGGCAAATGACTACACTGCCAAGATCCTTCTTCCTCTAGCTTCCTGCCAGAGGTCTCTGACCTGTACTTAAAACACTAAATTCACTGTCCAGCATCCATCTGATAGTCTGAGGAGGCCCAAACCACAGTGAAATAATTATAATTCTCCAAAGAAAGAAACGCCAATGCACTGCTGTTGCTTTCTAGCTCTGCATAACTGGTACCAGGTGCGTACATGCTGAGCAATTCTTTAAGACATCGGCCTGGGCTCTGTTTAGCTCTTTGAGTCAGCAGGGTTGTGGCCTCCCCTGGCTCAGGAATATGACCATAACAGCCTTTTGTAATCATTTAGTCATGAGGTAGTGTCAGTCAAACAGAATCACTTCCACAAGCCAAGACGCTTTTCATGTAGAAGCCATACTAGAGCGTTTGAAGAGCTTGGACACTCATCAGAGCTGAAATTCAAAGCTCAAACACACATCTGTTGGTGGAAAGAGGATCTAATAAAGCAGCTTGCAGTAACACGATCAAATTATGTCTTCTGCAAATGTATTTATCCCTACGCAGTTCGGATGCATTTTTTTTTTTTTTCCCATATCTATTAATTTATTCAAAAAATGCAATTCATACATGCTATAAGTTGAATACACTTCTTCTATGATGAGGATATTTTTAATTTCTGAATTAAAATTCATTTTTACATTTTTTGGGGACAAAGTATAAAAAAAAAAAAAATGTCAGGGCGATACAACTATCCTGTTAATATATTGCAGAGAAAAAGAATCAATAAACAACTTAGCACATTTTTAACTTCTCGCATTCATAGATCCAATGTTAAGACTGTGAATTTATGGCATGCTGCTATTGATATTGTGTCAACCTTTTTTAGCATCTTTGTAAACCTGTACTTTGTATGTGTGTGTGTGTGTGTGTGTGTGTGTGTGTGTGTGTGTGTGTCTACATTCTGTGTTTGTATTTTATTTATATATATTCTTGAAGTCTACCAGGGGTGTTATAGTTTGGGGTGGGTTCTAGATTTCTATAGTTGCTTTTTGCTTTGTATTCTTGGATTTCTTGGCATATGGGTCATTGACAAAAAAAATTTTTTAAAAACATAATGGAGATAATTCATTTTGAAGTTTTATTAAGTGTTAACAATGAGATTATGTGGTTTTTATAATCAATTAACACTGTTTTTGTCTTTTTTTTTACAAGATGGACAAAGTTTGTCACCAAAAAAGTCATTCGGTTTAACATTTTGGTTTTACCAAATGACGATATTTTCAAACAATGCTAACAGGCTTTCAGGCTGAAATCAATCATTTTGTATTTAGTTCAAGTTTTTAAAATATTACAACATTTTCCATGTTTTATAGCGGTTGTACTGAATGACCTGACGTTTCAGGACATGCGTATGAGCAAGTGAAAACATTTTTCAAATAGTCAAGTACTTTGCTTCATGACCATGTGGTCCTTTACAGGTGTCTGAATGATGTCACATCCTGTCACATGATATTGACAGCATGACTTGATCCAAAATGGTCCCTTTATATTAGTTACTCCAAATGACATAAATGAAATTCATATATGTCTTTAATTGGCTATGATCAACACTTCAAAAACATGTTGTAAATAGACATCTGTGATGCTCTTCACCGAGCGCTTACACAGATACACACGGGAGCGTTTGCAAGCAGGTGTTTATCAGCGGATCCATAATATATGCACTGATAGACGCAAAATGCTTGTATTGTGACATTTTAAAAATTTCAACACCGACTTGGTATTTCAATATATTATATTTAATAGTGTTGTGTTGTACACTCATATGAATTCAAAGTGTAAGGTAAATATGCTATTACTTTTTGCTTGGTTACACCACATGACATTTCTTAGTAAATTTAAACATCTTGAAACTTCTATAAACTACACAAATGAAACTAACATGAAAAGCTTAATACAACAATCTCTTATTCACCGCATGTGCTGGCAAACGCACATGAACACGCTGGCAGATCCATATTTCCCCCCAGATACCTGCTGCTTATTGTTATCAGAGCTACAACTGGTCCTGGCACAGGCATAGTGGATGAATCTCTCCATACAGGGCTCATGCTGCCGAAACCCCCTGGCCTGAAGCTTATTGGGGGGCCTATAGCCAAAATTATGTTTTAGACCGTCTATAATCTGCGGGGCAAACGATAAGGTTTTCAGGCTTGGCTTTGCATAGCCTAATTTGCATTTAAAGGCCCTTAAGTAATCTGCAGGCTTATTTAAACCTCAGTAAGACACAAGGCGGGGAAAAAACAGATCCACTTCCAGTGTTTTCCCATGGTAGCACAAATCCCTCCCTCTGATCAGCTGGTGCACGCTGTGCCCCGGCACACACAGCGCTCGTGTATTGTCAATGGCTTTTAATTGACTGAGAATTATTTTTCCACAGCATTCAAACAAAACCTCAGTACAGGGACAAAAAGCTGCAGCCCAAGAAATTTCAAAGCATAAACATACACAAAATATGCAAGATGATGCATTTTAAAGACAAAGGCCAAAAGAGACATCGAGTTGCTTTAATAAAGCAAAGACCTAGAGGACGGGTTTTCACACTGATGTTTGGTTGCAGTGCAGCTTTCACATACAAATGCATCTGGTGACAACAGCACAACAGAATGTGTTATCAGGTCATTGAAAAGCATTTTCTCTGGTGACTCCAATCCAGACAATGGAATAAATCATTTCATGAGGCTTTTCAAAAAGCCCCAATGCATCTTCATGCCTGCCATTTTAAACATTTTCAGATTTTTCCTCGCCCTCTCACTGGTGTTCATAACTATTCAATGAACACTACTGCAACAACATGCATATACAGTACTGTAGATGAAATCTCTATTTTCCTGCTCAGCTAGTTCTACTTTCCATCATGAAGATACGTTCAGACTGCTCCTATGTTGCTTCCTATATGTCCAGAAGGTATCTGAAAGATTAAATCCCATCGTTCCGTCTGAATGTATGTAATTTCGTCTGACAAACACCAGCCCTGCAGGGATGTTCACTTCATTAATACTTGACAACGTTTGTGACGTTCCAGAGAAGAGTAGCGTTGTGCAAGTACTGGAAAGTGACCCAGATTCAATCTTTACTCTGATGCTTTTAACACCGAGCAACACCTGTGATGCAATATTTAACCCTGAGCATTACAAGGACACCAGACGTAACAACTGGTTGCACAGAATCCAGATGGCGAATTTATCAAAAAGCATCACTGGGCATGCTTTAGTAGGGGAAGATCTTTACATGTTTCTTCAGATGTAAACTGCTCTGTGGTGGAATCAAATAGAAATTTCACATTCAGTCTCTTGAGTAATACTTCCGATACGTGCAACGCATGTCAATCCGTCGCAGGCACGTGACATACTAGGGTACTGTGGCTGTGTATTTTTACCTCACATAATCCAGTCTATTCTTATTTGCAGGGGTTTTCAAACTATTGGCCCATTAAAAATAGAAAAAAAAAATACAAAATGTAGAAAATAGAAATGGGTCATTCAGTGTCAAATCAACCAAATTTCAGAAACTTCCCCGGCTCAAATTTTTGATTTTTTAATTATTTTTCTGTAGAAAGATAAACATAAATCTACATAAACTCTAAAAAGAAATTCACAGGAGTTCTGTTGACATAATAATGTTGATAATTACGTCAACTTAATATCATCTGTTATTTAAACTCAAATTTCAGTGTTAATTGGCTTTTTAAAAAGATTAGGTTGTAGTAACTTAATGAAATTATCTTGATAACTTCAGAAATTAGGCAGTGGATTTCTAGTTTCCAGCATGCTTTGCATAGGACTGGATAAGGAGAATAAATGTTGAATTCAACTGTTAATTTATTTGTTTTTAGTGAAGGGAAAGACCTGTTAGTGTTTAATGCGGTTATGTTTGACATTTAAAAGAGTTTCTGTAATGTTGAAGTTTTTGTGGTTATCATTGTGCTGAAGAGTAGATACATGAAGGTAAACACTACATTGACTCTATAAGCAATGAGTGTGCTAATGCCAGTGACGAGTAATATCTTACTTGATCATTAAATATACATGTTAATTAAATTACATTTAACATGTGCTATGATAGCTGTGGATGTGAACTGAAATAGACAAGATTAACTGGTTCCAGGGCTACAACTCTGGTAGTTGGAGTGACTTAATTTTTTTGAGTAATCAACTTAAAAATTTGTGTTTACACTACAAATTATTAAGTTCCTCTAACTCAATGTAGCTTGTTGTTGAACGTAAATTCACTCAAAGTTGTCATAATTCAAAAAAATTGATTAATCTTTTTTTTGGAGAGCCAACACATTAATTTTTAGAGTGTAGTGAAAGCAGATGTATATTTACTGATAAATCCACTATTTTGTAGAGCGGGGTCAAAATGACAGTTTTCACCTGAGATTTGGAACCAATTTACAGGGGTGTAAAAATGACTTTAGAAAGATGGCAGCATTATTTTTTTAGTATTATTTCTTGCACTTCTTGTGTTTTTTGCCTTAAGTTTGCATGCCTGTAACTCAAGAAGTATTAAATATATCTTAATATCCTTTTAGATTCTAGTTCTTAACAAACTTTTCTTTTGGTATCTACATTTTAAAGGCCCTTGACGGTTCAATCCCAGAGATATGGAGATCTTAATGCAGCCCCATGAATAAATTGGTAAATTGTACACATTTTCAGCGGTCAAAAACCAAACCTTATAAGATATTGAATGTATATTGTATGTATACATACTGTACAGTGCTGGGTTGTAACTGATTACATGTAATCTGTACAATCCATTAAAGAGTGTATATCAGGTGTAAATTCAATGACTACACAACATTACTAAAAAATAATTGAATAATTGAGAGCAGTGGCTGTCAGGCAAATAAATAAGTAAATAAAATATGGCCTGCTTTGGATTACATTAGCAAGATTATTATTAGTGGTGCTTGCTCAGCCAAGCATTACTATTACTATTGCTCAGTTTTTATGGGTTAGGGATTTCAACAATCTAATCCTATTATATTTTTCAAAGTGATCAGACATACAATTTTCACCTGGCAGAGTCAGACAGTAAAGAGTGTGAAAAAATCCTGTAAATTACACTGACATTCTGATCCCTAGATACAGCTCAGGTCCCTCCTTCAGAGACTTATTTTGAATTGGTCCAGTAAGCAACCACCCAGTACACCCCAGCAACCATTTTGAAATGCCCTAGCAGCCATCCAGAACAGGAAAACAAACATTTTCATTTAACAAAAATACATCTAATCAAATGCACAGCACTTTTGGTTCTCTCTCTCCTGGATAATATATACTTCTGTTTGGGTAAAATTACCAGACTGTCAATCTGAATTTAAAAAAAACAAATCCCATCTCTTATGCGCACATACACATACACATTGAAACTACCAGAGCTTCTAGTCACACTTAAGTCTTTTCTTGCTCACTCTTCCATGCTGTAAGCTCTCTACGCACTAAACAACCATTTGGAGCATCTAAATGGCTGACTGCTTCACAGAACTCTGCCCACAGGGGTTCAGGCAGGTGACACTTGACGAGAACGTAATTGCTGCAGTTGTGTGCTGACTGACAAGGTGGACTACTTCACAAAAGGCAATAAAATATGCTTGAGATACCAAAGGCAATACTTTAGTGACACTGTGTGGCTTTCTTTTTTGTTGGACATTTATTTCCCTTTTAAAAAACAGATTGTTAAATCCAATCAATCACTTATGTCTAGCTACAGTTATGGAAACATTTTGTTTCTTGTACTTTTGCTTTATTTGACACATGGTGGATGAGAGTCACAAGAAATAAGCGGGGACATGTCAAAAGTCTCGCTGCAGGTAGGGCTCAAACCTGAGCACCAAGGTTTAACATATGAAGAAAATGTGGATCCACCATCCCATGGCTCCTAGAAGCCTTTCAAGAAAGAGTTTTTGAGTTGTTTACATTATTATCTAAAAGCCACAGACATTAAAGGATAGTTCACCTAAAACTGAAAAATTCTGTCATCATTTACTTGTTCCAAACCTGTATGAACTTCCTTCTTCTGCTGAACAAAATGAAGATATTTTGAAGAATATGGTTAACCAAACAGTTGATGGACCCCATTGACTTCCATAGTATGGAGAGAAAAAAAATACTATGGAAGTCAATGGTGCCCATCAACTGTTTGGTTTGCGACATTCTTCAAAATATCTTCATTTGTGTTCAGCAGAAGAAAGAAATTTATACAGGTTTGGAACAAATTGAGGATGAGTAAATTATGACAATTTTCATTTTTGGGTGAACTGTCCCTTTAAGTTAAGAGATAAGGCGCTGCAGTTTTGTTGTCTGCTGCTTTAAATTCTCAAGATTTTTAAAGCAGGATGGATTTGGATTGGCTGTCAATGTTTTTATCATTCATCAGCTAGAAAAAAGTTTTGAAAGTGATTCCAACAATATTGTTTCTCTGTGCCGTTATAGTTAGTTGTGGTGTGAATTCTGCCATTCTTTTATATTTAAACTATTTTTAGAACTATATCTTTTAGGGTTGTCAAAAGTACCGATGATTGGCCATTATGTTCATGTTGATCATTGTAGCCAATCACAGACATATCTGTTGAGCGCGTGAACACCAATCAGAGGCGTTTAACCTTTTGAGCGGTACGGTAATTTGCATATCAGACACACATAGTGGGCCTAAGTAACTATAAAGTTTACTCTATTATTCTTCAAGTTCACCAGCCACTTATTTGCATGTATTTCAGAAGAAACTGATGAATTCACGTGCTGTAAATCCGACTGACAGGACGGCGCAAACTAAGATGGTGGCACCCATCTCACGTTACAGATCAGGATAAAGATCATTTATAAAGGTTTTTAAATGACAAAACACACACATATTTGAGAATCAGAATATTATATAGTTGATGACATGGTAAGCAAGTTTGTGAATATTTTGAATAAATAAGGAGAAACACGACACATCTGTTATACAGTGTAATTGTGGCTGCGGTGTGTTACATGACACGTCGCCATGGAAACAATAAGGGCAAACGGTCACCTTTAAAAAAAAAAAAACCTCACTCTGGGGGTCAGCTATAATATTTTAAACTAATGCCTGAAAGGGTTAAGAATCTTCTCAACAGTGCTCAAAATGTTAGGGGGAAATGCTAGTATCGTCACACGATTTGGTACCAAAGTTGGTACTTTTGACAACCCTAATATCTTTATCATTATCGAGTTATTGTTCTTGGTGTGAATGGGCCTATAAAAACTACAATATATTTCATACAGTGTGGGGACAGTAAGATTTTTTTAAAAGAAATTATTTTATTCAGTAAGGATGCATTAGTGACAGCAAAGACATTTATGTTACAAAAAAGATTTCTATGTTAAATAAATTATGTTCTTAACTTTCTATTATCAAAGAATCCTGAAAAAAAAAAAAAAAAAAAACGTTTCTTGAACATCAGCATATTAATGATTTCTGAAGGATCATGTGACACTGAAGACTGGAGTAATGATGCTGAAAATTCAGCATTGCCATCACAGGAATAAATTACATCTTAAAATAAATTCAAACAGAAAACAGTTATTTAAAATTGTAATAATATTTCACAATATTGCTATTTTACTGTATTTTGATCAATTAAATGCTTCTTACCAACCCCACACTTTTGAACAGTAGTGTAAAAATCAATACATTTTTACATATTCTGAAAAGATACAAATCCTGATGAATAAAAAAAAACAATCTGACATCTTAGAGAACTAGATGTAAGCCCTTCAAACTCTTCAAGGCATTTTGGTAAGGCATAGACACCGTTGCGTGCCAAAAGAATTAGAGATTTCCCTTTGAGGTCACACCAGGTGAACGAGCTCAGTGAATTCAGAGCTCTCGCTGTGTGCAAAGCACAACTGAACATTTTCATCTCATCAGGTGTGCGATTTGGGATTCAGGTCATGGCGTGCATTCCCAGATGTGTGCTTTGAGTGACAGATCAGAACGGTGACGTTCAGTGAAACATGCGTTTAAACACACACGGCACGGTCTCTAACTCCGCTGATTAAAGAAAATTTATTTTTGGAAGAGATTCCAAAACTATAACACAGGGTTCATCCTGCCTGTGCAATTGGTTTGACAAACAATATCACTGTGGAATACAGCCAATTCTGGTGAGAGAAAGCAAAAACACAAGCCGATTTTCATCTCTGCATTTCGTATTGCCACTTTATGGTGATATCAGTGATAACATAGCAATATATCTGCCTCCCGAGAAGCTAAAAAAGCAGCTTTTACAGGGGGTGGAAAGGGGGTATTTTCACTTGTAATTGAGGTAGCTTTCATCTTGGCTGACAAGGGGAGCAGTAAGAAAGGGAGAGAACCAAGTGGGAGCTATCACTTCCCCTATTTCCTGGCCCCAGACAAAGCCAGCCAACCCACTGAAGATGATGTATTTCTGATCAAAGAGCTAGAGAGTTGTCAGCAGCCCCGGCTAGCTCAGCAACCTGATTGCTCCTGGATAGATTTGTCCCTTTGATCAGAGAATATTCTGACTGCAGGCACTGTTTATGCACTGAGACGAGAGGAGGAGGGGAGAGAAGAATCCAACATTATGAGGCGAGAGGAACAGTGCATGAGAGAGCGAGTGCGCGCTTAAGGGTACTTTGCCTAGGGACTGCGTCTGGCTTATATTTGTTATAATTAGTTTCAGCTAATTAGATAATGCTATGTAACACATCCTCAGTCCTGAGCACAATGCTGTTATTTTTCTTCCTTCAGCACTTTGGGTCCCGGTCAGCATTTTGCTGCTGTAATACACTGAGTATTGCAAATCATACAAGTTTGAACCATGTGATCAGCACATAAGCTATGTCAGATAAGAGGAATTAAATACTCAAAACAACAATGAACAGATTATTAGCCAATGTTGGAAATAAGGACATAAATAGAGTGGCTAAATAGCTACACAGCCGATGAATGAGAGAATATTTGTCCGACAACCCATATAATGGACGTTGATAATGCACAATAATGGGCAGACATTTATGTTTTTAAATGTTTTTAGTTAATTAAGTGAATAAAATGTCTGTATTAAAAAAAAAAAAAAGTACAATGTGAGTTTAGCACCATTTTGCTGCATTTGAGATTCTTCTAATTCTGATTCCAGTTCCATTTGATACATTAACAAGCAACCAATACCATAATATTGAATTTATTTGATGAAAAATACAGTTAAAAAAAAAAAAGTTATGTGAAATATTACAATATTAAATGTTTTCTATTTGAAAATATGGTAACACTTCAGTATAGGGAACACATTCACTATTAACTACAACTTTTGCATCAATTAACTCCTAATTTACTGCTCATTAATAGTAAGGTAGTTTTTGTAGCATTTAAATTTAGGTATTGGGTAGGATTATGGGATGTAGAAAAAAGGACATTCAGAATAAGGCAATATTAATATGTGCTTTAAGTACTAATAAACCACCAATATACTAGTAATATGCATGCTAATAAGCAACTAGTTAAAAGTGAGAATTGAACTCTAAAAGCATTTTCTGCATCATTATTCCAGTCAGTGTCACATGATCCTTCAGAAATCATTCTAATATGCTGATTTGAAACATTTCTTATTATCAATGATGAAAACAGTTGTGCTGCTTATTTAATGCATCCTTGCTGAACAAAAGTGTTAATTTCAGAATTTTTTTGCTATCACAGAATCATGTCACATTAAAATCTTATCAAGTGTGTTTAAGAATTGCAAACTGTTGTCTTTGATTATAATTCACCCTTTCCAATAATTCAGCAAATGCAGTCACTTTTCTCTATAGTTATCAGTACCACCCGCCATTTATTTGATGAAAAATACAGTAAAAATTTTACAATTTTAAATGTTTTCTATTTGAAAATATGGTAACACTTCAGTATGGTAACACATATTCACTATTAACTATGACTTTTCCCTCAAATAAACTCCTAATTTATTTCTTATTAATAGTTAGTAAGGCAGTTGTTAAGTTTAGGTATTGAGTAGTATTAAGAATGTAGAATATGGTCATGCAGAAGGCAGTAATTTGTGCTTCATAAGTACTAATAAACAGGCAATATTCTAGTAATATGCATGCTAATAAGCAACTAGTTAAAAAGACCCTAAAAAGTGTTACCCAAAAACTCATCCAATTTTGTTCTTGCATGCAGAATTACCTGGCAAGTTATGAGAAGTTCTGCATTTGGAAAGCACTTTACATCTTAATTCTTCATATAGGGAAATATAGCAACGATCACCTCTTCTCAGAGCCCATAAAGGAAACAGATTACTAATTATGCACATTAATGAGCCAAGACATTTGCTGAGTCTTGTTAACACTTTCTCAGTGTTTGTGTTGTTCTAAACTGACATAAACAGTATGGCTAACCGCAGTCAGACAGCCATACATGTGTTCTGCCTTGTGGTTGCATCTGTCTGCTTGGGCCAAACACCATGTTGTAAAAACATCCACAATCTCTTTAGCATAACGATTTATGTAGACAATATGAATCAAACTAAAAGAAAGGGTTTTCACTACACTAATCTTTAAAAAAAAAAAAAAAAAAAAAAAAAAATTGAATAATCACTGTCCCTAGTGGCAGCAATGCTGCAACAGCTACTTTTAAAAGAAAGAGAAAAAAATGCAAGCACTGGTTTTCCCTTCGGGAAATGCAAGTCTATGTTTTTGTAAAAATGATATAAGAGTACTTTGATCCTTTAAACCCATATATAGACAAAACAAGGGAGACAGACTAATAGTTATATGCAATATAAATAGTGTAAAAAAAAATAAAAATAACAATTTGGTATGTAAATACATTAAAGTAAGAAAAGACCAATTCAACTTTAGTATGTAAATCTAAAATGACATCATCGCTTGCAGTTAAATTTGAATGTTAAAGAATTCTGTAAGTGTTAAAGGGGTCGTTGATTATGATTTCACTTTTTTTAACTTTAGTTAGTGTGTAATGTTGCTGTTTGAGCATAAACAACATCTGCAAAGTTATGATGCTCAAAGTTCAATGCAAAGGGAGATATTTTCTTTTAAAGAATTCGCTGTTTAAGGACTACAACAAACGGCTGGTAGGGACTTCAACCAGCTTCTTCCCAGGTTAGTGACATCACTAACCCTAAAATTTACATAAACCCCGCCCCCAAGAACACGCAACAAAGGGGTTGAGGCCATGTTGGGCTGCTTTAGAGAAGAGGAAGAGTTGTTGTAGTAGAGTGTTGTTGTCATGCTGTCATTTTACGCTGGACTGCTTCACAAACGAGGGTCAATTCAACGCTGGATTTGCACAAAAGATTAACATGACGGCACATGCTAGTCGATAAGTTGAATCAACTCCACAGCAACTGCATAAATTTATCCACTAACCATTCAGAAATGTCCAGTTTCATTCTAAAAGTTGTAACTTTTTCCTGAGTCTCTCCATGAGTGTCCGACTCCGGTTTGAACAATGTAAGACTGAACACCGTTACTGACAATCCTCATTTTGGCTGCGTGAGATTCTCCAGCTTTGTTGTAGTTGAGCAACCAAAGCGCAAGCTGTGAAAGCTCTGCCCTCTTCTGGAAAGGGGGCCGGGAGCAGCAGCTCATTTGCATTTAAAGAGACACACACAAAAATGGTGTGTTTTTGCTCACACCCAAAGAAAGGCAAATTTGACAAACTATAATAAATGATATGTGGGGTATTTTGAGCTGAAACTTCACAGACACATTCTGGAGACACTAGAGACTTATATTACATCTTGTGAATAGGGACATAATAGGTGCCCTTTAAGCCCCAATAGATATAAAGATAATTACAACAATAGCAACTACTCTTTTTAATCAGCTAAAAAAGAAATAATTCTTAAAAAGATTCCAACTATATCATTCCTCTGTGGCTTTATCATTATACAGTAGTTGTGGTGTGGTCTTGCCAGTTCTCATAGAAATAGAATGATTATTAAAACTTTATAGTTATTGTTATAGTTATCATCCTTGGTATGAACAGGCCTTAAGGCTAGACAATTGCAAAGTGTTTTCAAACTTTAGTCTAAATAACTTTTTTTTTTTTTTAAAATAGCATGAATAAAACTACATAGCACACAAGACTGACTTTATCAATGAACAAAGTTTGAATAGAATATTTATGCTATATCCACAAAGTTGAATTCAATTGCAGAAAAGTGTGTAGAAAAATAAAAAGTAGTGAAAGCACTGAAAATTGAAAAGTTTTTTTTTTTTTCTGTATTTCACCATGAAAAAGAAGACGGACTGAGTTCACGCCTGCAGCAACTTTTTGTCTAGCATGTAAAATATCCCAAATAAACCTAGACATGCTGCTGCCTATGCAGTCTCAAGAAGAAAGTTAAAATCAGGATGCAGAAAGGATCGTTTTTTTTTTACTCGTCATCTTTCATTATTGGTAGCTTGATACTATTTTCAGCATCATGGCATGCGAGCAATAAAGACAGTGATTATGTAAGCCCTGCTTAGCATATGTGACAGCTAGATTTGGGTCAAACAGTGATGCAGAATCCAGGTCATTTCTGACAGCTGATGAAAACCGAACTCATCTGTGCCATTGTAATGATGTATTTATGAGTAGGAAGGGATCTCTGGGTAGAAGGGGCCGAGCACAACCCTCTCAGTAATGACAGATTACTTCCACTAGTGTGTGTGTGCATTTCCAAGTCCTCTCCGCCTCTGTTGTTTCTTCTCTGCTTTACCTGCCAGCAAAACCTTTCATATCCCTGTGCAGAGGGGGCTAAATGTTGCATTATTAATATATGAATCACTCTTCAGAAAAGAAAACATGTATGATTTACCCACAGGGCAGTTCTCAAACGGCTGGTCTGTGTATCAAAGAACTACACAGTCTTCAATCCAGTGCCATTTTGTGAGATTTATAGAAGGTTTTGTTCTGATTGATATGTTGAGTCTTTCATGAATATATCATCTGATGGGTGCTGGTTTCCCATAAAACATACAGAGGATGCAGGCTGATATATGACCGAACAATACATGGGGTCAGTGATTAAAAAATATTATGCAGGGGTCATTCAGCATAGGGACAGGAGAGGTGCCAGTCAATAAATGGGAAAACAAAGTAACTTGCATTACTCATTCGAAAAAAATCATTTTAAAAGTAATGTGTTACTTTACTAGATACTTGAAAAAAGTAATCTGATTACATAACTCGCCTAACTGTGCTACACCCAACACTGTTGGTCACATGACCTGAGTTTGATTTGGCATACAAAATGTTTTTTTTTCCAAATAATAAGAATCAAAGCTCAATATTGTTAAAATATTTCTTTCTAAGAAATAATAATAATAAAAAAAGTAGTCTTTTGAGGCTCTTTTCTTCAATATGATATATCAGGGCAGTTAAATTACATATTTTTTTGTACACATGAATTGCATTTATGTATTATTGAATAAATTAAATTGTGTTATTGAATCAATAGATCCACACAAAAAAAAAAAAAATATATATATATATATATATATATATATATATATATATATATATATATATATATATATATATATATATATATATATATATAGCATAAAGTCAATGGTTTATTAATGATTTTCATATAAATGTTTCCATAGCAATACCAGCACACTTGCATGTTATCACTGAGAGTTACAATGTTAGCTTTCTCCCAAATATTAGCTGCCGTACAGCTGCTACCTTTCTCCAGAAACATCACAGTGCATTATTTAACACAAGTTTGCAGTGTCAACACTTTTATTCTATCATGCGCTGAGGCCACAACTCCGCTTGTCCTTTTTTGACAAATGATTTCCTCTCTGGCATTTACACCAAGGCAATTCATTTTTAGCATTTCAAATTTACATGTAGTATCAGAATGGCCGAGGCCCATCACGTCACATATGGCTTTTGTTCGCAAGAGTCAACCAAACAAGGGAAATGTTACCGAAGGCATCCCACTCCGCTCCAGCTAATCAAAGCCACTCAAAAGTTGTACGGCACCAGATCTGTCTGTGAAACCTGACATTTCTTGGTGAAGAAACACATTTAATACCGCCCTGTCTTCTGTTCGTGCCGTGTAAAGTTTAATGAGCACCTTTTGTGGCAGGACATGAATAATGTATACATTACCCCACTTTAAAGCATACATGCCGCATGTGTCTTGAGAACGGACAGGAGGCGCAGTGATGGACTGGTGAAATTAAAAGCCTGAGGGGGAGGAGAAAAGTTAAAGGCTCCACATTACGGTCGATTGTGTCACCACGTCGGTTCCAATATAAGTGGGAAGATGGAAAAGATGTCCACCCACCCCCCCCTCCAGCCAAGTCAATCCTCACCAAAGATGTTCGTTTACGGGCAAAACGAATGCACTGAAGGGTGAAGCCACAGCAGAGATAGAGTTTCCCAAGGCACAGGAAAATACTTCCAAAGGCTTCTTCCTGGATAAATGTTTCCCATATGAACTGATTTACTATTAAAGGAATAGTCCAGTCAAAACTTTTACTCAGACCATGTCCACACTAATATGTTTTTAGTTGAAAAATACGTTTTCCCTTTAAAAACATTCAACATAGACATTTCAAAACACTTCATCATCCAAACAAAACTGGGTAAAAACGATCACTGGTTTACATTGGCTATATAACCATCCAAAATCATCCAAAAATCATGAGGAACTTTGCGATCATTAAAAATCTGGTTCTATATAGCATGAATGTGCGTGGTATGAATGTAATCTGGGCATACATCCATTATGTTGCTTTTGTCATGTGACCTACCAGTGTTGGGGGTAAAGCATTACAAGTAACTTGAGTTACGTAATAAGATTACTTTTTCCCCAAGTAACCAATAAAGTAACGCATTACTTTTAAATTAACAACAAAATATCCAAGTTACTTTTTCAAATAAGTAACCCAAGTTACTTTGTTTTCCCATGCATTGACTGACAGCTCTCAGTGCCGAGCCACTGTGTGTAAACATGATGGTTATTGTAGTTCTAGTCTGTAAACGTTTCACTTTTGGTGTAAAAGGGCCTTTAAATTTGCCAAAAATAGAACTTTTTGTTGTTTTTATAGTAAGATGCGCATCAGATGGACACTTCTTGCAGAAAGTAGAAGGTAATTTGAGTGCTTTTCGCCTACTGTTTTATGAATACTACGAATTTGGATATACTACTCACTTTTCACCTACTATGTAGTGGGGAAGTAGGCATATTCAGATGCAGGCAAGTCTATTTCTTACACGCATATATGCAGCAGTGAGATATTACAAACTCTGCAAACAAGCTATTAAACAGTTTAGGCAATGCTGATGCATATTTTCCATTATTTTGAATCTGATTTGTTGTGTTTGTATGTTGATGTCATCATGGTGATAATTAAGAACTGGGATTGTATATATGATCAGTGAGAACCGTATGCCAACGTCATTGAGTCCAATATGGGCGGATACTTGAAATCAAAATGTTTAAAAGTTTGTGGTGGAGGTGAACAGCACTCCAGTGTGGAAGAGATGCATAAATGTAGCAAAACCAAAATGTATTGGTGTTGAAGTGGCCTTACCCTCATTTTGTTTGAAATCTGTATGCGGTTATTTTTTCCATGGGGAAAAAAAAAAAAAGACTTTTCACATAGATCTTTTTCCATACAACAAGCTCAGTGTGTTCATAGTGACCACAGGCTGTCAAGCTCCGAAAAGTATGAAAATGGCACCTTTAAAAACCCCATAAAAATAAATTACCTTTGTCTTTAATAATCTACTAAACACTGTTAAATGTATCCTCAAAAAGAATATCCATTTTTAAAAAGGATGAACACGTGAAAATTAAATTTATATTCAAATAACCCAAATTTTAATATCAGTGCATCCCTAAAATAAGTTTATACCGCTTTTTAATCACATTTGGAGTTTGATAGTCTGCGGTCACTACTGCTGTTGTATAGGGAAAAATAAAATAAAAATGTATGTTTTTCTTTAGGGCTTTTCACACTTGAAATAGTTAACCCTCATTCTAAATCCTGGGTTAACAAAATCCTGGGTTATCTTGATTCACATTTCACACTGCTCATAATTTACCCAGGGTTAACAATTAATCCTGTGGCCTGTTGCATGAAGCAAGCTGAACAAACTCTGAGTTTCAGAGTACGTTTAGAGTTGACAAATCCAGATAAATCCAAACTGGTTAAGATCAGGATCAGATGTTGCACAACGCTCAGTATAAACTTTCTCTGTCAACTCAGGTTTAATCCAGAGTTTGCGATTAACTCTGAAGCGCATGCACCTGAAAGTGTGACACATGCGGCAAACAGCCAATCGCACGGAACATGGAGGGTGTCCTTTTGATTCACTTCTCGCGAGAGAGTCGCGCAATTCACGTCTCTTCTGAAGATTAAGAGATCGTTATGAAAAATATAATGTAATTAAACGCATTTACAAGGCAGGAATAAACACTGCTGCAGTGAATGTTTGAGAAGGCAGCTGAAAGAAAATATCTGACTATATCAATGCATGTGAATCAAAGAAATATGCCTAATAATTTATAATATAATAATTTATATTAGATTCACAGAGCTCAAATGAATACACAAGCTTAATTTGTTTAAAAGCTTTATATATCGATGCATGTATTATATTTATATTAATTTAAAAGCAAAGTTAAATATTAATTGCAAGCAATATAATAACTTTATGAATATACTATTATATGAATTATACATAATTAATTCATATAATATAAATATAATAAATAATTAGCAGCAAAAGATGAGCAATTTTGTCTAAAATGTTTTCACTATAAACTGATTTAATTTGGAGCGAGAGATACAGGGAGAGTGGCTTTATTGCATCAGATACATGTCACTTTACTCACAGCTGATTGGTCCAGTTTGGGTTTGCGATCTCTAACCCAGAATAAAACCTGCTCTGGAGCAGGTTAACCGTGTAGCATAAGTTACCGTAGCAATGCATAACCTGCTAAAAACCAATCCACCATCATAAGCCCGAAAAACCAGAGTTTACTCAAACTAATCTTAACTTATCCCTAAACGTTGGGTTAATGTTCTTATTTGCATATTTGCGGTGTCACTGAATGGATAAGCGCAGCACGTGACCTGTTACATAAGCTCTAGCATTGCACATCCTCGCATTGCCGACTGACTGTCCTATCGAGTTTATACTGAACAGACATTTCGGAAGAATGAAACAGTCTCTTCTTCACTCAAACTGTCGTTTTCTGTCAGTATTTGACATTTTTCCTCTCAAACGCTGAATTTACTGTTTATATACAATGTTCAGTGTTTCCGTGACTGTCCAAAGCAGGCAAATATGAGTACGCAATTGGTGTCAGTTGCTAAACGTCTAGTTGTAACATTGCATCGTTTCACGCTGTACAAGTTTGGCACCGCAAAAGCAAAAGGTTTCATAACCCCGCTCCGGAGCAGGGTTTCATAACCCCGGGTAAAAAGAGGTGCTAACCCCGATTCTAAATTACAAGTGTGAAACGTTCCTTTACCCGGGGTTAAAAGCGGTGTTTAGAATGACGATAACCTGGGGTTAAGCACAGTGTGAAAAGCCCTTTTGTGTTCTTTGTGTTAAATAACAGCATATGGGTTTGGAATAACATACACTGAAAGGTAAATAAAGAATTTTCATTTTCAAATCACCTGGCCTTTTAAAATTATGTGACAGACTATGTAACTCTGCAGGAAGATGGTGAACTGTATCCAGTGCTATGATAATAAATAATGTACTTTTGGAGAAAAGCCAAGTATACTGTGGGGGGGGGGGGGGGGGGGGAATCCAGAAATTGCTTATGTAATACATGTGACCCAGTGACAATGTGCGACCTAGATTTCCTAAAAGCCACAGTATATATTACCTGTAAGGTAATATGCTGATGTTTTCTTTTACGACCTTCAAAAAAGCAAAGATAAATAACACTGATAACTTCACAACAGAGTCATCTCTCTCGCTGCATTTTTATCCAGCAAACCTGCACCATATGCGACAGCCCCGCGCCCCTTTGATCATGTATAAGTGCAGCACTTCCCCCTTCCAATACATCCCTCCCTCCGCACACATGGCTCACCTAAGCCGTCTGTCATCCAGCCCTGTAACCGCCTGCTCTGCTCACTAAATTAGATATCTCCTGAGCAAGTCCTGCTGCTCGACTGAGCCTCATTGAGGAGATTGGTGGGCCTCTATCTCCTGAAAGATCTTCCCCCTGTTGAATAAGCAATGCAGCGTCCTTCTGGCCTGCCCAGGGCAACCCTCATCCGAATCTCCTCCGCTCCCCACCCCCAAGAGATTGCCTTCCCAGCTACTCTCAGTCAACGCAGCCACGCTGATGCACAAAGAGTGGATGGGCTTAGCCGCCGGGTGATGGATGCATTTTCACGGCCATCTCTGTTATCTCTCCCAAACAGGTCCCTGACTTCATTCTCTTCCTTTTTCTGCCCCTTCTACCCTCTCCGCCCCCAAGCCTTTTCTTTCGCCCCATTTTCTGAAGGTCAATCATTAATACAACTGTGCATTAGTGCTGACCTCGCGAACCCTTAACCTAAATGCCTCAAACTTGAATACTGAGCATTCGAACCCTTGTTTTGGTCTCTCTCAGCTCAGGCTATATGCAGGAACCAGGTTTTCAAGGTCAAAGACTGAATGACCTGGACCCCAAATAATGTGGAGGGGCCCCCACTCATCATTGTCTCCATGGACACGGTTCAGCAAGGCCCAGTGCACTGATTGGCTAAGCGAGGCATCTTCAAGTTAATCAATGAGCTTCACTCGACGGGAAAAACCATGGAAATCTATCAGTAACTGACACTTGGGGCCCCACTGCTTTTTCACTACTTAATCTATTTTAAAACAAACCAAAGAAAAATATGCACATTTTCTAAAAGATAAAACTCAAATGGTCCAACTTTAATAACATCAGGTTATAGAAAACTGTAGAGCTGCAAATGGGCCAATGACACAATGTCCACAATAACAGGGGGAAAAAAAAATCTAGTTTAAAACACGTGCCAAGTTCTTTATTATTCATGTTTCATTCATTTTTGTATAAAGTCAATTTAAAAAAAAAAAAAAAAGTTTACACTAAAAAACATCATGTGGTGTAACCGACTTTGGTACCATGTCGGTGCTGAAATTAAAAAAAAAAAAAATCTGCCGATACTATCATTTCCCCTAAGCATTTTGAGCGCTGCTGAGCGGGTTCTTAAAACACCTCTGATTGGCCATTGTGTTCACACGCTCAACAGATATGTCTGTGATTGGCTACAATGATCAACACATCAAAAACATGTTGTAAATAGACATCTTTGATGATCTGACATTTGAAAGCATGCGTCTATCAGCTAATCCCTAATTTTTTATACATATATATATATATATATATATATATATATATATATATATATATATATATATATATTTTTTTTTATACACATTTATAATGTATATGCATTATTTCAAACGCATGCATGTGTATCTGTGTAAGCGCCCGGTAAAGAGCATCAAAGATGTCTGTTTTACAACATGTTTTTGAAGCATTGATCATTGATATATCTCAGATATCACAGATATATCTGATGAGCGCGTGATCACAACAGCAAATCAGAGGTTTTTACGAATCCACTCAACAGCGCTCAAAGCATCATATTTTTAAAATTTCAGTACCGACTTGGTATCGCGGTTGGTTTTGACAACGCTACTTTGAGCCACAGTTAAACACAGGGACCTCGAAGCTGAATCTTGGCAGGAGACTAAACACAATAAATAAGGTGGAAACACTAAAACTGGTTTAACCGAGGTTGAATAGGTTCAAACATAAATTCTTAATCTTACCATCTAGAATACATTATGCCACACATAACTCTTTTCACAGTATTGGTGGCATTTTGTTTTACGTGTCCTTATTCATTATTAATGAAACAACACATTGGATTCTTAATTAGTCAACCAAAAGAGACCCCACAGTGTTATACGGTGTCCTAAAAACAAAGAAATATGGACCTGGGGGCTTTTAGAAATTGAAGAGTGCACAGAGCACCGCAATCACAACCAAAGACTCAGAAACATACCAGAACACATTCATTCTGGACAAGCTTCTTCATCACAAGCAATGGTGTTTGGCCCCAAACAAAACCCTCCTTCATTCCTGCAAACTCGGCATTTCAGGCCTCCCTCTCACAGCTCTGGAGTTTCACCAGAGCCTTGATGTATCACATATCTCTTGTGTTTTTCCTGCATGGCCGTGTCTGAGAGCCAAAGGTCAAAGGGTGAAATAAAGCAGAAGCTATTTAAAGTCTGACAGGGCCTTGAAAGTCAGAACTCACTGCTGTCCCTGCAGCCATACTTCTACTGAGGCCCCGTCCAACAAAGGTGCGGTGTGTTACAAACTCTTACAAAAAAAAGAAAGGGGGAAAAAAGATACATGAGAGAGGATTATTGGGGGTTTTCTTGACCCTTGAAGCCCCTGGAGAAGAAAATGTTTTCAATTTTTAACAGCTGGACAAGTCTACTTCACACACAGGGAGTCGAACGTGCTCTAAAAACACAGGAATAACAGGAGTATTACTGCAGTGTGCAGGCCATCGACATGCTTACAACATACAGATCATAAATCACTTCTTTGGATCACACACCATTTATGATAGTCAATTTCAGCAAAACCCCCGGACACCATGCAAGCATGCATACAGAGAATGACTTTAACCAGATTAAATCTATATGCCATGTTAAATCATTTACACTTGAGTCCAAAGCAAGATTTGCAATATTGCTTGAAACAGCGTTTTTTTTTTCCCCCATTGAAAGATAGGCTATTTTTCATTTACAGCAGGAGATCGACAAATGTAGGCTGTGTGCTGTTTGCTAAACATATCATCAAATCTTGTAAAGCCTGCTTAATATTTAAAGTCCCGGCTCTCCGAGCTAATGGCACAGGGCAAGAATAAGCTATTATAAAGTCAATAGTTTTATTAAGACAAATGATGGCATGGAGAAGAGGTTATTCTGATTAGTTTCATGCTTTTTAAAGGGACAGATATACAATAACCTTTTATATCAGAAGAGCTGTGCGCATTTCAGCTCATTTCTCTCTTTAGTGATGTTTAATTTACAAACAAATCTTTCTTTCGAATCAGTTCTAAAGAATTCCTTTGAAATGACTCAAAGTGTTTATAAACCATTTGATTTTGGAGCGAACATTTTGAAGAAATTAAACAAAAACTATAGTGATAAATCATAAATAGTCAGAGATTAAAATACTTTTTCAATGTATGGTTAAATTCAATTGGGTCTGCAAAATGATTCAAAACTCAATTGAATTAGCCAGTCATTTGAACTAGCTAATTGAAACAAACTCTCAAATTGAGTCGAATGAATTGGAGGTTATTAGGGCTGGGACAATACTATCGACGCATGACGATTCGTGATAGATTCTGAGCTTTGTTTTTAACAGCAGATGGCACTCTAGGCTATTTTTTAACTGCATGCTTAAATGCTCACGAAGAAGAGCGCTTGTGCGTTCGGCTGAGTCTGAGAATGTATTTGCACCTCAGAATGCTTTTATGATGCAAACAGCCCACTGCAAACACTCTTGTAATTCGCTTCAACCTTTTCAAACTTTATGAATGATTATTTTACAGAAAGTTCAAGTGGTGTGTGTAAGGAATTGGAAGCAAGCAGAGTACGGCGGTTTCTAAAGCACACAGTGCCATCTGCTGTTGAAAACTAAACTCAGAATCGATTCGAGAGAAAATCGCAATACATATGTAAAATATCAGAATCGATCCAGAATCATTTCTCGATTCGGATGTATCGATGTATTGTTCCAGCCCTAGAGGTTATGTTTGTAATGGAATACTAGCTCATTTTGTGCTGGATACCGCACAGTGTACAGTATACTGTAAACTGCCAACTATATTGAACGAATGATTCAACGACTCACTCACTTGGTTCACTACTGAATTAATCAGCATTTTTGAACAAATCTCTTGAAGGAATGATTCAATGACAAATACATTTTTAACAGTGACTTGTTGCCACCTGCTGGTGTAATGACGTAATTGATACAATCTTTATTTGAAGCACCCAATTACTTTTAAAAGATGATTACTATATTTTGATCATTACCGTGGACATCAGCGTTTATATCCAAACTATAAACTTTTATTATACTTGAATTACAACTGCTCTCTCTGGCTCAGCGGCAGCACTAATGCAGATTTGAATGTTCGCTGTGATGGTACTTGTAAAAGGTTTGATAGACATAGCTAAATAATTGTCATTTAGGAATAAGATTGAGTGGGAGTTTGAATCGAGATCGCGATTTTTTTAACAATTAATCGTTCAACTCTAATTTATTCTAAACATTTATTAACCATAACCAACTGTTGGAATAATTACTCAAAATTTGGTTTAAAATACTGCTCAATTTTCATGTATGGTTAAATTCCTTCAAGTCTGCATACTGATTCATGACTCTAATGAATCAGTGAATCATTTTAAACTAGTCAATTGAAAAACAAATTAATAGGAGGCTATGTCTGCAAAAGAATACTAGCTTACTATGTACTGAATACTGCCTACTATTCATACATTTAAAAATCTATGCAAAACACAAGATTATACAAATTTAAATTAAATTTGTCTCACTGGAAACAAAGTGCAAACAGAGTCACACAGACACTTCAGCAGCAATACAACTGCATTCAGACAAATAATGTGACTTTTAAATACAGTAAATTAGAATTTTGACTGTTTTGTGAGTCCATCCAAGCCACTGAGACTGAAAGAGCATGAATCACCCAGCTGCCTCTCTTACAGTGGGTAAGCTTGATACAGCATGTAGCCAAAGCTGTAGAACAAACAGCACATTAGCGTCTCCAAAATCTTATGACGATGTAGGCGTTAATTGCTTTGATGCCCTAAATCTGGCAATAATCCTTATTAAACTCAACTTGCATGTGATTTAAAGAGCACACAAGCACATCTGGCTCACATCAGAGGTCATCATCTGCCAGAATAGCAACCGGCTGCTAAAACATGGGGTGATGCTTGAGAAATTCAACACAGCAGCAATCTACAACACTAAAAATCAACATTGATATTTGGAAAAATAAGTTTCTTATTCTTTTGCAGTATATTTAAATCAAAGGTTAATTGAGTATTTCACCAACTGAATAGAGAAAAGCATCTATAGAGTGAAAGATGTTAGATGACAAAATCCAGAGGAGACGTTTCTACTGGACCATCTACTCTTGCCTTGCTTCCCTTTATTTTTGTTATTTTCCTCAATGGAGTGCAGTCTTGGAGAGCAAATTCCAAATCTTCAAAACATAGGCCTCTTTCAACTTTGGTCTTTTCCCTCTAAAACACACGCTCGCATGCACTCTGACACATTGACAGGCGGCAGGAGTCAATGCTGTGGTTGACCTCCATGGCCAGTGGTTTGGTTCACTGAGTGTGAGGCTCCACAACAAAGAGCAGCAAACACAGCTGGCCTGACCTTCCGTTCCTCTCCTCCTCATATCTGGCCAACCAAGCAGGCAACACAAAAACAGAGCAAATGGACACGGAACAACCCAGTTTTCACTTGCATGAGCTTTAATTGAGGTAGGAGCTACCTGATGTACACTAAGAGTACATTTACATGACAACAATGCACTAAAAACAGAAACGTTTTTCCTTTGCGGTTTTGAAAAGTTTTGCGCACAGACAACAACATTGTCGAAACGATCCCCATTCACACGGATCCACGAAAAAAAGACTAAAAATGTATTATGCATGCCAGGCCAGTAGTTGGCGATGTCATTTTGTCAAGAAACACTATGTGTCTGTGCACATATGCACTTTTCCACTGACTGTTTTTTAGTGACTTGCATCGTTGTTTTGATTGTCAAGTACTCGCGCATGCCTAGAACACGTAATACTCTTGAGCATTTTTGTCACCGTGTTTCACAAATTTACATTTTTGTACACAATTTTGTAAGCACTGCTAGCTATCATGCTTAATCATGTTAAGCAATAGTAACTATGTTAGTAGCTCATGCTTGAAATCATCAACATAGCATAACTAACGTTAGTATCTTTGAAGTGGATAAAGTTTCAGATGACCTAGGCTCTGAAAAAAAGACTGTTTTGGCTGCTTTTAAGTTTTAAGTGTTGACACAAAGAGCTTTGACAGAAATGAATAGAAATTCCTCCCTAAACTTAAAGTGGATTTTCTCTGACCAGCAAAGTAGTATGCGGCTCTCAAGGAAGGCCCTCTTGATAAAACTTGAAAGAGTTTGAAAACGTCAAAGAAATGCTCAAATTGAAAACATTTGTTCTGCAGAATTTCAATTCAGGGAAACCTTCACGCCTCCTACTGATTCCATGTCTTCCATGTTTTTGTGTACATATACAAGATATATCTGCCAGGGTGCACCAATGTAGACACTGGAACTTTGCCAAATATAAAACAGTAAAAGCTATGTTCTCCCATCAGAAAATGATAAAATATCCCCCTTAGGATTGCCAGGCCTAATTTTATGATTGAAAAAACGACACACTTCACATTTAATCAGTATATTCGGGGCCCATAGTTTCCAATAATTACTTACAGTAATAAAAAATATATTAAAATAATCTGAAAAATAAATCCTATTATACAAAATGATAACAAATAATAATGATGAAGACTTCATAATTTCTACTACAAAGTGTGTTTTCAAAAGGCAACTTGGTCCATGTTTTGTATTTCTGGATCCACTGATGGGTGATGAGCGGCCCACATCTGCATGGTCTGTCAGTTCTCTGACGGTCTGTGTGAGGTGGATGAAAGCCATGACCAAATAAACTGACAGAGCCAAACCTTTACCTCCATTTACCTGCTCTCCTCTCAGGCTGAACCTACAGGATCTCTCCTGTGTGTCTCTTTTTCGGTGCCAGAGCATTTGTATCAAATCACCTAATACGCGTATTGAGAAGGACTAGACCTCACCGACAAACTCTCTTGTACTGTCATTTGCTTGGATTCAGGACCAGTGCCCATATGACTGGATAGAAAGGGGGGAAATGAAATCTGCACCTATATCCCAATACATAACTTCCGCACTGAAGTCCATTTGGGAATGTAACTTCTAGCTAGGGTTGCACGATTAATCAAAACCAATCAAATCAAAATTGTAGTATGGCATAGTGCAATTATAAAATTGAAAAGGATCTGATTGAATTAAATAAATTAATTAATTAAAGGATTAGTTCACTTCAGAATTAAAATTTCCTGATAATTTACTCACCCCCATGTCTTTCTTTCTTCAGTCGAAAAGAAATTAGGGTTTTTTGAGGAAAATATTCCAGGATTTTTCTCCATATAGTGGACTTCAACAGTTACCAACGGGTTGAAGGTCCAAATTACAATTTCAATGCATCTTTAAAGGGCTCTACATGATCCCAGATAAGGAATAAGGGTCTTATATAGCGAAACGATCTGTCATTTTCCCAACAAAAAAAAATTATATACTTTTTAACCACAAAAGCTCATCTTGCTCTTATCTGCGATGCGCCACACAATGCACGCATTACGTAATCATGTTGGAAAGGTCACGCGTGACGTAGGTGGAAGTACCACGGTAGGGTGGAAAACCTCCATCTCATTTTTTCCTCCAACTTCAAAATCGTCCAACATCGTTGTTTTACCTTTTTTTGCAAAGGGCATTTGACGTAGTCTTTGCATGTTTGTTTTGTAGACACTTGCTCGGTACTTCCACCTACGTCACATGTGACCTTTCCAACGTGATTACATAATGTGTGGAGCATCACAGAGCAGTGCAAGACGAGCATTTTTGGTTAAAATGTTTTTTTTGGGGGGGGGGGGGGGGTTAGTTTCTCTAGATAAGACTCTTATTCCTCATCTGGGATCGTGTAGAGCTCTTTGAAGTTGCACTGAAACTGACATTTGGACCTTCAACCCGTTGGTAACTGAGAAAAATCCTGGAATGTTTTCCCTCAAAAACCTTAATTTCTTTGCAACTGAAGAAAAAGACATGAACATCTTGGATGACATGGGCGTGAGTAAATTATCAGGAAATTTTAATTCTGAAGTGAACTAATCCTTTAAATGTATTTTTCTGACAAAGACAAGCCTGGTTTAATGTTTGAAAATGAGGAAATTTACATTATTATACTAATTTTCTTCACTACTCTGTTTTACAGTAAAATATTACAAGAGTAATCTTTTCTTACTCTGTTTAAACTTTTTAGCTTGTAAAATTGTTATTCTTATTATTACTATTATTGCTTAGTTGTAATGATATTATAATCTTTTTTTTTTTTTTAACAAGCACAGCAAACCTGGATCTTTTAATAATATTAATAATAATAATTGCAGTCACAATTTTATCAGAAAAATATTATTTTTCCCCCAATTTTTTTTTAGAGCTTCCTAATTCTAGGGTGTCAATTAATTAATGAATGCAGTTGTAAAAACAGAAAAAAAACACACATTTTTACATAATTTCAGTTGAAAAATAATATAATCATCACAAATCCATTTTGTTTCTCAGTTAGATCTCAGAGAGATACTCTAGAGAAATGATAGACAGAATGAGATTATCGTTGTTTGTATGCTTAAGTTTAAAACGGCACTTCAATTATACCAACTTAATGTCTGTAACATATGCGACGACATGCCTTAATACCTCTCTGCAACATAAAAACACATCTAGTGCCATTACAGCAGATTCAGCCGCATACGACCCAGTTTACCGCTCAGCCTGCTGTTGAAATGCTTGTAGCATTTCAACCATTCAATTATGCTAATGCGAAGGTGTTAGTGCACAATGCTGAAAACATATCATTATTTAAGCCAACTTGGGTAAAGAGCACTACTCCTGGATCAGAGAAGCGAATGTCATTTCTCTGACGTAATGAACAAAATGTTCAGGGAACATAGGGTGCTTAGTTTGAAGTAGTTTGAAAGCCTCTTGTACACCAAGTGCACGCATTCACTGTGGGGTTTTATAATGAGTTCCTCTCCTTTTTTGCTCATTCTGAAGGCACTGATAGGCACTGAATGCGGGCGAAATTGCTCTGGCAGGAGCCGATCCAGCTCTTGCCTTTCGTTCATTATTTGTTTCAGATCAGAGAGAGATGTGGAGAGTCTATAGATCACAGTGTAAGCTCTACATATGCATCCCTCCATCTCCAAGGCACACAGACACAGAGAGAGCGCAATTTACTAAGGCTGCTCTGAAGGATCAACATCACTTCAAAGAGGCCCTGGCTGAGTGCGCTGCCGCGTACGCCAATACGGGTCTTGTAAGTGTGGGTAAACACGAGGAGATCACAAGCCCTCTAATAGCAGCCTGTATCTGAAGAGGTCCCCACCTTCTGCCTGCCTTTTAAATGTCTTACGAGCTCGAGACACAGAAAGCCTCCCGCTCTCATGTACATGAAGTACTTCTGTGCGCCATTACTCTGAGTGCGGGCAAAATGCACGCGCAAACACCTACTGATTTTGATAAACATACAGTAATGACTTCATCTGAAGATGAGTCGCGATCGGTTTTTTACAAATATATATCCACACATTTATAACCATTCAAATTATTGGGGTCAGTAAGATTGTATTTCTATTTTATATAAATGCACTTCTTTTGAACTTTCTATTCTTCAAAGAATCCTAAAAACAACAACAACAACAACAACAAAAATCACATTTCCCACAAACACATTAAGTATTAACTATTCTCAACATTGATGATAATAATAAGAAATGTTTCTTGAAATGTTTGAGAAATTAAAGAAATGAAATTTAAAAAAAGAAATGTTTTCTTATGGCTGCTGAAAATTCAGCTTTGCCAGCTTGGGAATTAATTAAACTTTAAAGCTGCAGTCCGGAACTTTTATTGGTTAAAAATTATCCAAAAATCAATTTTTGAGCAAGTACATAACCAGCCAGTGTTCAAAACTATCTCCTTATCTTAGCTCGATTCACAATGGTAAGCTTGTAATAATGTTTTATAATAAGAGCGACCTGGTGGATTTCCGCGGGAAATTCGAGCATGCAACAGTTCGTCTTTGCTTCATCACGTCACATCTGTAAACAGAAAGGAAGGAGTTCCAGCTATTAGCTATATCGTGAGGATGCTGCTTGTAGGATCATTTATAGCCCTTTCTCACAGCAGCTGCAATAATTAAACTTATCATATTGATGGCGGATTGTAATCCAGAAAGGTCCAAATGACAATCATCAGAGACAACTGGAGATTCACCCGTAGTCAAAAGCAAAAGACTTCAGACTGTGGAGTGGCTACATAAATTTAAATCTACAGGTAATACACTAATAAGCTAATACACACTAAATACACATAGTCAAGCAATGCTGATGTTCTTATCATTAACAATTTGAGAAAGTATAACAGTAATAATAATTTGCACGGTTTGGCGTGATCCAAGCTAAGCGATCGTTAGATTTAATCATCATTGGCAGCGCGATTTATTGTAGGCCTAATGCTTTTCTCCTCAGTTGGTCAGAACAAAGTGGCAGACATGTTACTTACTTGTTCAGCTGATATTTTCCAGTGAAAATTCTTATATTGGTCATATTTTCAAGACTACAATTTGTGATTCTGAAGTACAGTATCCACACCGGTGCAGTGACTGACAGCAAACATCAGATTCATCCGCTGAGAAGTCGTTACACAACGCACGTAACGATAACAATTCCGCATATGACTGCAATTGCCGGTTTCAAACAGAGATGGCGACAAAGAGGAAAAATGCCGGCTTTAAATTATATTATAAGAATAATAATAATATAAAAAGTTTCAATTGCAGTAGTATTTGACAATATAACCATTTACTGTATTTTTTATCATTCTTGCTGAGGAATATGGAAGTTTGTTTCTGCCAGGGAATAAAAAAAAAAGATAGCTAATCGTGACTTTTTTTCTCAGAATTGCGTGATACAGTCGTAATTGTGAGTTTTTAAGTCAGAATTTGTGGGATATAAACACGCAATTGAGAGATTTATTTATTTCGCAATTCTGACTTTTTTTCTCGCAATTGCAAGTTTATATCTCACGATTCTAACTTCTGTTCTCAGAATTGTGAGATATAAACTTGCAATTGTGAGAAAAAAAGTCACAATTGTGAAATTAAAAAGTCGAAATTACCTTTTTTTATGTTTTATTCAGTGGTGGAAACAAGCTTCCATAAGAATAAGAGTCTTCTTTCAAAAACATTTTTTTTTTTTTTTTTTTTATCTTACCAACCCCAAATGTTTATATATTTTATATACTCTAGTAATGGCACATATGGTTTATTTACTAAAGGCCTACATTTCTTATGTTAATGAGAAATGGTGGCAGTAGTTTTCCACTTTGACATCACTATTTCTACAGTATAATTATCAACCAAGTACAAAATTACAATCATACTATATACATTCCTCTTCCTCAGTTTTCACTTGTGTGCCCTTTGTACCTTTTCAAAGGCCCATTTCCAACATAATTAGTAGTTAATGGTGTAAACTTGTCTTCAAATCAGTTTTGGGCAAGTCTACCACATGTGCCACATGGAGAAGGAAAGTGATTTCTTCACTGATTAGCTTAATAAACCATCAAACAGTGGCTTAGATGCATATGTTTTGAGGGAGGAAAAAAAACTTGCTTGGATGTGATGTTTCTTTCAAGCCATGCCACCTGATACACTTGACTACCCCCAAATCCCTGAGTGAGTGAAGTGTAGTAAATAAAACTCCACTTGATTTAAATTAATCACATCCAAGTGATTAATTTAACACATCCAGCAAAAATAATGATCTTATAACACTTGCCTTTTGTTTCTTGTGTTATGCTGAGTAGTATTGGGGAAATCCTGATGCTCTCAGTTGCACTATAACCTTGTAAGAATCCAAAATGAGATAAATAATAACAGGCCTCAGAGTGGGTGGCAAAGTATTCCTCCATTACATATATCAAGGTTCTCACACCTAAAGACTCAGGAACACTGACATCTATTGGCTCAGAGGTTTAACTGCATGTGTTTAGGACGCTATTATGTGACCCTTTTTCAATTCACATTTACATTCACATTTCTTTCCAGAGTCACTGCCTTTTGACTTGTTTTTTTTTTTTTTTTTTTTTTACCCTCAGATTAATAAAATATAAGACTAAATTTAAAAAAAAAAAAAAAAAAAAACTACTGTTTGAACTTTTGGGGACAGAAATGTCACAAAAGATTTCTATTTCAACAAAACAAATGCTGTTATTTTGAACTTTCTTTTCATCACAGAATCGTTTCCATAAAATTTTAAGCAGCATAACTGTTTTCAACATAATAATAAGAAGAAGAAATGTTTCTTGAGCAGCAAATCAGCATATCAGAATGATTTCTGAAAGATCATGTGACACTGAAGACTAGAGTAATGATGCTGAAAATTCAGCTTTGCAGACAAATGATTTTGTTTTTTGAAACTTCTGTAATCTGGCATAACATTTTATGTTCAAATAAAAAATGTGACAGAACTTGATTTTATCCATGCTGGATGCTACATACCAGAATAGAGACAGGTGGTGGGATTTGTCAGGTCAGCAAAAGGATGACTGAAGTAGAGGCTAATGAAAAGTGCACCGAGGATAACTAAATAAGAGTCTCAGATATGCATCCTCAGGTAAAGTAAACCCATATAAACACTGCAGATGGGATATTCAGGCCCATTTGGAGTGAGAAAAAGGGAGAACTGACAACTGCATGTTTGTCAGAAGTTTGCTTCATTGACATTGATCTCCATCTGTGGGCTTTTTACACCAGTGGCTTGAAGTGAAGCACTAAAGCCATGGTCGTTCTTGAACATGACACCATCTTTCCCTCCCTCCCAGCTGTGAGTGCCCCTCAGTGAGGGTACTGTGGCTCTGGCAAAACCCCCACCAGATGTTCCAGCTCTCCAGGGACTGATGGCAAGGCCTCCGATGAGGATAAGCAAATTGTCATTAGAGTCATTATGGCAAACGGGGCTTCATTTCCAAAGGCAGGTCACAAAGTTTGCGCTATGCTTTGTCTCACATGCCCAGAGTGGGCGTTGATGGATTTGTTGCCCGTGAAAACAGAAGGCCAAAATGTCCTCCGCTGCTGTGCTGGACTCACTGTGATACTGTATAAGGCTGAGGCCACTCTGAACATAAACAAAGCATTGGCGTAGGAGTATTTGTGAATGCATTTCACACTTTTCACTTTCTCTTTCACTCATTTTGTGTGTCTTTTTATAGTTTTTGATGAAAGTCCTTTGCCTATTAGCCTGCTTCACACAGTGCCTCGTGTAATAAAAAGCATAAAAATACAATGAACACACAAATACTGGATAAAACATGACATTTTTTGTTCAAATGAATAACAAAATCTGCATTTCTTATGCTTTTATGTCAATGCATTCTGGGATTGCTTTCTCGGTGAAGGATACATGCACTATAGCTTTACACTGTAAAAAAGAATTGTTGGTTTAACTTAAAAAAGTAAGTTACCTGGTTGCCTTAAAATTTTGAGTTCATTGAAATTAAAAAATTGAGTTAATACAATGAAGACAATTGGTTTAATCAACAAAAACTCAACATATTATGTTATCTGAACCACATTAATTATCTAAGTTGATTTGACTAAAGAAAAAATGTTGTGATAACGTGATTACAGTGTAATAATAGGACAGTAGAAGGCAGCATAATGTCTTTTGGAACAGCTTTCAAATCTGGAGTGTATCTATTGTCAAATTTACACTGCAACTGTGGCACAGAAGCGCTTCTGAAGCAGCATTTAGGTGACATCTTTACGCAGACTGTTTAATGCTGCTCAGAGGTGATATAAATGCATTTACACAACAATTGTAATTACATACTTTGACACTAGGGGTTAAGGTGGGTCAGAGCAGTCATAATTTAGTGTGGCTTTTATGCAGCATCGCATCTTACACTGAATTTTGAGCTGACACAGAGTAGCATAAACTTGGCTGTGTAAAGATGGCTTGACATTAACATCGACAGAACTTAACATTAACACCTACCAAATGCGGGTGGATTTCAGCAGTGGTGTGTAACGCAGTCACTACTAGCCACTTTGGTGGGTTGAATTTTATATGTAATATTTACATTTTTAAATCTGAAATAAGTGCAATGTAGTGTCAAAAATATTGATTTTTCAATACATATCGATACTGAAATATCTGAAATGCTTCCCATACTCATTCTCCACAGAAAAGATACACGATACCAGCTGCACTTTCTCGCTCTCTCATCTCTCCGACAGTGAGTTGACACATAAACCCGCCTTCCCTCACTCACTTGTTTCATTTGCTCTGGATGAATATTTTTGGTGTTCCAGGGCTTGGATTTCGGCATGGCATTGCGCATATTGCGCATAATTTTACTCATTCCTGCAGAATTTTTTCTCACACCCAAAGTGGGCACACATAAAGCCACCTCTCAGCACTAAACTGAGTTCTTTTTCGCTGTTTATTGCGCTTAAACAGTCAAATACACACAAAATAATGTCAAAATGCTTGGTGAGTATACATGTAAACAGAGTCAGTTATGTTTTAAGTGAACGTAAACAGTTGAGAAAGAAAACGCATGTGTATCAGTATAATGGATCCGTGCGTCAGGTCTTAAAGTGACAGTAGCCTAATATACCTGTTGCCAAATTATGCGATTATATGGCAGTTTTTCCTCATGGTATCAGTGTCAAAAGTGTGGCTAGTGAGAGCCTAGTAACTTTGGAAAACCATTAGCCACAATGGCTGGTGAGCATAAAAGTTAATGTCAGACAAGTCATTTCACTCGGCAGCAATCTTTGAAACAGCTCTCAGGCATGCAAGTGCAGCTCCTATCTCTTTGAATGGGGAAACATCAAATTCTCCAAAGCTTCGCCAAGCTTTAGATTTAATTTCATATTTGAAATCACCAATGAAATCTGACAGCAAATGTCTTATAAATTTTGTTTCTAAACGCTCGAATCATGACAAAAAATGCATTTTTCAGACTGGATCAAGCTAATGCACAGTACTAAGTGCACAACTCTATAGGAAGTGTGCGTCTGACTGTTTCTATAGGAACCAGAGCTTATTTAGAAGGCGGGACTTATTCCGCCATATTGCGCGTTTCACTTTCTCCCATTCATAATAATTCGAGTGCACCGTCTTTCTATATATAAAGTCTTTGTTATGGTGTCTTAAAATGTAGGCAGCTCACTAGGTTTCAGAAGAGAAGTGATGTTTGCTGACTCACCTCTGAGCCCCACACACCACCAAAACCACCACACACACACTTTTTTTCTCTGACTACTTTAATCTCTTCTTAAAGCAGTTTGTGGTTGGTTGATAAAAGGTTTTTGTTTGTGTGTGTTTGGAAGCATAAATCTCAACTTTGTTAGGTGTTATCAGTGCAACTCCTCTTTTGTCCTCCCCTGCTCCATCACTCTGCAATCTCTGCATTTATTATCAAAGCAGAGCCGATAAGAACAAACACAGAGCAGTTTGTCGCCACCTGACACGCTTTCCATTGGAGGAGATGAGAGGAATACTTATCTTGTGGGCTAGATGAGATAAAAAAGAGAATATTCCTAGAGGAGATCAATAATGGTTATTCAGTCCAGAGTTCTACCTTTGAAAGCAATGACACTGTCCCAAGCCACTGCTGGGATATTGATTTCAATTTATTTTTAACTTAGTGATGGATATGGGACAAGCTGATAGAAAGGTATTGGTTGGATAATTACTAACATCTATTAATTGGAGGATGAGATGGAACACTCAGTTTTTATTTAGCATAACAACAAATGCAGACGGACTAGTCAATATGATGCAATTTACTCTCACAGATGTTCATTGGATTAAAGAAGATAAAGAAGATGCTTGAGATATTTACATTCTTAAAAGGCTAAAAGTTAAAAATCAGGGCCTGCTGCTATTTAATCCCAGCTCATTATAATAATGAGTCTATATACAGTATATATAGCCTAGACTAACATTCAAAAGTTTGGGGTCCGTAAGATTTTTTAATGGTAAGTCTCTTTTTCTCACTAAGGTAGCATTTATTTGATCAAAAAATACAGTGAAAACAGTAACATTGTGAAATGTTATTACAAAAAGGGGTCATGAACCCCTTTGTTTTATAATGTTAGCATGCCTTTTAGATCAAAAATTGTCATAATTTAGAAATAAAAGGCATTTTTCCTACCCTGATTTTAACGCTCTGTTTTAAGGGGTGTGTCTGCTGTGAGACTTCAGTGTAAACGCCCACTGCTGTGATTGGCTAACAGCTTTCCATTTGAAATAGCTAAGTATTACTCTCTCCAAAACTGATGTTTTCTCCTAGTCAGCTTGAGATCCTTTCCATCTAAACTGGTTATATATCTTAAGCCTAGTAGTAAATGTTTTATAAGCAGTGTAACCATATTCATGCAGTCCTGAAGCACAACCAAAACAATGTTCTTCCGCAAAATGCAGTTTTGTTTTTTAACCGCTAGAGGGCCAAAAGTTGCATAGTGTACCTTTAATTATCTTTAGTGTATCCTTTAACTACACACACACGCACACACACACAAATAAGGTCACTTAAAGGTTTGAAACAACATGAGATTGAGTAAATAAAGACATGTTGTATTTTAAGATGAACTATTACTTTAAAGATTCATGATTTTCTTGCTTATGGATTTCTTCCAGGATAAATCAAATCCCATGTGTCTACTCCAGAATCCTATTCCATGCTCTGCAGATTAACCATTTGTTTGTTCTTTTTGTGATGTATTTGGGCAGGTGAGTAGTGGAGCAGCAACAGATGGTGTTTATGAAGATAATCACCGACAGCCTCATCTGAATGCATGTCAGACCAACACTTGCCTTTTGTGGGGAGAGAAACAGGTAACCATGACTGCACTGACTGCAGTACATCAGGGACTAGGATAATCACTCCACCCCCAGCATCATTTTGCAACAGTCAGATAGACGGAGTGAAGCAATCGAGGAGCGACCGGTTCTTGAACGCGAGCATACAGTCGCGCCATTAAAAATAGAAGGTAAGGTTCTGCCCTTCAGGATTGCAACTATCAAACACCTGCCTGTCATGCAGCTAATCTCCTCGCCTCATTGGCTTTGCTCGGCGGTTAATAATTCAGTAACTGAAAGATTAATTGTTGCTCATTCAATTAACTTAGCCTCTTTTTAGTAGTTTTATCATTCTAGTAAATGCAAATGCACTCCATGACTGAGGGGCAAAATGCGCTGCATGCTGAGTTCAGTTCAGTCTGTCACAAACAAGTTCCTTGCAGTACTGGAGACAATAAGTTCATGAATTTATTTTGTGTGGAAATTGAAGAACTTTATTTCTTAAAAGTGAAGCTGCATTTGCTACCACTTGTGTTTTTACACTAAACTACTTTACACTAAACTTTTAGCGACACAATGAAGATTACTTAAGATTACTTAAATCATAAGCTGAACATGATTTAATATATTGTATATTTTATGCTGATATATAACATACAACATTTGTTTTGATATTCCCTCAAGTCAAGTTTATGCTGGGAACTAGAAATCCACTGCCTAATTTCTGAAGTTATCAAGACAATTTCATTAAGTTACTACACCTTAATTTAAAAAAAAAAAAAAAAACAGTTAACACAGAAATTTGAGTTTAAATTACAGACGATATTAAGTTGATGCAATGATCAACATTATTATGTCAAAAGAACTCAACAAAACAATGTTTGCAACTTAGAAATGTATAAATTTAAAATAAATTAGAATTTTTAACTGAATTTAAATACATTAGGGTAAATCTTATGAAGATCACCCCAAAATCTAAAGAAAAAAAATGCATAATTATTGTTGATTTGTGACATTATTTTACATAATTAAGGACATTTTCCCTCAAATTCCTAATCCTGTAATGTGTGATTTTATTTTTGGAATTAATTCATTAATTTATATATATAAATTTGGAACCAAAAATTATTCAGACACTTTGACCTGACCATGTTTTACAAGTATTATCTGACATAATTAAGATACTTTTTTTTTCTGAAACAGTTTAGCTCTAAGATCTTGTCATATTTTATTACCATTTTTTTAAACTATAGTGAATAAACTGTATTAATGAATTGAATGTTCAAGGTGTCTGAATAAATTTTGGTTTGACTGTATATATAAATATATATATATATACAGTCAACGGGAACATGAGTATGTCCGGAATACAGTACATTTTATCCCTAAGTCAAAAAAAAAAAAAAAAATACATAAGTATTATTACATCATGGTAATATTTGTTGTACTGCCAATTTATGCAGATTCAATCAAATATAATCAAATATAAACATAACTGTATTACATTACATCTAATGAGAATCACCAAGAATAATTGGAATTATATATATATATATATATATATTTTTTAACTTTCGGATAAAATGTACCGTATTCCAGACATATTCATGTTCCCATTGAATGGACATATTCTTAAGAATTTGTGCAGGTATAATACACTCTAATTGCATTAGGATTAATAAAGGCTAATTGTAATGCCTGTTTTTATATTTATTAATTTTTTTATAATTACCATGATCCTCATTAGATTCAATTTACTGTAATACAATTATTTTTATATTAACTTTGATTTGATTAAATGTGCATAAATACAACAGATATTACCATGATGTTTACATATAATGAAAAAGACACATTGAAAATTATGGGAAGACTGTAATAAGAATGTAACACGTTGTGTTCATCGAGGTACTGTATGTTTAAGCATTCCTTGTTCGTATTCAGTGACTTAGAAATAAAGTATGCATGTTTACGATGACCTGTCAACAACACATCAGTGGCCTTTTTCTGCTACCAGACAACACCCTGGGAGTTACAAGAGCAAACTTCATTTTCTTACACAGTTTGACAGCGTAATCACTTGATTGAAGAAAATCTCACTTCACTGTGGGAGACGCATAAAATAAAGCACCACGGTCCTGTTTCCTCCCCCTCACCTATATGCAGCAGACCCAGAGGCAGCTTTGTGCAGCCTGAGCACTGAGGTTTTTTAGGTTTTGCCTTATTCGCTTTGGGTATTAAGTTCCAAATTCTATCCAGCTGGAGAGGGGAAACCAACTCATCTACCTCCCTTGGTTCCCCCTAAATAACATTAAAAATATCCCACACCACTCCCTGCCTTCCACTCCACACACTATTCAGGGCTTAAGTAATCGTCCATCCTGGAAGGTAGAAAAGATTTGGAGGTCATTCGGCTAGTACGGCTCTCATAGAGAGTGAAAGAGCGAATGAAAGAATGAAAGAAAGAGATTGAACGAGGGGGGACGAGAACGCATGGAAAAACAAGGGGATAGATTGCAGGCAGGCAGGTGCAATCCACACGCATACGAGGTGGCGATTAGGGAGTGTGGGGCCCTGTGTGGGGCGAGGGGAACATCTGTGCCTATACCAGCCCACACAAAAGAGGTGGAGGGCCTCTCCACTCTCTCCATTCCCCAAAACCAGCCAGGCCTTCTCCAAATAGGCCAGTCTCAATCACACAGACTAATTTAGAGCACTCAGCCCCACAGCTCATTAGCATCTGAAAAACTGCAAGGCAGAATGCGTCATGGGTAACTCAACAATACTCTACATTTGACTACATCACTCCCTGTTTAAATTAGACATATTCCAGCTGAGCTTACTTGACAACACTCAAACGAGAAAAAATAATGGCAAATTTTCTGAGGAACACGTACTGTTTAGATGTTTTGTTACTGAACGAATCCACGTTTTTGAACAAATCGTTGAGTGAATGGTTTGCATGACTCTCTTATACAGGCAGTCACTTGTCGCCACCTACTGGCGTAACCTGCAAAAACAACCACTGAAAATCTCCATCACTTATGCAAAGGCTGTCAGTCTCTGTCTGAGACGCTCAAACACAGACGAACCGGGTGATACAAAGAGTGAAAAGTCCCAGACGCCTGTCCAATCAGATTCAAAGACTGGAACTAAGTGTTATGGACGGACAGACAGACAGATAGAGACATAAAAATGATATACAGAAAAATGAATGAATAGATAGACAAAAAAACAAGGATAGATAGATAGATAGAAAGAAAAACATGGATGAATGGATGGATGGATGGATGGATGGATGGATGGATGGATAAATGGATGGATGGATGGATGGATGGATGGATGGATGGATGGAAAATCAGATAGACCATCAGACAGAGACAGAAAAACATAGATAGATAGATAGATAGAAAGAATGAAAGAAAGAAAGAAAGAAAGAAAAACATGGATGGATGGATGGATAGATGGAAAATCCGATAGACCGTCAGACAGAGACAGAAAAACATGGATAGATAGATAGATAGATAGATAGATAGAAAGAAAGAAAGAAAGAAAGAAAGAAAGAAAGAAAGAAAAACATGGATGGATGGATGGATGGATGGATGGATGGATGGAAAATCAGATAGACCATCAGACAGAGACAGAAAAACATAGATAGATAGATAGAAAGAAAGAAAGAAAGAAAGAAAGAAAGAAAGAAAGAAAGAAAGAAAGAAAGAAAAACATGGATGGATGGATAGATGGAAAATCCGATAGACCGTCAGACAGAGACAGAAAAACATGGATAGATAGATAGATAGATAGAAAGAAAGAAAAACATGGATGGATGGATGGATGGATGGATGGATGGATGGATGGATGGATGGATGGATAGATGGATGGATGGATGGAAAATCAGATAGACCATCAGACAGATACAGAAAAACATAGATAGATAGATAGATAGATAGATAGAAAGAAAGAAAGAAAGAAAGAAAGAAAGAAAGAAAGAAAGAAAGAAAAACATGGATGGATGGATGGATGGATGGATGGAAAATCCGATAGACCGTCAGACAGAGACAGAAAAACATGGATAGATAGATAGATAGATAGATAGAAAGAAAGAAAGAAAGAAAGAAAGAAAGAAAGAAAAACATGGATGGATGGATGGATGGAAAATCCAATAGACCGTCAGACAGAGACAGAAAAACATAGATGGATGGATGGATGATAAATAGATAGATACCTTCAATGTTATATTCAATGAACCTGATTTTTTTTTTTTTTAAGTGTTTGCACAATCTTTCTCCTTGAATATATGGTGTTGGATTTTGATGTGTATCTGGTTTAAAACCAGGGTCCCTTGTGGAAAACACTGGGAAACAGATGAATCTTATAATCAGTACTGATATTTGATGAGAAATACTCCACATATAACCTATGCAGTCTAGTCATTTTTTGACATTGAGGTAGATATGTGCAGACATAGCAATGCATTATGCATAAATCTATGGTAATGTGTTTCAAAGAAGAAAGGTTTATATGGATAGAGGATTCATTCTCTTCTATATATGTGGCCTTAACAGCATGAAATACCAAACAGTTGCTAAAACATTAAAAAGCTCTTCCAAACTACTGACATTAGAGCACAATTACAAACAAATATGTAAGGAGAATCAAGCCTTTATCATAAAACATACATACATATAAGTCAGAAAAGACTATGAAAGTTAATATAAAAAACAGTAAAGACTCCATCATGCAACACATCTCATTGGGAAATCAATGTCTTTTTTGTATACTTGTTTGTGTGATTCCAGACAAGGCTAAACTGATAACTATATTTGGTCTTCCAGAATGTAAATAATATTAACCAAGATACTGTAAGAATGCATGTGTGAGAGCCAGTGATTTACCCGTGCAGTAGCTAAGCTAACATAATGCTGAACTGTTAATGATGGGACATGCTAACAGCTAAAGTTAACTTAAACGACTTAGATCTCACCGTATTGACATTTCCGCTTTTCTTTGTCTGTTGGTGTGATGAAAACATATCTCACAAACACACTGTTATGACCCCAGATTTCTCCCATCATATTCATGGTGGGTATCTGTGACCGTCTTTTATTTTCTTTCCCTCGCTCTCAAAATGCGTGCGTGTGTTCTTCAAAATATCGATATAAGCTGGGCTTAATCCTTCCACTCTGACGGCTTCAATGACAGAGGCACACCATCAGATAAGAGGTCAATGAACTGAAGCCACCATCCCTTCATTCTGAATGAATGGGGTGCAGAGAGAGTGCACCTTCAGCATGAGCCACACTGCTCTGCTCATAATGAAAACCTAATGCATTTTGGATCGTACGGCTGACTCTTATGGGAATATTGAGCCATGATATTGTCTAGTGACATACACTGCTATAATTCGTACATCAATTGGGAATTGGCGAAAAATGAAAACATTTTCAGTGCCCATATAAACCCCATGATGCAACACATTTTTTAGCATTATAGTCTAGAGGAGAAATTATTTTGTGGTCCATGTCTTGTGTAGATAAATGAGAATTACTGGAGACTGAAGCTGATTCACAGGGTCCTGACGCAGGGTTTACTGCTCATTTAAAATGCACTACAATGTTATCAAACACAGTCAACAATTAAATCTCAGAGATAGACATTGTATAAGTGTTTATACTTATCATAAGTGTTAACTATACGATAAGTGTTTATACTCAGACCTGTCGGGATGGTTTTCACTGATATAAAGTTGCAAATGTGAGTTATAAAGTCAGAATTGCTTGATATAAAGTCGCAATTGCATGTCATTAAGTCAGAATTGCGAATTGCAGAATTCTGACTTATAACGCAATTGCGACTTTATATCTCGCAATTCTGACTTTCTAACGCAATAGCGACTTTCTAACTCAATTGTGAGTTCATATCACGCAATTCTGACTTTATAACTCGCAATTGTAAGTTTGTATCATGCAATTCCGACTTTATAACTCGCAATTGTAAGTTTGTATCACACAATTCCGACTTTATAACTCGCAATTGCAAGTTTGTATCACGCAATTCCGACTTTATAACTCGCAATTGTAAGTTTGTATCACACAATTCCGACTTTATAACTCGCAATTTATATCACGCAATTCTGACTTTCTAACGCAATTGTGAGTTTATATCACGCAATTCTGACTTTCTAACGCAATTGTGCGTTCATATCACGCAATTCCGACTTTATAACTCGCAATTGCAAGTTTGTATCACGCAATTGCAAGTTTGTATCACGCAATTCTGACTTTACAACACAATTGCAAGTTTGTATCACGCAATTCTGACTTTATAACACAATTGCGAGTTTATATCACGCAATTCTGACTAACGCAATTGTGAGTTCATATCACGCAATTCCGACTTTATAACTCGCAATTGCAAGTTTGTATCACGCAATTGCAAGTTTGTATCATGCAATTCTGACTTTATAACTCGCAGTTGTGAGTTTATATCTTGCAATTCTGACTGTATCATTCGCAATTGCGAGTTTATATCATGCAATTCTGAGGAAAAAAGTCAGAATTGCAAGATAAAAAGTCACAATTACCTTTTCTAGTTTTTATTCAGTGGCGGAAACAAGCTTCCATAGTTATGTTTTTTAAACACTAGAGGGCCGAAATTGTAGTAGACCTTTAAATAAATTTACTATAATATACAATACATTTTTAAATATAAAATATACAAATATTTAGGTTATTAAGTTATGCAAAGTTGAATTTTCAGCAGCTATTACTCCAGTCCTCAGTGTCACATGACCCTTCAGAAACCATCAACCCTAAAAAGGACAAGTGGTTTGGGTTAGATTGTTTAATATGAAAATAAATGTATACATTTATAAAATGAGTCTTACAACAATGATGCATCTGATGCGCCATATACTTGCGCTGCTTAAAACTGCCAAGTAACCATTCCTGAGGTGAATTAAGCAAAATAAAGACGTCAATATTCCTATTTTCACTGTTTATTCATACAGTACTAAGGTGGTGGACAATGACTGTGGGTAAATCTCAATTTAGATGGCCCACTTTACAAGTCAACTTTACAGGGCACTATTGGACAATTGGAATGTACCTTGAGCATGCAAAGAATGTGTAAAAATGCAGATATCATATTATACTTGTTTTTGTAAATCAGCTCTGCGAAGCATGGCAGCTTTCATCAGTTTTAAAACAGCAGGAGTTCATGATTTTCTGTAACAAGCGCTGGCAAACCTACTGAGTTTAAGGGAAACAAGTGATGGGTATGTCTTCAGAAATCTGATGAAAGAGTCACTTTTTTGGCATTTCCTGCAGCTAATTTCACTGGGATGACATCAAAAGTTTAGTCATAACATTATGGATGTGGCATGAGGCATAGCTGAAATATGCAGATGATATCATTTGGTTGTGGTTGTGAGAACCCTTACTGCGAAACATCATTTGATTTACTCATGCATGGTGTCACTCGGCATGGAGCATCACAACAAGGAACTCGGTCATACACTCCTCGAATGAGCGTCTGTTGCTAGGCAATTACTGGAATCAAGAGACAGGATTTATAAGAGGAAAACATGTTTACCTTGGTACAGAACTTTTAAACAAATCATGCCGCTTTGAACATTCCACTCATTATTGTTTATAAAAGTTCATCTGGATCAGCTTCCGACTGATTTGTAGTGCATTTGAATCACATCAACATTCTACTGACTAAAAATAACTTTTGTAAAGGCATAAAAGTATAGAGCTGTAATATTAATGTGAAGAGCAATCTTTTTTTTCTTTCCTACAGAAACAATTATTTTGATCCCATAAAACAATTCTGTGTTCCATAAGAAATTATATAGAATATAGAAATATTGCATTGAAAATGGAGTGAGGGAGTGGGCTGCATTTGTGTGCCACTCTTTGGTAAATACATTTGTCACCAACCCATCAAGGCAATTCAAAACGCAATTGGTGAGCCAAACTTTTAAATAAAACTTTCGATTCGCCTTTATCTTTCTAGTTCAAGTAAATGGGTGAATGTTGTATGACTATTTGTGCTGATAGAGGCAATCAGAAGGAGCTAGCTTGAGTGAGATGGATGTTTTGGTTTCAGCAACAGCACAAGGCACAGAAAAGGCAGCTTGGCATTGGAGGTGCAATCACTCAACTGAGACTTTACTTACAGATCAATACATTCAAGCTGGAGGTCATCAGAGGTATTGCTGTTAGCCTGACCGCAAATGCAACACAGTCAAAGGAAGGCAACAACAAGTTTCAGGTGATCTACAGTCCAATTTGTTTTCCCCCTCACAGTATTTCATTATGGGTGGTCTCATAGAATGCTGCACTCATTTAAAGATCAGCCCTTTAGTTTGCTAAATGTGTGCTCAGTAATTTTTACTTATGTGCTTTAAATGGTTTACACATAAAGGATGAAAAATATGTTTAAATGTACACTCGCATGAGATGAAGAATCCAATCATATCAGTAGACTAATTAAAGTCTGAGCATGAAACGGAAGTTGCGATAGCCTTTTCTTCCCTATTGTGATGAACATCTGAGTGAAATAGCTTCTTAAGCAAGACAAAATGTAGGTCGGGACTTGAATTTGGAATCAATTGGATGGTTGTGGTTTGCTATTGATCTCATATGCTGTGATTGACAGGTTGATCCCGCCCTCACGCCAGTAAACACGTCATCAGAGAAGAGAAGAGACGTCACTACAAGTGGGAGGGGAAGTTATTTTGATTAAAGATTAAGAGGGCACGTGAATTTAAAAAAAAATGATGTGCATGGATAATTTATAATAAATACTGAAGAAAAAAAACTATTGTCAGTTTTGATTTCATGGTGACTTTAAGCTATTTGACATGAAGCAGAATCATGGCTAACGATAAATGGCATGTTTCTATGCAACATCAGCAACTGATCAGTAACATTGTTAATTTTGCTTTTGCATCTGCTTCCGCACCACATGTTGTCAGTGTAAGTCCGCAAGTGCATCTTTACAAAAGTTGCTTATATGGTTTACTGCAGGAATGCGTCCTAAAACCCCAAAACAAGTTGCAATGTTGAACTTCAGAAGTCAGTGGGTTTTTGTTTAAATGCTTGAAAGGTCTGTGGTTAACACAAGCACAATTCTTTTATTCTATGACATAAAACACATCAGTAATACCCCATTGTGATTTTTTTAGGCTTTTATGTGTCTTGAAAAAGGCTGACAAGTGGTTAAATGGAGCTAAAGAAGTTGTTTGGGACATTAAAACGTCATCACACTGGACATGTAATCTACAACCCGAATTCCGGAAAAGTTGGGACATTTAAATTTGAATAAAATGAAAACTAAAAGACTTTCAAATCACATGAGCCAATATTTTATTCACAATAGAACATAGATAACATAACAAATGTGAACAAAACTGTGAAATTTTACAATTTTATGCACAAAATGAGCTCATTTCAAATTTGATGCCTGCTACAGGTCTCAAAAAAGTTGGGACAGGGGCATGTTTACCATGGTGTAGCATCTCTTCTTCTTTTCAAAATAGTTTGAAAATGTCTGGGCATTGAGGTTATGGGTTTCTGTAGTTTTGGTGTTGGAATTTGGTCCCATTCTTGCCTGATATAGGTTTCCAGCTGCTGAAGAGTTCGTTGTTGTCTTTGACATATTTTTTCATTTAACGTTGCTTTAAAACCTTTATATATCTTTTAGCATTCATAGTGCTTTCCAAAACATGCAAGCTGCCCATACCATATGTACTTATCCACCCCCATACCATCAGAGATGCTGGCTTTTGAACTGAACGCTGATGACATGCTGGAAGGTCTCCCTCCTCTTTAGGACACGACATCCAACAAGAATGTCACAGCATCCAACAAGAATGTCAAATTTGGACTCGTCTGACCATAGAACACTTTTCCACTTTGAAACAGTCCATTTTAAATGGGACACGTTGGCGCTTCTGGACCATGTTCACATATGGCTTCCTTTTTGCATGACAGAGCTTTAGTTGGCATCTGCAGATGGCACGTCGGATTGTTTTTACTGACAGTAGTTTCTGGAAGTATTCCTGGGCCCATTTAGTAATGTCATTGACACAATCATTCCGATGAGTGATGTAGTGTTGTCTGAGGGCCCGAAGACCACAGGCATCCAATAAAGGTCTTCGGACTTGCCCCTTATGCACAGAGATTTCTCCAGTTTCTCTGAAACTTTTGATGATGTTATGCACTGTAGATGATGAGATTTGCAAAGCCTTTGCAATTTGACATTGAGGAACATTGTTTTTAAAGTATTCCACAATCTTTTTACGCACTCTTTCACAGCTCTGCCCATCTTTACTTCTGAGAAAATTGTAAAATTTCTCATTTTAAACATTTGTTATGTTTTCTATGTGTGAATAAATTTGAAAGTCTTTTAGTTTTCATTTTATTCAAATTTAAAAAACTTTTCCGGAATTCGGGTTGTAGAAAATAAATAAACATGTTTTTTTTTTTTAATCTTGTATTCAGCACAATAACAGCCTAATATTGCTTTTGGCAGCATTTTTGCTTCCCTTCTATTCTACATCCACTGTGCAGTTTTGTTAGTTTAGAGATACAATGCTGACAGCATGGCCCGCCTGTACCTCATTCTGCATATTTCCTAGCTTCGCTAATTAATAGGAAAGCCTGGGATTACAGGAATGATAGATGGCACAGTTTTGCAGGAGAAATCCTGTTGTAAATAGAAGTGCTTCCAAAACCCTCAGGGAAGATGGAAAACTAGGGTAACATCCAATTTGATCTTTCCAAAAAATCCTCCTGTTTCCAAGGAGAAAAATGATTCAAGAGCATGATTCCAAAAACACACATTCGTAGAGTCAAAAGAAAATGCAATAACTCAATGTTTTATGTATATAGATATTTTCATGTAGCATGACAGGAAATCCTGTGTGCATTCAAATAAATCTATCTGATAACACCCATATCACAGAATTGCATTTCCCCCTTTGTTTCAAGCTGTTCAGATGTGGGAACCAGAAATTCCCTGTCTTTTATTCTGGGCACAAACCTTTCTTTCATGATCCAGGCGGCAGTGGAAGGTCTTGACCCCACTTCCACAGCCCTCGTCTCCTCAATACCTGACGCTTGGCTTGCCTCCGCGTGGATTATTGCAACACTCCATGCAGGCACTTTGATGTAATAACTATGTGCAACTTGAAGGCAGAATGAAATCTCACCTGATGGAACACAGAATAGACAGACAGATGGATGGAATGTTTCAGCAACACCACAATATCTGCAATCATCATGCAACAGTTGCTTGCTTCGTTTACAGAAAATAGAAGATCGTGCAAAGCATGACTTCCACTTCTTTTTGTCTTTAGATAACTAATTTTCTGTAGTTGTTTATGTTAAGAGTGCAATGCTATACATACTCTATGGATGTGCTACCAGTGCTATACATTAAAGGGTTAGTTCACCCAAAAATGAAAATTCTGTCATTAATTACTCACCCTCATGTCGTTCCACACCTGTAAGACCTTTGTTCATCTTCAGAACACAAATTAAGATATTTTTGATAAAATCTGATGGCTCAGTGAGGCCTCCATTGACAGCAAGATAATTAACACTTTCATATGCCCAGAAAGCTACTAAAGACATATTTAAATCAGTTGATGTGACTACAGTGGTTCAACATTAATGTTATGAAGTGACGAGAATACTTTTTGTGTGCCAAAACAACAAAATAATGACTTTATTCAACAATATCTAGTGATGGGCGATTTCAAAACACTGCTTCATGAAGCTTCGAAGCTTTACGAATCTTTTGTTTCAAATCAGTGGTTCGGAGCGTGCCAAAGTCACGTGATTTCAGTAAATGAGGCTTCGTTACATCATAAGTGTTTCGAAATTTCAATGGTTCACCACTGGGGGGCATGACTTTGAAAGTTTGATACACGCTCTGAACCACTGATTCGAAACATGCACAACATGCACACTGCTTCATGAAGCAGTGTTATGAAAAACTGGAAAAACTGTAATAGAAAATGGTACTGTTATATGTACCATTTTTTAGAAGTAAAAAGAACAAATCATCTTATAATTTACAGTAAAAAAGCGTAAACTGACATTCCGACATTCTGGTTTTTAATTTTAATAATTTCTTCTTAGTTTTTTTTTTTCTTATCAGTTAAGTACATAAGGGTTTATATTAATGTTGTTAATGTTATTATGATCTAATGTTGTTAAATAAATGTTTCTTGCATTATTTTAGTGTCGTGTGTTACCATGATGGTGTTTTGTGTTGCTTTTCCAGCAGTCTCATTATGGTGGATGTCATTGTATGTATGAAAGTATGCAAAACAGATTTTAGCATGTCCTTGCTAATTCAGTGCCTGCTTTGTTTTTGGAAGGCTCTTAAAATGTTAAATGGACTGTTTTTCCCAATCTGTTTTCTTTCATATATTGTACCTGTTTTTGAGTCAATGTGAGGTCTTGTTGTGAACATTATATTAAAGTAATCTGGATTCCCCACATACTAATCACTAAAAAGTATGATGTTGAATGGATATGATGTATGTTGTATGTGTTTTATCTTAGTCTTTAGAAGCTGGCACTTGTTTTCCAACCACCTGGACTGGTGTTGTGCCATCTAGGCCCTGTTTCCACCTGGTTTTAAAGGTGCTCTATGTAAGAATGACAGCTAGTGGTTGAAATGGGTACTGCAGCCCAAATTCAAAATATTGTTTGCCCCGCCCCCTCCTCCTCCTCAGACTTGCCAGTTTGAAGACACACAACAGGAGCGAGCTCAGTTGACATTGGAAGGCGAGGAGACTTACACACTATAAGATAATTAGTTGATTTATTGATTTATGATGAGTTGATATCGCATTTTAATATGCTCCCGTTCATAGAGATTTTTAGATGGATGCTGAGACTTTTTAGGTCGGGTAGAATCTGCGATCTCTGACCCAGTTTGTTCGCTGGCTTCCATGGCTGCAATTCGATGCATGTGTTTTCATGTTGTGCTTGGAAATTTTTTTGTCTTCAAACCAAACTTGGGTCTTCAGCAGACAAAGTTTAAATCCCATCTGGTTAGCGCACTTCCCATAATGTTTATGCATAAGGTCAGTTGGCAGAGAGTAGGTGGTCAGCTGTGACTGTTTAAACACATTCGACCACATGAGCGTCTACACTACGAAAGCAATCCGGTCTGGAAGTGGTCGAAAGTGGACAAGCTCAAAACATTTTAGTCCCCGTTTACACCTGTATTTAGAGTCATCCACTTGTAATCCAATTGACAAAAACGCGTCTTAATACCAGGTGTAAACAGGGCCTGAATTTGAGATCGGTTTTCTCTTTTGTCTATAATGGGTAAACCACATCACATACTGGATCCAAGAATAAACCCTAGTTTTGGTGTATTAATCCTTTACAACTATCCATACAATAAATGAGGTAATTTTGTTCGGAAATGCACAAAAAGGGTTGTGTTGTCTTTATCAACTTCAACAGGCAATTAATGTTATAGCTGTCCTAGCAGGCTACACTTACACACCTTGATCTGTTTGAAAGTGTCACCTACTGATGGATTCAATGCATCAGATTTAGCTGATGGCAGCTACAAACAAATGGACGAACACAGAGTCCGAAGACGATGGGTAATTCACTAAGAATGGATTGCAAAGACTGATAGTGTCATTTATTTGCACCAAATCCACTAAAGGAATTGACTCCGATGCAAATCACCCCAGTGCGTTGTGCTGAACATAATTTGCAAGGTACAATTGTCAATCTTGTTGAGAGGATAGAGTCTAGAGCAGACTAGCATGATCTGACATACTTTACTGAGGGCGTATAGACTCCCAACATATGAATGGCTCCTTAAATGCGAAAAGTGTGCTCAACTAGACCTTGTCTGGTTATAATGCTTCATCGTTTGATGAGTTACTGCTGATATGATCACTAAAATGTACAAATTCTATTTACAAAATACATTACATTGGTAATATCACAGTGTTATTAATATATTAATCTTATTCTAAGTTTTAGATGCTGTGTGATTTTTACACTTCACAGCTGTAGATTCTCAGATTAAGTTGATTGAAGATCAATTAACTTCATTTAAAGCTTTAAAAAAATATGACTCGCTCTTGGTCTGCCATCACAACAGCTGGAAAGTTGAATTTATTGTAGTGTAGTCGTCTTTGCTAACAATGAGAAAAGAACCCATAAACACCATTGAAATCAGTAGTCTCGAAAATGATGCAAGTGGAGTATTAGGGCTCCTTAAATGGAGTCCAGAACGAGTCCTGAACAGCCAAATACCACTTGGGAAATAAACATCTTGAAATAGGCATGGGGCCAGGAAATGGATTTCATTGCAGAACTAATCAACATGGGCCATTTTAGAAGGGAACAATTTAGATTTGGATTGGATCTTTACTGATATTAGAGTTATCAACATGTCTCATGCCAGCCAATGTAATTTGATCCTTCATGTCCACACCAAATCCTGGCAGATGTCAGCGGATCCAGCTAGGACTTGTGCAGGTTTGCCGTGGTATTAAGCGGGCTAACCAAAGTAAACTATTACATTTATCCAGTGATGTGGTTTGATTGAAATTCAGATGATCTTTCACTAGTATCATAAGGAATCTGTCAGCACAAACTCAGGCTACAAACACATGTCATGAGCAAAGCTGGATTCTGTTTAGGCTTCTTCACAATGCAGAAACCCATAAGCCATTTATTCCATTGGCAGCTAAAGAGAATTATGCCTCTCGTAAAGCCGCTGCATCAAAAAAGGAATACCCCATAGTGTGAGAGTGATTCAGTAGGCTGAACTGAATTTGAGGAGATCTGAAGACTTAGATGAATGCATGTCTTGCCAGTACGTGTCAAACTTTAAGACTGTCCCATGATTATATGGTTACAATCTTAAAGAATTTCTCTCTGCATTGGTTTCTCACTGTGCAACGTGCAATCTGTGCAGCTGAGACACAAAAAGAAATATGAATTATCCATTTCGCCTTTCTAGAAGTCATTGTATGACTTAAAAACATATATATGTAGTTTTGCTCTAAGCAAAGTTTGTCTGGGGCCCCTGTCAGTGCATTCATAAAAACCAAACACAATCTCACAGCAATTCGTAACTATTTTACATTTTGCTGAATTGGTGGCTAATTCTTGTGAATTTGTACGATCTCATTTGTACGTTCACTGGGTTTAAAGCCCAGTGATGGGTAGGTTTAGGGGCAGGGTTAGGGGTGGTCCTTCATAATGAGATTCATTTGAAAATCATACATTTTTGTACAAAATGTACGAAATCGTCACCTCGTAAAATAGTTACATTTTCCCATGAGATCGGGTTGAAAACCCCAAAATAACCCTAATCTCTTCTTTCAGAGCAGTTTTACTGTCAACAACAACAGTAAGTTGAAACATTCAGTAATACAATAAAAAAATAAAATGACAAACAATAGGACAAATACAACAGATATGCAAAAGATATGAATGAAATAAACAATTTAGACTACTAATGAAAATAACTTACTATACAGAAATGAAAAAACACATTGCAGTCTTCACTGTATTAATTAAATATTGATTGTTATTAAAGTTACTAAAGTTATTCAGAGAAGAACAGTGAATGATTCACTCTTTTTTTGTTGTTGTTTGAGAATAACATTAAATGACAGACACAGCAGAGGATTTATTAGGCTGCTGTCACTTTAAGACTAAAAATTCGATTACTTTCCTAACTGTTCATGTTCACTTAAGACATAACTGACTGCGTCTAGATAAAAACTCACTGAGATGGACATATTGAGTGTATTTGATGAGTGTATGAGCCCAAAGTAGCCTAGACTACACTTGTCTATGTTTCTCTCCGTCTTGGATCGCACGAACAGAAAGTTGAACAGTGTCTCTTTCGTAGCTCAATATGCTTTAGATACACGTTAGATGAATTGACTGATTTAGGTGTTACGTAGAAAGGATGACAGCGCACCACTTTAAGGAACAAGAAAGGAACAGAATACTTCACAATCGTTTGAAACCAAAATCAAAAAACGATACTGAAAGACAGCCCTAGGGCCCTCCAATACACCTGGCGTAATGCAATGCCAGGTGCAACGCAAGTGTTTTTTTTTTAGTTTCAGCCCGATGCAGTTATCATTTTCACGTCCAACGCCCATGTTGTTTAAATAGCAAACGCACTCGCGCCCATCTGTTCGCCCATGTGATTGCTGGTCTGAAAACGAGGTGTGTTCAGGTGCATTGTTGGCGTGTTGCTATTTTGAGGCAACTGAAAATGACTGCACCATTGACCAACAAAAACCTGGTCTAAAGTCAACACCGCAGTATTTTTTTGTTATTTAAAGGGCGCGTTAGTAATTTGCGCCTATAGTACACTCTACTTGTTACACACACAGTGACGCACAGCAGCACACAAACATGTTAAAATTTAAAAATAAAAGGATTCCTGGAGAAGCATTCAGTCTTTGACACTCTGATTGGTTTATTGCACGTTATGCCCAAAACACACCCATTACTCATTAAGAGACTAGGTACAACCCTTTTGGACCATGCACCTGGCGCGCCAACCATTTTTTCCGTCATTAAACTAGCAAAAGTGGATTCGGATACACCCTGCGCCATGCGCTTCAGACCATGCGCTTAGATCGTTCAAATAGGACCCCTAATCATTAAATCATTCTTGAGAGCAAAGGGGGCCCCCTGGTGGTTCGGGGGCCCTACACATCTAACATACTTTGAGTATAGAGAGGACCGGCCCTGTTTTGAATGAACAACTGGGTGACCACATTAATCTTGAACAGGTAAATTAACCATAAATAGACTACTATACTACTACTAAAATCAAGAATAAACTTAATTTATGTAACCAATTTTAAAACATAGCAATGAAAAGCAGTTTAAATAAATATTCCTTTATAATAAAGACTTAAATACACACAGAAACTATAACCAGCACATATGGATCATCTGTGCAACAGTATATTTCCCCATTCAGAGTTTTTGTTGGCTGATCTCTCATTCACTTGTCTGCTTTATTTCAGCAATCACACATAATGAAAGAGTTTCATTGCGTTCAGCATCTGGTCTTTTGGCAGCCGTTGCTGAACCTGAACCTCATGTTGGACTTTCCTCAAGTTGGCGTGAAAAGTGTTAGCATTTACTGTTATCATGGCACATGACAGTTACTTTTAAGCTCGTAATACTATTGATCATTCGCAGACTTGGATTGGAAAACACTCATTCAGACCGAACAGTGTGGTTTTTCACACATTTCTGTACGTTTAAAGGAAAACCAGTGTTTTTAATAGATTATTTGAGGAAAAAGGGGGCAGGTGCACACTGAAACTCCTCATGTTTTATGCTGCTTTGACAAAGAAAATAGCCTGAATTTCCTGTTGTACTGAGATCAAGAGCAGTACTTTTTAATGTGCCACATTCTAATCTTATTTATGCAGCGGCCAAGATCTCCTGATGCCAAATACCATCAAAACCGACAGCTTTGATGCTGGAGCCAAAGCATTAAAAAAACTGGAATGTGGTAGTGCCTGCAAGTGCCAGGTGTATATCACCCTGTAATTAGGCCTGAAATGAATTAAATCTGGGTATAAAATACTGTATGAAATGTGTGATGCTGGCATTACAAATATTAGCTTAATATGCACAATGTCTGACCAGAGCAACTACATGAAAAACAACGTTTTATGGACAGGTGTGATTCTCTGATGATTTTTCTCTACATCAAAAAGAGTGCTTCAGATCTCTTACCCCTTGCAGGTGATCCCTGAAAATGAAAGACACACTTTTATCCTCCGCACATGTTTTGGTGTGTCAAAGTATCCCATTTTCTTCTAGTGTGTAATAAGTTGACAGTGTGTTTGGCACTCAGCAGGAACAGCTCTGAGGAACATGAAAATGACCTTATTATTTTCTCTCCAATGACATCATTGCTCATCTGCAAGGTGTTAATTTGAATTTGTGGAAGTGAGCCATTTCCTTCAAATTAGTTTAACTGTTCTTAGGCTCGTTTCCTCTGTTATAACAGGCCCACGGTGCTTTATCTTGAAAACAGACGATCTATCTTAACTAGAATTTGCGAAAGAAAAAGAAAAATAATTACAAAACACCACAGTGAATTGGCCTCATGTCAGTATGACAATGGGAAAACAAAATATTAATCTTTGAAGTGATGAAACGCAGATAATTACAACCTTTGTTTTGTGAAAATGTAATTGCAACATTCAACATTAAAAGCTCTCATTAATGACAACGGGTGATATATTGATACTGTGCAATTACAATACAGAACAGCCAAAAGAAAGAAAGAAAAAAGTGTTAACTACTTTACATGCTATGAAATAATCACTGTTTGCCGCTTTAAGGGCGGCTGTCAGAATAAAACCCTTTAGAGAATGATGAGCAGTGCAACACACAAAAAGAAAAAGATCCATAATGCACAAAAAGTCTAATATTCATTCTGCATTATTAAGGTGGATTTATATTAAATATTAAAAGGATCATATGCTGTTTTAATATTCATAGGACTGAACTTTTACTGAAATATTGGTGAAATGCTTTTATGTGCGCTTGGCTGGAGAGCTGATCTGATTAAATTTCATTGTTTGATCACCTTCTCGTGCTCTGAGGGTGAATGAGTTGAATTGAGTCCAGGTCTCTGTTTTTAAACAAGATCATAAATCTAAAAATGCTTTTTTTGTGTTATACTATAATTTATTGTGTTAGGGCCTGTTCACACCAAGTATGATTACTATAATGATTATCATTCTAAATTTAAAAGAATAGCAGAGTCTATACCACAACTATAATGATAACGGTGCATAGGAATGATATTGTTGGAATCGCTTTCAAAATGATTTTTACCAGCTGATGAGCAATAAAAACATTGACAGCCAATCAGAATCCGTCATGCTTTAAAGAGCTCGAGTATTTGAAGTGGCAGACGAGAAAACTGCAGCGTGTCCTTAGAATTAATAGAATGTTAGTGTGTGTTCATGTGGATGCTATTATAATTATTGTTATAGTTTTCTTTATAGTTCATCATGTGCTGTTCTTTATGGAAGCTTGTTTTTTGCAACTTTTTCTCTCACAATTCTGACTTTTTTCTCAGAATTGCGTGATATAAACTCACAATAACGAGTTATAGGTAAAGTAAACATTGCATGATATAAAGTCAGAATTGCAAGATATAAAGTCACAATTGCGTGATATAAAGTCAGAATTGCACAATATAAAGTCAAAATTGCGAGTTATAAAGTCAGAAGTCTGTGATGTAACGTCAGAATTGCGAGTTATAAAGTCAGAAATGCAAGATATAAAGTCGCAATTGCATTTTATAGTCAGAATTGTGAGATATAAACTCGCAATTGCGTGTCATAATGTGCAACTGTGAGGTAAAAAAGACTAATGTTTTTTCTCAGAATTGTGAGTTTATATCACGCAAATCTGACTATAAAATGCAACTGCGAGTTTATATCACACATTTTATAACTCGCAATTCTGAGAAAAAAGTCAGAATTGTGAGATATAAAGTCAGAATTGCGTGATATAAACTCGCAATTGCGAGAGAAAAAATCTGAATTACGAAATTCTGACTTAATTTCCCGCAATGCTGACTTTATAACGCGCAATTGCAAGTTCAAATCTTGCAATTCTGAAAAATAAAGTCAGAATTGTGAGATCTAAACTCGCAATTGCAAGAAAAAAAGTCAGAATTGTGAGATAAAAAGTTGCAATTACCTTTTTTATTTTTTTATTCGGTGGCAGAAACAAGCTTCCATAGTTCTTTAATAAATAAGAACTTAAATATAAAAGTAACTTAAAATGCTTTCATTACTTTGCCTATTTTTATCCAACATTGTTCCATAGATTCCAAACGAAGCCAAAACAGAATCAACTTTAAGCAACAAATTGAGTTCAAACTTCATTCCAGAGTGAATCAGTGTTTTGAACGCATTCGTTGAGCGACTCACTAATAAAGTTTTAAAGGGATATTTCACCCAAAAATGAAAATTTGCTGTTCACTTACTCACCCTCGGGCCATCCAAGATGTAGGTGACTTTTTTCTTCAGTAGAACAGCAAAGAAGATTTTTAGCTGAACCTGTGGTCCACAGCAATTCATATAATGGAAGTCAATGGGTGCCGTCACTTTGAGATTCAAAAAAAAAAAAAAAAATACATGCAAACACAAAATGAATACCTGTGACTCCTGACAATACATTGAGGTCTTAAGAAGTGAAACGCATATGTCATCAAGGATCTCTCATTTCAGAAAAGTAACCATTACATTCCAAAGTCATAGTGAAATTACAACAATTTATGCTTCACAAGGAATAATGGTCAATTTTATAATATTTACTTTTCTGAATGTATTTTCAAAATGATTATTTCCCACCTTCTCTCTGACCCTAATTAAACGACTTATTTATTTTGTTATAAGAACTTTTAGGGTCATAGTGAAATGATCGGGTACCTTGTTAAAAAATAAACTTAAATAAATGCTGGGGTTGCCTTTGGATATGTGAATATCAAAATAATCTGGTCCTATTATATAAAAAGCTCCCATTATTCTGTTGTAATAAGTACCAACTGTGCATGAGAGGCCTTTCCTTAAGCAATGTGTTCACAAAGTAACTTTTGCATTCAGAAAGAGTGAACCTCTGTTTTGGGCCTTGAGAGAGAACTCTAATTGGATTAAAGAGGGGGTTGAAGCCCGCTTTATCCGCTTTTGTGGTCTTTTAGAGTCGAATGAAGCTTAAGACTAACTGCTGGGTTACAGCTCTGACTGGATTACCATGAAACACCTTGACCAATTAGAACAAGGGCAGGTATCATGCTGGTTCTTTACCCCTCTAAAAAAATATAGGACTGCTCTTGGCATCTGACTAATACGCCCTCATTAACTGACAGTGACTCTCATTTGCCATAGAGCCAACTCTTTTGTTCTTCTTTCCCTCGTAAAAGTAACGTGATCTGCCTTACCTTGACCTCTCCTCCACTGAGAGCTAATCAGGCTCACCTGTGTGCTCTCCCCAGCGGCTAGAGAGCGCTAACTCAGCAACACCTGATAAGGTTTCGATCCCTCAGGTAAATACCAGAGGCCAAGGACCCTCCTCAAGATGGTCTTGCAGCCTGAGTGAGGCTTGTGGGACGCAGCGAGGTGAGCTGTTGTTCTGCTCTCTCGCTCGTGAAAGACATTAGCCATGCTCTCTGACATCCATAATGTTGTCTATTGTAGCTGAAAGGAAATAGTATGAGTTATTGATAAAGAATGAAACCTAATGGTAGAATCCAGTTGAGGGTAGTTAACAAGTAAGGAACATCTCTGACACATATTTATATGCCATCTTTGATCCAGAGTGCAAATTACAGAGGGATTTTTAATAAATTCATTGACCAAAGAAACCCTAAAAGAAAAAGCAAGGGACTGACATGAAATAATGAATAAGGTGATACTTTAAGTTAAGGATTACATTCATGACCATTCTTATTTTTAGACTGTTCATGATGCCAGTTATCAAATAAATCTAAAGAGATTGTATTAATCATAACTAAAATGTCTTATTCTAGTTATTCTAACATGCAGAGAAAACAAAAACACATTCATTTGTTGACTTTCCAACCAATAGCGTGAGTTTGGAGGCGGGACTTCCAGTTTGATCAAATCCGGGGCACGTTTGAATGAATTGTTTATAAATCAATGGCTGAATTCGAAATAGCATACTATGAGTGAAATAAGGTCTGTGGTAAACAACTTGACGATACTTGAACGTTTTGCTCTACAACATATATTACACACACCCGTATCAAAAACGTGAATTTTGAAGCTGTTATGATTATTTTAAAAAAAGGAATGTTTCAAATAAGTAACTAAGAACGTTTGGGGTGTGAGTTGTAGAGCAAAGCGTTCAAGTATCGTCAAGTTATGTTTACCACATGCCTTATTATTCATAAATTGAAAAACCCCAATATAAATCCCCAAAGGGAAAATCTCAAGAAACCAGTTTCATAGGTATGTAGAGTTGGGTGTCATCCACGTAACAGTGGTAGGGGAGAGCGGGGCACAACCTAACGCTTTTTGACTTTCTCAGTTTGTGTAAATCTACTTAGGGTTCAGGGAATTTCTTGTTCCACATTAATTTCACACATGTCTGGTACAAATATGTGGTTTGTTTCATTAATACAGTGTATACTTTTTTTCTTTATTTACCCAGAAAGAAGGGAAGTGAAATGTGACAACATGCCCCATAGGTGGGGCACACTGTAACATGTGATGGGGCACGTTGTAACATGACCATATGACAGCTAAAAATTTTATCTGATTTAATTAAAAATATATATACATGACAAACTAAAATATTTTGTCAATAAAAGACAATAATTCTTTTTTTCATATAAAATAATAGCATTTTTTTTTTTTTTTTTTACAAAAATTCAAATTTAAATAATTTTGTAGTTTGACAATGAACACTCTGCAAAACACAGCTATACAGCACTGGTCAAAACAATACACCCAAACAGATGAAGAAACATATCCAGACATTCAGAAAAACACAGAGCTGAACAAAAACACTCCCTCCCTCCCTCCACTCACAGCTCTCACAGAACACAAGATAAATAGACGAGCCAGTAAAATGCTGAACATTTCTTGAAATAATATTTTCTGGATGTTCAGGTTCTTCCTGTCAGTCTTTATTCACCTTTTTTTCCCATGGTTTCTCAACAGAAATTCATAAAAGTTAATTATGCCAGTTGTATCATAACTGTATAGTATAGTTCTAATAGTGAGGCACATTGTAACAGTGTTCCAACGAACCCAATCTGTGCAACTGGAATTTAAACCTGGTTAGTGTCTTCTGCTAGTTAGTGAAGCATTAAAGAACTACCCAAACTGCTAAACAACAGATTGGAGATTAAAATAATATCAGATTTGTCTAATTTTAAATACAAACAAAAATATAGATGAAAATTTGCTTAAGTAAGAAATTTACTTTTGCTATTGTTAAATAAATGTTCAGTGATATCTTCCAAAGATTTTTGAATTTTGGCGCAGTTTTTTCTCCATATATTGTCGATGTTGCAACTAGTAAATACGTTAAGTTTCTTCATGCTAGCGTGTGTGGAAGTATTCAAACCATGTGTGTTACAACTAACCCCGCGTTAGTTTGTGCCCTGCCCTCCCCTAAGACACACCAAATCTACTAAAAATTTCCAGGTGAGATAAAAGAATCATATGGTCCACAAAGTCAAACGCCGGGCTCAAATTTAAAAGCACTAGTGTCGCCAGCGTCTGTACACATTAAAATGTTGTTAAAAACTTTTAAAAGGGAAGATTAAGTGCTATCTACCTCCTCATTGTCCTCCTGAAATAGTAAGAAATAGTACTTCGGTCAGTTTGCCACCACTAGAGCACATAAATCACACACTTCACCTTTAAGAATCAGAGGAGACTCGTCTGACAAGGACAATTTACAATACTGTACGTTACCAGTACAATATTCTCCTGAGAGGGGTTTCTTGGCCTATTTTTCAAAAAACAATAATGATAATGACTTTCTCCTGATTTTGAGATGTTAAATAATTATGATTTTGCCAAAGGTCAATAATAACACAACTGCTGACATTCTCATTTGGCACATTCTAAATTGTTAAACATTGATCTATGGTTTAATATTTGCCATCCAACAGGCACGACAAAGGTTTTTTTTTTTTTTTTCTTTTTTTTTTTGACAGAGAACCATAATGCGTTCTGACATGCAAGTGATTACTTAAATAAGGAGTGACAGTAAATGCATATATGAGCATAGGAAATGGGTCTCAGCCAGTTGAGATGAATTGCTAGATTAGGATGCACGACGGGATCGAATAAGAGAGAACATGAATAATATCAATGCAGAATTAGGGAGATGCACCCATTAAAGTAGTTATGAGGTTACATAAGCAAGCTAATTTACAATATGGCTGCCAGAGAAATGGAATACAAAGGAAATAGTAAATTATGATGCCAAAAGACGCCCAAAGGTGAATGCATTTGCTCGGGGAAAGAAATGAAACAACTTCATCCTGCTGTTTAATGTGATAACATATTCCGCAATATATATAGATGAGAAGGCTAACAGGGAATGTACTGTACATTAAAAAAGACGCTAATCACCCTCCATTATAAAACTAGATGTCTTAATGCAGTCTTAATGTTTTATTAAACCCTGAAAAGTGCTTTATTTCTTAGCAATTCAAATTAAATACATTGATGCATTTCCCATAATGCATTGTTGAAGGGATATGAGGTCAGATCAGGGGAACTCTGAATCACCTTCCATTAAGATCAAAGAGAAGACACACTTTGGCCATAGTACCCACAATCCCACCTGCTTCTCCTCCTCCTCTCTGCTCAGAAGCTGTTGTTTTGTCACTGAGCCATGATATCCCAGCATTCCCTAATGAGATTAGATGGCCACTAATGAGCGCTACAGTGGGTAAAATAAGTGTGCTGTGAAGGTCAAAAATTTCACTTCAGATTGTGCTGTTGGACTTCAAGAATCATTAACTAATAACAAACAAATGATTTATGAGAGAAACGGAATTTTTGTTGGGGGTTTCCCTTTCTTCATTCTATTTTTAATGAGCATGAAAATATGGAAGTGATACTGAGACCTGGTGCAATAACATGCAGTGAGCTGTATTGATTAAGATCCTTGATATTATTTTGGCATATGTTCACACGGCATGCGTTCAGATGGACTAGTTTGGGTCTGGATTTACCTTGAGTAAGTAAATGTTTAACTATATACGGCAAACATGTTACCTATGAGAATAAAGAACTTCTTTTATCCGTTTTTTTTTTTTTTTTGTATGATGGAACATAATATTTGCTTTTCCAGACTGATCCTTCCAGTTCTGCGTCTCAGAAGAAGGTCTGTAGTCAATGTATATACACTGTCGATGTGAGGTCATACCATTTTTACCACGGGATTGAAATGCAATGAACCGTTGACCTATATTGGATTCAAGACGAGAATTCATCTAAGATTTCCCCCTGTTCAAACACTCATGTTTAACCCCACTGACCTTTCATCAAGAGAAATTAATTTTCTTTATTTGTCACAGGGAAAAAGTTGCATTGCTGGTGAAATGTTCACCCGAGCATCAGCATTTTCTTATATTGACATTCATTTTTGATTCTAAAAGAGTGTAAATCCCCTGTTAGCCAGTAACCTCACGGTGCAGTTTCAGTGAGATATAATCAACATGCAATTTGCTAAGTGGACAGAACTATCATTTTTGTTAAATGTGCATATTAGCAAGGCAAATATTGCTTGTCACAGTGTTTCAACCGACAGCGTCCAATACATCTTCCTATCAGAGCTGAAAGATGCTTGTCACAGCTAATGTTTTCTGTCCACAATTGCTGCTTGAGTGAGCCCACGGAGATGTCACGTAAAAGCCAAGACTGTGCGACATCAACGGTCTTTTATGTTTAAACTGTCAGGCCTTAGCTAAGACTTTGGTTGCAGCTGGCAAAGTTGACGGAGCGATCAGTTGTGTCATGTTCTGACATACTCATTGACACTCGAAATTAAAATGGTTACCATTCAAACCCAATCAAGCACTTGCACTAATATTAGCAATGTTTTGCCTGGAAATAAAAAAAATAATCAAGGTTATTTTGGCAGTACAATTATACACTGTAAACCTTAATGCTCAAAATAATTAATTGGTTTGAGTAGGGTAAACTTAAATTAAACAAATTTGATCAATCAAATGAACTTTTATGCGTATTTATGCATATTTCTTTTGAGTACACAAAACTGAAATTGTTTCATTGTTTTGAGTTTTATGAACTTCCTCTTTTAATTTAGACAAACTTAAATTTAACTGAAACTGAAACTGGGCTGGGATTTCTATTTCCCAGCATGTTTTGCCATGACACTCGAAAGGGAGAGTGCAAGATTGATCCTAAGTGGGAGAATTTGATTTGCTATGATAATTTAGAAGAGTTTCTTGGGGGTTATCATCATGGTGATGAGTGGAGCATGAGCTTGGTTTGAGAACAGGTAGGCTTATATGTTTAATGCTCTATATTGCCACACTCATACAACAATTTCTATGTTATGATAATGCTGATCATAGCATTGTGTTACCAATTAGCAAGTTTGCATTTACTGAATTAGACTGAAGTTATTTATAAAATATTTATAAAATATTTAAGTTGAGATCACATGATCATTTTAAGTTGAAGGTATGAATTAGCTTACTCAAATATTTCAAGTTAAGAGCAATTAAAATGTGTGAGTACAAAATAAAAATCTGCCAGTTCTGCTTGCTTAAACTTTGAATTTCTTAACTTAAATTGTGATGTAAGTGATTAACTCAAATTTTTTGAGTTTCGCCAACTTTTTCGGGTTTACGGTGTAAGGGAGCACTAAATAATGAGCTTTTTGAGTCACATCATAACAACAAGATAGTAGTATTAGTATTAACTTAATTTAATACTTAATTTAGTATTAACTTTTTCTCATACACAATCTAAGAATGATCAGAACTTGAGGATTTCTTGTCTTTTTCAAACTGGATTTTAAACAGAATATACAGAAAATTTGAGTTTACCAATATTTTTAAAAACATTTATCGAATTTAATATTTTTACTGTTTCATTTCGGTTTCTAAAGATTGGAAATCATGAGGTTACTTATAAGCAGGCCTATTTTGTTCTATCCACCTTATTTTTCAGGTAAAGGCCTTTGCACACTGAGTCCGAAATTTGCGTCCAATATTTTCGCACGTTAAAAAATAAATACGACCTCACGTTGTGTCAATCACGTTTACACACTGCCTCCAAAACTTTCGTCCGTCATAAAAAAATTGGGATCAGGTTCGATTTTCTGCATTTTTCGCATCCGTGGCATGCATTTTGAGAGACGTTTTGACAATTCAGAGCCACCGTACAAGCAAACGGCAAAATCCCCAATGCCATCTGACAAGTTGATCCACGTCATCTACAGCACAAAGCAGCAGCACTGTATGACAAACAAAGTTCGGAAAGAGACAGAATATAAAGAAAGATTGTGCCAGTATCCCTAACAAAGCATCAAACTGAGCCACTGACATCCTGAAGTAAACTTTGAAACGCTCAGGATAATCACGCAGCTCCTTGATGAGGTGGAACTCTCCTTCCTCTCTACTCAATCTCAGGATTGGATGGACCCAATATTTCCTCTGTCTTTTTAAGAAGAGAGAGGACAACTAAATCATGCTCACTGATTGAAGACTTCATTTTGTATTATTTTGCAACGGATTCATTAATACGCATCGGACTCAGCGTGCAGTGTGCGTGATGAATTTTTAGGATCACGAATACGAAAAAACGCATACGAAAATTTCGGACTTAGTGTGCAAAGGCCTTAAGAGCGGGAACGGCCATTTGTAAATCGAATGTGTCTGGCTTCCGATGTCAGTTATTTTTAGCTACAAGACGGCTCGTTACGCTGCTTGATATTGCAAACTGGTATTTCCTACCATATTATTTTAATGTATTGTCTTAATTATAAACACACTGGTTTGTAGTTTTACAGTTTTTTACACTTTGATATTCTTCTTGTTTTCCCTTTAGCAGCTAATAAAATGGAAGTCTCGCACATTCACGGAAAACTCCTTACTTCTGAGTTGAAAAATCGATAGTTATTCCTTGTTTTAAAGAGTAAGAAATAAAAAAATCTGTCTTTTACACCTAAAATTACTCTTATAGTTGGCAAGAAAATATTAATATTCATAAAAATATTATACATTTTTGTCATTATTATTTTTAATTAATAATTGTATTTATTTAAAATCACATTATTTATTAATTCATTCATACAAAAAAAAAAAATTCCCGAGAGAATACTTTTTTGGGGGAATGAGATCATTTGCTTTTCTCAGACAGCAAAACCATTGCCAAAATCATCGTATAGTCTACAGTCTGAAGAAAATGGAGATGTGTGGTGAGTAATGATTCACCTGATATCTAATCATGAGTCTGATGTTTGAATGCTGCACATGCATTTTTGAACAGACTCTCTCTTAACTTCTCTATTCAATCACTGTTCAACTCACACACACGCGTTATCAAGTGTGTATCCATTTAGCTCCAGGTTCAAAGCATCTCATGAAACAAAATTAGCTGGCCTTTAAGATGTGTTTCACGGGGCTGCTAAGACGTCCACTAGCTTTTCCTCTGACTTGGAGAACTTTGACGTATGGGTTGTGCCAGTTTTTGTGAAGCTAATGAAAGTATGGGCTCCTCTATTAACCTCAGAGAGGAAAGGGGAGGTAGTTTGATGCATTCAGATTGGCAATACCCAATATTTCACCACGACAGGCATTAGCAATGAATAATTAAGTGTTTAATATAATGTTCGTGAAGAGAGGGAGATAAAGGAGGGTAGCGGGGAAAGGGGAATGATTAAACTATAATTGATTATCCTTAAAACCAATGCACTATTACAGAGTTCTCGATAGTGAAAGTGTTTGTGTGTTTGTGTTCAGAAAAATGGCTTTTTGATGGCACTGTCAGGACAGTTGCAGTCATTAGCTTTGAGAACTCTTCTATGATGGAATTCAGAGGCCTGGCGTGTTGAGATCATGAAAATTTAAGTGGGGAATTTATACCAGAGAGACCGCCGCCCCGGCAGTGACTCGTGAATGCCCGGGGACACATGTTTTCACAGGGCGAGACGCTGGACTGATGTGGCTGCTGATAAAGAGTTCAGAAACTAGAGTTGTTTGCACTCTGACGGCAGTGAGAGAGCTGCTCAGTGCCATCACATGCTTGAAAATGCAGTTTGGAGATACGATAAATTCATATTAAATTACTACTGTGGACTAAATCAGTATAGATTTGAGGTTATAGATGGTACTACCACATTAATTATTTATATATTTTTTAATAATTCACAGTTTTAAAGAGATTCAATACCTGTGTTTACAACACTATTTTAAAATGTACAATTTGATCTTCTAAGAAAAAAAGGAAGGAAGAAGTTGATACGTTTTCTGGAACATATTATCGGGAACAGATGTCATGTCTCCGGATATTAAAAATGAATGCTAAATGTTAAACATTTCAATAATGTTAGATTATATTTTTGATTATTTATGACTAACATTCCACTCTTTGACATATTATGTCACATATGCAGTTTAGTAAAGGATATTTCATTAATTAAGAAAATAAAATGTTGTCTCAGATTAAACATTAGCTTCAGCTTCTGTGATTTTACATGGTAATTTAAAACATATGTGCTCTATTACAGCTAAAAATATCGACAGGTTCCCTGCTAGGAATCAGTCTACTGTCTCAGAGAATATACGTCCTCACACAGACAGAGGTCAGCAATTTCCATACCTCAAATTTACTGACCTATGGCTTCCTGTCCTACATATATGTCCTTCTTGTTAACCAGCTGACAGATTTTCATGCATATTCATAGATGCATATGGTCTGCCAGAACGTAAGCCGTCTCATCTCTTCAGATTCCGCCGAGTAGCAATGTATGAAGACACTTCATTAATGGATGTACTAAAAGAAGCATTGTCTTCATTTTCTTGCTTTTATGTTTGCATAAATTGCAACAGCTGATTTGAGACTGTATGCTGCAAAAATACATTTCTTAATCAGTATTTTTGTCACTTTATATACTTAAAAATTATCCAAAATCCAACAAATTAGCTTGAGAAGGCAAATGAATGGAAGATTGTTTCTGCCACTGAATAATTTTTTTTTTAAAAAGGTAATTGCAACTTTTTATCTCACAATTCTGACTTTTTTCTCACAATTGCATGATATAAAGTCAGAATTGCGTATTATAAATTCAGAATTGCAAGTTATAAAATCAGAACTTTTTTCAGAATTGTGAGATATAAAGTCAGAACTGCGAGATATAAACTCGCAATTCTGAGAAAAAGAAAGTCTTTTTTCTTCCTCCAATTCTGACTTTGTCATGCAATTCTGACTATAACTCACAGTTCTGAGATTATAAATCACAATTCTGACTTTATAACTCGCAATTCTGACTTTATATCACACAATTCTGACTTTATATCACACAATTCTGACTTTATATCTCGCAATTCTGACTTTATATCTCGCAATTCTGACTTTATAATTATAATTCTGACTTTATAATTATAATTCTGACTTTATATCTCGCAATTCTGAGAAAAAAGTAAGAACTGTGAGATATAAACAATTGCGAGAAAAAAGTCGCAGTTACCTTTTTTATTTTATTTCAACAAACAAGCTTTCATACAAATGTGATATAACATGACTTGCTTTTAGAAAATATATCTTTCATTTAAAATTGCTGCTATTTACACTTTATTTTGATGGTCCACTTTAGACATTCTACTAACTATAAGTAACTTTGCAACGACATATAAACTGGCATAGTATCAGTAGACTGTCTGATTAATATCTGCTAAAACTTTATTTTGATGCTCCTTAACAGACATTCTACTGACTATAAGTAACTTTGCAAATATATGTCAACTTATTCTACTAACCCAAACCCTAACCTTACAGTCTACTAATACACTGCGCTGAATGGAAAGCACATGTGAGAATGTCATTCTGGTACTTTATTTCCTCAGGACTAATCAGACGTATTACATAATCGTTCAATAAAGACGGGGCAGGATGCCGCAAACTAATTGCTACTGTAGTATTTTTGGAATCCAGGGCTGTCTGGAAATGATGTCAAATATGCTTCAAAAGGTGCAATGACGTTGCTGCCTATGTGTGGTTCAGAAACCCTCAGATTTCATCAAAAATATCTTAATTTGTGTTCCAAAGATGATTGAAGGTCTTACGGGTTTGGGACGATATGAGGGTGAGTAATTAATGACGGAATTTTCATTTTTGGGTGAACTAACCCTTTAAAAGTAGGCAAGACAATGTTGTCGAAACTAATGCATACCTGAGGTAATTTTATGTTACACTCTTTGCCTGGCATAATAATCTCATCTCATCACGAACATTTTATGGTCCTACACCTTCCACAGATAATATATATATACCACTTAACTTAGTGATTGCTTTTAATTAAATCTTCAATAAACATGCTTTTATTCTTACAGGTTATTTTTTGTTTGTATATAAATGTTGAAATACCATCACAATACATAATCTTTTTTACATGTACAATATATAAAATATACAAAAAAGCCTTCAAACAATAACCATACAGTAACCAATTTCATGTTATTTACATTTGGTAACATGATTTATGTGTCCTTCCAGTGACTAGTCCTGCACAGGACGTCAGTGACATGGATATTTATGGCTCTATAACTGATTCTCTCCACCTACCGAGTTACCTGAGACAGGTTCAAAACCTGTTTGACCAAGGTCGAGAACTGTGTCATTCCAGTGCTCAAGGTCCACGAAACCATTCCAGAGCACATATGTGCTTGTCTGTGGCATCGCCGCCTTCATCTTGTCGCGGTCACATTCAGCATGCACTGTGCCGTGAGCTCCTCTGCCAAACAGGTGTTCCACCCCGGCTAGGCCATCAATCTGCCCACGGCCCATCTCTGTAGGATTCAGGGTTAATTATCATCAAATAAGCCATTAGAAAGAGTGATGAAAGGGAAGGGTAAGGATCCTGGGTTTGATAGGAAACAATGGTGTATGGATAAGTGGAGACAGATATTACTCCATGTTGTCGTGTTAACTGGATCAAGAGCTAATGCGGTTCTCTGGAAGAAAATGATAGGATCTTCTAGCCCTTTCTTAAATGGATCCCATCCATTAAAGGTAATTGCAGTTCAAATAAAAGCACATAACACATTTCCCTGTGCCTTCTTCCAGATCTTGACACGGGGTCTTATCGTTCTCATTCCAAATAATTTCACAATCTGTAACTGGTAAATGCCATTATGCTTCTTTAATGTGCTTAATGTATTAATTGGCATTAGCGTTACATTAAGATCGCGTAGTAAATTATTCTGTGGCATTAGATGACACCTGACCTATTGTAAATTTTACACTGTGCATAGGACTTCATTTATCTATGCAGTATCCCTGTGAATATTTTAAGCACCCAATTAAATACCAACTGACCTGAAGGTCTAAAGCAGCCCGGGAAATTGAGCTGTCTGGCGGGTTTGGGTGCTACAGGGACTGTGTTTAATCACAGTGGTCTTTGGAAGGAGCTTGGTGTCCTGATCTTTCAATAACATCAAACCTTTCTTTTGGTTCACTTAAAAATACAGATCACTAAAAAAAAAATATTATTTACTCACCCTCATGTCGTTCCAAACCTGTATGACTTTCTTTTTTTCTGCAGAACAAACATACAGTGAAAGTCAGTGGGGATCAAAGTTGTTTTGAACCCCACTGACTTTCATTTTAAGGACAAAAATGGTTCTTCAAAATATCTTATTTTGTCTTGTAAAGAAGAAATAAAGTCAAACAGGTTTTGAATGACATGACGTAACATGGGGGTAACGTGTAACAAGTAACACGAGTCAGATTACTTTTTTCAAGTAACTAGTAAAGTAACGCATTACTTTTAAATTTACAATAAAATATCTGAGTTACATTTTCAAATAAGTAACGCAAATTACTTTTTTCCCCAATGGATTGACTGACACCTTTCCTGTCCCCATGTTGAGAGAAATCGGAAACATGATGGTTATTGCATGGTAATTGATGGTTATTGCACAAAAACAGATTCAGTATTCCTCAAAATGAATAAAAACAGTGAAATGCAAACTCTTAGTTCACCCAAAAATGCAAATTATGTCATTTATTACTCACCCTCATGTTGTTCTACACCCGTAAGACCTTCATTCATCTTCAGAACACAAATTAAGATATTTTTGATGAAATCCGATGGCTCAGTGAGGCCTGCATTGACAGCAAGTTAATTTACACTTTCAGTGCCAAGAAAGGTACTAAAGACATATTTAAAACAGTTCATGTGAGTACAATGGTTCTACCTTAATATTATAAAGGGACAAGAATACTTTTTGTGCGCCAGAAAAAACAAAATAACGACTTTATTCAACAATATCTAGTGATGAGCGATTTCAAAACACTGCTTCATGAAGCTTTACGAATCTTTTTGTGTCGAATCAGTGGTTCTGAGTGTCAAAGTCATGTGATTTCAGCAGTTTGGCAGTGCGATCCGAGCCACTGATTCAAAACAAAAGATTCGTCAAACTTCATGAAGCAGTGTTTTGAAATCGGCCATCACTAGATATTGTTGAAAAGTCTTAATTTGTGTTCCGAAGATGAACGAAGGTCTTACAGGTGTGGAACAACATGAGGGTGAGTAATTAATGACATTATTTTCATTTTTGGGTGAACTAACCCTTTAAATGTTAAATATCACAAATACTTTATGTATTTCAACTCACTTTATTAACCAATGTCTTTGCTGCTGACCTTCAATGATCCAATTCAACCGTAATAACAATCAATAATGTTTCATTCATTTATTTTTATTGCTGAAATAAGAGTGTTGAACTTTCTTATAACTCTCGCAGTTCAAAAAGCTTACGCTACATCCTACACCTTCCCTATTCAACTTACGGAAAAAGCTTAACTGACACAATGCCAGTTTACACTTTCTTCTTAAGTTGAATACGGAAAGCAGTCCGGAAGCTAGATATTTTACTTCATAACTTCTTTAAAATTTGATATTGTTTTTTACACAAATGCATCGCTTCACTTCAGAAGGCCTTTATTAACCCCCCGGAGCCATGTGGAGTACATGTTTATGATGGATGGATGTGGATGGAAGCACTTTCTTCAGCTTCAACTGCCATTATAAAGCTCGGATGCGTCAGGATATTTATTAATATATCTCCAATTGTGTTCATCAGAAAGAAGAAAGTCATATACACCTAGGATGGCTTGAGGGTGAGTAAAGCTTGGGGTAATTTTTATTTGAAAGTGAACTAATCCTTTAAGTAATATTATTAATAATTTTTAATTTTAAGTCACTCTGCGGCCCCCTTGGAAGTTTGCTGAGGACCCCTAGTTGGCCCCGGCCTTCTGGTTGCGAACAACTCCTTTAAAGCTTCACCTCCTCAGTTAATTGAAGTGTTTTATGATGAATTCTACATTAAGTTACAAAGATTTATATAGTTTCTGGCTGATGATGTGATTTAACGTTTAGAGCCGCACAATTACCATCTCTCTCCTGTGTTTTCTGACATCCACGGCTTCACTTCACTGTTAAAAGCATGCCATTTTACAAGACAGATTCCTTTGTGCCATTCTCATTAAAGAAATGATATGGCTACTTCCTAAAGAAATGTGCTATTTGTGTAAATCTCAGCTCATAAATACATTCACATGTTGTCATAATGAAGAACAGCTATAACCTCCTGTCTGGCTTTAAATATATATCAAAGGGTAACAAGTCGCTGTGAATTATAGGTCACCCTGCATTGTATGAGACACAATAAAAATAAATCAAAGCATTTACGTTTAATCACCACTTGCCGTAATGCAATACCTGCTTCATAGATGCTAATTTTAGCTGTCAAGAAAATGTGCTAGCTATTCACCAAATGTGAGTGTTGAGAAAACAGCATTTGAAATCTCCCAATCGCAGCGTTTCAAATCCATGCCAAACGTTATCATTCAGCGGCCGACTCTCGTGGCGAACTCGATTACCTTAAACCTCTAAAGAACACAAGGAGTGATTTAGAGCGAAACATTTTCGTAAATTGCGCAGGACTTCACATGCGCTCGGCCAATGGACTGCCGTTCACCCTCCTTTCAAATCAGGCCCACTTCCAAGTTTCCAGTTATGAAAAATGCCTGGGTAGGGCACTATCATTACAGCAATCATTCCTGTCTGTTGTATCCATTTTGCTTTAAATGTATCTCTAAAGCTCATACAGGCATTTCCAAAAGCACTATCATTTCAGTCAGACTGTGATCTCCACTGGCAATCTGCATTTCGTTGAACATGCGTGCGGAGGGAATCGAAACCAGTAACCTGTCTCTCCACAGTGGGATATTAAGAAGAAAAAAAAGCCACACTAAATTCTCCGACCAGCCGAGCATATCAAAGCAGTGTGCACTCAGACCTCAGATTGCAATAGGGATATCATTTTAAAAAAGGGGGACAAACCATAGCTTGCAGGCTTCAGGGCCTAATAATCATCATGTCACCCATCGCTGCGGTCTGTAACAGTAATCTTACTTTCAGTTGATGCATGGCTGATGCAATGACAGCTTTTGGACGACTGACATGTGGACAAACACAATATGGCTGTATGAAACAGAAAGCTGTCAGTGAGCTGTTTGGCCGGGATTATGTTTTTTGAAATAGATCTGAACCTGAACTTTCAAGCTAATTTTCAACTAGAAGCCTTGAAAGGCACGCAAGCTTAAACTCAAACCTCTGAAGTGGTATAAATGATATCTTGAAAAGGAAAAAGAGAACGTCTTAGTGGTCAACTACTTTCTTTTGAAGTATACAACAAGTTAAATCGGAGACATTTGGAGTTTCTTACCATTAGTCATCTAAAAATCATATAGCTGGATCTTGATTAATGGGCAGTTGATGTGAAATACTTTTAGAAAAAGTTGACATGTCATGCATGCTGTACATCTGAAACTAATTCTTTTGTAATTATTATGCATGACCTTATTTTAATGGAGAGACTACATGGAATATTAATGTATGCAATTAATGCAGTTTTTAAAAATGCATTTGTCACAGCAAAACCATGTTGATGGATAGTTCAGTCAAAAATATAATTTCTGTCATCATTGCCTTAAATTTTCATCTTCATCTTCATCAGTTTGACAACACATGTGCTGCAAAAGTTCACAACACATGCAAATACAGAAACGCACTGCAAATGTTTACAACACATATGCAGCGCATTTGCTGTCAAACTGATGAAGATGTTTTCTTTATTTGCTGGTGTTTTTTCTATTTGCATGTGTTTTCTTCATTTGCAGCGCGTTGAGCTCTGAGTATATATATATATATATATATATACATACAACATTTCTTTCTGGTTCTCGAATCTGATTGGCTGAGAGCAATGTGATATTCTAGTGATAACAGCACTCCTTTTCACCGTTTGTATTACTCCGCTTGAAGCGACTGTCATGGCAGTTGAGCAAATCTACCGTCATTTTTACATATACTACATGTGTTGTACCACAAACTGTAGTTTTAAGAGTTTTTTAGGCAAGAATATAGTTGTTTAGACCTGAAATATATGACTCATATTTAATCATAGCTCCTATTTTACAATTTGTTTAGACGTTTTCGGAGATGCGAGTTCCAGGCCGTCAGCGGCGGTTCAGAGCTCGTGTACCCGCCGAGAACAGCTTCATCTCGCCAGTGCTTCGGGGATTTGCCGCTGTCTGATTAAACATGAGATATAATTCATTTTGGGTACATAAAACAGGCAATCTTTGGTCTTATTAATCTTTTACTTGTTCCTGAGCAAATCGAATTAGGCTATGTTAAATTTAATAATTTGATATTAAGGCTATATTTAACTTGCATCCTGTAGAGCAGTGGTTCCCAAACTGGGGTACATGAGGTGACAGAGGGGGTACGCAAACAAAATGCCAAATTTTGCTGTTATTTAATTCTTCCCTACTTTAAAATAACATTAAAACCAAGCATGTATTTTCTAACAGGCACAATGCCGTAACTACATGACATCCAATCAACATACCACATCTTTTGCGGTCAAATCTGACAGCGTCCATTTCCACATAAGCAGCGTTCATATGGGTGCATATAGGTTGCGTGCCGAGTCTGCTGCCATTCTCGACAATGTACCCGCAGATTTTTTACTAATATGAAGAACAAATAGCCTGTCACAAAAAGTTGCATAAATATCAATTTAAGATTCAAACTCTTGATACAAAACATACCTTTTGTGAGTTCTTGTTTTTAATGTTGATATTTTACGAGCAAGAATGCAAATCCAAATATCCACACGATTGCAAATGTGACATTGATTTTATACAACAGTTCAGCAAACAAAAGGGTAATAATAAGTGATGTTCGTTCTCTTCTTTTGTGCAATGAAAGCCACAGCAGAACTACAACACAGCGGTAATTCGTGAACAAATCTGCAGGTTTGAACGAACCGTTCGTGAAACTCATTGATTCAATGATTCATTCATAAATACAGCCACTTGCTTCATTGAACAAATGACTCGATGACTCACGCATTAAGACAGTGACTTACCGCCATCTACTGGCAGTTTTAGTATTTAAAATAATCACTTTTCACGTTTTTGTCATTGCGTATGTCTCTATTGAACATTGTTATTGCTGTTGTTAGAGATGCACCGATGTATCGGCCAACAATCGGCATTGGCCGATTGTTTAAAAACTGCCGATGATCAGGGCCGATTATATCCTGTCAATCAAAAGGGTGTGGAAAAAACGTGTTCAGACTGCAATTCATACATACTGTGCGTGAAGAAAATCACTCTTGTGTTGAATTTTAACGCATTAACAGTTTAAAAATAGTAACGTTAAAGCCGGCTGTTTCTGACCCTATGAATCACCCGTAGTTCAAGCCAGGGTTGCCAGGTCTGTGTATATATATATATATATATATATATATATATATATAGGCCTATATCTCATTCATTGACACAATCATTCATGGATTCATTGATGTTACTACCCTGATAGCACACGTACATCTCGGAGACGTCTATTTGATGTCTGTGTTTACGTCTGGAAGGGCGTTTGCAATACGTCTATAGGACGTTTCCTGTCTGATGTCAAATAGACGTTTAGAAGATGTCTTTAAGATGTTTATGATTTAGAATGTATGTAAAACTGACATCTTAAAGATGTCTATCAGATGTTTGTAAACAGCAGATGCTTTCCAGATGAAGTGATTTTTAACAGACATCTTGCAGACGTACGTGTGCTATATATCCAAATAAAAAAGCTAGTAAGATTATGTGATTAACTCATAAGGGATTCATTTAAAACAACATTCAAGCTCACAAACCCGCAGCATTATTCCATGAATCTGTACTGTATCTTTGTCCATCTGTCACTGGCTCTCGATTAGAGAGCGTCTGTGAGCTCCCGTCACCCTGCTCAAGCCTAAGAATTCATAAGGAGCATTCAAAGGATAGCCAAAACATGAAGTCTACAGCCCGACAGGCAGCAAAGTTCACGGACGTGCTGTGAGTTTTGTGTGGCCATGTTCTCCCAAGGAACCACTAAACTAGAGGGAAATATGAGGTATGAGCCCCTCGGATACTCCCGGAGAGAATATAGCTCATGTGAGATTTTAAGACGACTTCATTTTCAAGGTCTTGCTATTATATGGGAACATAATTAACATTTCCCCATCAATTACAGTGGAGTGGAAGCACAGGGATCCAGGCGGACATGCTTAAATCTGCCTTGAATTACTCTCTGCTAACTTCCTATTTCAGCTGAATTCTGATGAGCCTGTCTGGTCATTTATTCAACAAGGCTACAGAGCACTTGTTTCGAGTGCGACCTGGCAATAGCCACATGAAGGGAACCTTTGATCAGGGTCCTTGTTGCTTATAACAGCAACAATGCAATATGTCTTTTTAATCTCTCTAATCTGAATTAGTCATAATTAGTTTGAGACAGAAAGAGCAGATGATCATGAAAATGGCATATTTTTTTTATCATCTTTTTTTTTTTTTTTTTTTTTTCTAGTGTGTGGTACCCATTACCAGATTTGAAGTGAAATGTGCAGCCAACCCCCTCTAGTGGCCGCTTGTGCATTTATGTAGCTATTCTCAAATTTAAGCAGTTGTCAATCATTCACTCCTCGGGTACATCAAGGAATTGAGCAAGAATGCCCTCTAGGGATTGTTCTATCCTTGTCTCACTAAATCTTTGTCTGTTTCTTCTCATCAATGTCCTGAATACATGTCGTGCCATTTGCCGTGGGCTAATAAGAGAACATATGTGATTGGCTGAAGGGTCTGGCGTGTTGCAGTCAAGCAGGAAGTGACTGAACTACATCAAAAACATCAATTCATGCTTAAAGCTGTGATGAATCCCATCTATAGTTTCAAATTAAATTTCATTCGGTTTCTCATCCATTTTAAAGAATAATGTAGCTGATGTTGGCAACATGTGTGGGCTGACCCAGCTCCAATTTGATCATTTTATCTGATTGTGAGGAAAACAGTTGGGTGATGGATACCATCTCATTACGATGGGAAAGTGAGAGTTTAATTTCCTGTACATGTTCCATCTTTATTAATGTCAGGAACAGCGGGGTTGTCAATTGCATTAGTGCTCTGTTCTTGTGCATGACACAAACAATGTCTTCGCACTGAGCTCTGACAAACACACACATGATCTAAGCAGCCGTGACATATTTCAACATCAGTTGTGGTAAATATTGATACACTTTAACTGCAAACCCCTTTCCTACTATATTTAGATCTTCTCAGTGGAACATCTCCAGCTGACTTGAATTGAACCCGGAAATCAGAAGAAAAAAAATTAATATAAAGTATTAAAAGATTAAATGCCAGCGTTTTCATCATTATGAGGGTTATGTAAAATATATTCCAGTAAAAGTGATTCCTACTAAATATAAAATAAAAAATAATGATCTACTATAATCCAGAGGTGTACAAAGTTTTTATTATAGAAAGGGCCAAAAACCAAACTTAACTGAGGGCTGTGGACTGAAAGTAATTGGTGTTGTGTAAACGGACCCTATACAACATTTTCAACTAACTTTTACCCTGTACCCTGTTCCAAACCCGTATATTCCTGTGGAACACAAATGAAGATATTTTGAATTATGCCCTGCATGCAATTACAATCAAGCTTTCAAGCATCAAAAGGGATGCAAATGCACCATAAAAGTATCAAAACTTGTCTTCTGAAGACATTCAATTTCTTTTCTTTCTTTTTTTTTGTGGGAAAACGCAACATTTAAGCCTTAAAGGTGCAGTGTGTACATTTTAGCGTCATCTAGTGGTGAGGTTGCTAACTGCAACCAGCGGTGCTGATCCCTCCCTTTCGAAGCACATAGGCAAGGCAAGGCAATTTTATTTACTCATAGAGAAGCTACAGTGGCTGTCTGGCTGACACAAGACAGATGTAGTCGTCTGAGACAGCAGAGAGTAGCCAGTAAACCAATGAGGTTTCTTCTTACTTCTAACAAAGAATGATCTCTGCTTCTAATAAACCAGATTACGACTACTACTACTACTACTACTTCTTCTCGAGTGTATTCAACATAGTGACGATGCAAGCTGCCTCTAAAAACACCAAAAATTTAGAAGGAGAACAACATAGTGACAAAACACGCTCTGTAGAGCAGTTTGTCCATTTAGGGCTGCTGTAGAAACACAAGTCGCAAAATGGTGATTTAACATGTAAGGGGACCCGTGGTGTATGTAGATAGAAATGGCTCATTCTAAGGTAATAAAAACATAACAGTTCATTATGTAAGGTCTTTATACACCACTGAAAACATAGTTATGTATATTAAATTGCATTTCTGTCAATAGATCCTCCCAAATTTTACACATTGCAACTTTAAGGGCCATTCACACATAACGTGTTTTCCCATTTCAATACGCTACTTTTCCATTGTTTTTCTATGTAAACACACTAGACGGATGTGTATGACCGTTGCAAATGAGCGTTTTTATCAATGTCAGTTACAAAACAGTGGACCAATCAGAAGGCCCCGGAGGCGGGGCAAGCTTTGTGAGCTTTTGTTTACAGTAGCAAGTTGGCATGGCAACTGTTTTATTTGATGATTCAGTTTGCTAACTGTTTCAAAAGCATGAGCATGTTTGACTTATGTTACTCCCCAAGCCTGACTGTCTTACAGAGAAATGCTAAATGCTCAGAGAGTTTTTCTTGTTTTGTGAGACTTAAAGCGTGGCAGTAACGGACAGGATTGAGTACATGAGAGTGCGAGAGCGTGAATGAGAAAATTAGAGAGAGAGAAAAAGAGCTGAGTAGCAGTAGTATTCTCCTTCGCTGGCTGCCTGCAGCAGCTTGTATCATGGGCTCAAGGGGCCTGCAGAACTATACCCAGTGTGCCTGATTATTACCATGCTAAATTTATATTGATTGCTGTAGCTTAAGAGCTAAATTCGAGCTATTCCCTAGACGCAGTCACAATATATGGTCTGAAGTGATCTGGTAATCCAACTACAAGACGTGCAATGTGTTTGTCATGCAATAAACTGCACTACAGTCCCAAACTGTAGTCTCCCTCAAAGAATCGTGCCGGTTGACATTCGGGACTGGGCCGAGGGAGGTAAGTTTTCCTCAGCACTTGAGGTGAAGTTATAACTGCCCTCCTGCAGACACTTTTCATCACTTCTATGCATACGTGTTTGCCCTTGACATTATCAGCAGATTTATGAGGCCCTGAGGTAGCTAAATAGTGCTGAGATAGTGAAGACAGTGGCCTGCAGTTGTCCGTCGGCTATATTTGCACTCGTAGAGGAAGAAAAAAGCTCTGTAACAGAGCAGGCCCCCGGGGGAAAGCCCCTAATTAAACAGTGATTAAATTAAGGGCCAATGTGAGTGAAATGCACATTGATTGACAGGCAGCTCCTCTCGCATTCACTTCTCCTGGGTTTTAAAGGAGCGTGCAGACTCGCCGATGACTTCTCTGGCTTTGGTCTCTGAAGACGTCCAATTAATCCATTTTAGCATATAAATGTGCATGATTGTGACTCTTTGAAACTGTTTTCAACCTGTTTGGGACTGAAACTCATTAACATATCTGAAAGAAACATTTCCAGGTCATCTTTATGCATGCTTGAGGCGAGTCACACAATCAATGTGTGGAAATCACCTCTAAAATCTCATTTAGCAAAAAACTGTGGCCTTGAAATTGGTTTAGGAGTCATATAGGTGCCTGATATTCTTAGTGAATTCTCCCTTAACTTGTACACCTATTTAGATATTTCATAAAAAGTGAGAATTCAGAATCAAAAGCTATCAAATGTGAGAAATGTTTGCCCTTAAACGCTTTGGGCCCTATCATACACCTGGCGCCAAGCGTGACGCAAGTGTTTTTTGCTAGTTTCAGCCCGACGCAGTTATCATTTTCACGTCCAGCACCCACGTTGTTTAAATAGCAAATGCACTCGCACCCATCTGTTCGCCCATGGGTGTGCTGGTCTGAAAACGAGGTGTGTTCAGGTGCATTGTTGGCGTGTTGCTATTTTGAGGCAACTGAAAATGACTGCGCCATCGACCAACTGAAACCTGGTCTAAAGTCAATGGCACAGTATTTTTTTATTTTTTATTATTTAAAGGGTGCGTTATTAATATGCGCCTATAGGCGGGTGCACAACGCTCGTACACTCTGCTTGTTACACACAGTGACGCAGCAGCACACAAACATGCCAAATATTAAAAATAAAAGGACTACAATGTAAAAGATTATTATTGTGTACATAAAGATAAAAATGCCTACATGTCATAATGGATAGTCATTTGCATGTATCAGAATTACCTATTTGCTGTAATGACGAATGGAATTGGCTAATTATTTGGCAATACACACGTATTTGAACTGATCGTCAGGTTGTGGATGTCTATATTCCACCATGTAAATAACAATCCGCCATGGTGCAAGCGCAACTGGCTTTTAAAGGGAATGGGAGATGACACTCTGATTGGTTTATTGCATGTTACGCCCAAAACACACCCATGACTCATTAAGAGACTAGATACAACCCTTTTGGACCATGCGCCTGATGCGCCATCCATTTTTTCTGTCGTTAAACTAGCAAAAGTGGATTCGGACATCCCCTAAGTGCACCTGCGCCATGAGCTTCAGACCATGCACTTAGAACGTTAAAATAGGGCCCTTTAAGTTGTGTAATGGTGAGAAGGTCCTCTCCAAGTGTAATACAAATTCAAATAGCTGTTTACTGAGATGGAGAGCAGCTTTGCCTGATTCTTGCGATATAACTCCATGGCAGGTATTGAGCACAATGAGTGCTGACTAAACAAACAACACATCTGCACAGCTCATAAAAGAATCATTCCCAGAGTTACATTTACACTGTCTTAACTTGAAAATGGGTTGGAGAAACCTTCTGGTTTCTGGGGGGATAGTGTATACCAAGGTGTTTATGATTTAACAATAAAACAAAAAATTTTGTAGAAGAAAATGGCCTTTTTTTAGTTAACATCATTTACTTAATTTAAGTTTTAAGTAGTGCTGTCAAATCGATTAATCGTATCTAACATAAAGTTTGTAAATACACACACACACACACATATATATATATATATATATATATATATATATATATATATATATATAAAAACAAACTTTTAGGTTAGATGTGATTAATCACGATTAATTGATTTGACAGCACTATTTTACACATTACTATTCAAAAGTTTGTCTTTTATAATGTTACAAAAGATTTAGATTTCAAATAAATGCTTTTGAGCTGTCTATTCATCAAAGAAATCAGAAAAAAAAAATATATTACGGTTACGTACACAACTGTTTAAACCATTAATAATAAGAAGAAATGTTTCTTGAGCAGCAAATCAGCATATTAGAATGATTTCTGAAGGATCATGTGACACTGAAGACTGGAGTAATGATGCTGAAAATTCAGCTTTGCCATTACATAAATAAATTACATTTTTAAAAATATTACAATAGAAAACAGTTATTTTAAATTGTAATAATATTTCACAATATTTCTGTTTTTACTGTACTTTTTATCAAATGAATGCAGCCTTGGTGAGCAAAATGTTCAAAAAGATTTTAAAAGACCTCAAACTTATAAATGGAGATGTCTTTAAATAAAGATGCCTTTATTTATTGCTTTAATTATTAATATTTTTTGCTTTTTCTCATTTATATTACTAATAGCAATGTGTTATGGTAAAAAATAAAGCTATAAGTCTATCATAAAATTCAGTATAGGTCTATCATAAAGTTATTTGAATCAAACTCACTTTCTATGCTTGTTGGTTTGAAAAAAAAATCTTATATATCATAACAATCATAACAAAAAAAGCTGCATCAAGATGCATTATTTGTGCTTCTAAAAGCTGAACTTTAGAACAATAAAAAGTAAACAAAACACAATCTAGTATACCATATAACTTGATATAAGAGTCATTTTGTATTGCAGACTTACTCCCATTTGCTATGCTGGTGTTAGAGGATAAATGTGCATATCCCAGAAGATTGCTAAGGAAATGAATCTAATATTCCTCAAACTCAGGAAGTGCTCTAAAAGCTGAATTGCTGATGTAGTGCACTGCAGCGGGGAGCATGAGACAATGCTTTGCATGTGCTGGCCTAATGGTGAGAGTGATGCCAGGCATACTGACCTCATCAACCATGACATTTACTACAGCGCCTACTGCTGTGTTCCTCATTCCTCCCACAGTGCATAGCAAACAAGCACAACTAGCCCGATATCCATGTACGCATCATGTACAGGACCCAGCCTTTAATGCCTGAGACGCTGAGAGCAGGCACCAAAAAAAAAAAAAAAAAAAAAAAAAAAACTGGTGCAGTCTGCAATCTAGCCGCGAAGCCGAAAACTAATCTCTAAGGAAGGCTGTCAAGTCTGCGCGCATAACGCTCTAGTGGAATTGAGGCTTAAATGCTTCATAAAGCTTTCATAAATATGCAATCGGTGGGCTAATAGCTGTTGCTAAAACCTGCCTCAGCCCTCATTATCCAGTGGGAGCCCATTGGGAGCCTCTGTGGTGCAAGGTACAGGGGAATATGTTTTGCATTTGCCCCTGCTGAATTCAGCTTCCCTTAACAAATTCCTTTTGATCTGCAACCCAAGTCATAGCAAGAGGAGACATATTTTCAAGAAACTGTGCCAGTTACGGTGAAACACTGCAAGACTTGCACTTTTAATATATAAAAATAAGTTAAGTATACAGTAACCCACAAGGCAGTTATAATATAACCACACGTAATGCTGCATTTAATCACGTGATCTCAGAATTATCGTAAATACGAGTTTCCTAGGTAAAAATTGCACATGAACACCCTCCCAACTTGAATGCGATGAACTCGCAATCACAACTTCAGAAGTGGGAATTATCAAATTCCCAATAGCACGTGAAGGCAGCATTATTACACAGCTGACTGTAATGTTTAATTCTGATTGGTTGGTTGCAACATTCTGCAGTCAAATATTTTTGTAATGCAACTGGAAAAAAAAGATGCTTTTTGGGTTCAGATGGTGTAGTTACTACTTCTACCAGCAGGGGCTAACTAGACCACACTGCTAACTTAGGCAAACCTTGAGACTTTACATCTTATATTTTAAAATATATTACAAGCAGCTGGTGATTTTTTGACGGGCTTAGAAAATATGTCACTTATCAGGGTTAAATATGTAGATTAAGATCTACAGTATTTTGTCTGTCTGTTCCTAAAATTTGCTTCTCAACCACTAAAAAGTTCACAAGTTTGTTTACCTATATAATCTTTAAATGGTTAGTTCACCCAAAAATGAAAATTCTGTCATTAATTACTCACCCTCATGTCATTCGACACCCGTAAGACCTTCATTTATCTTCAGAACACAAACTAAGATATTTTTGATAAAATCCGATGGCTCAGTGAGGCCTCCATTGACAGCAAGATAATAAACACTTTCAGATGCCCAGAAAGCTACTAAAGAAGTATTTAAAACAGTTCATGTGACTACAGTGGTTCAACCTTAATGTTATGAAGTGACAAGAATATTTTTTGCGCCACAAAAACAAATAACAACTTTATTCAACAATTCAGTATCTAGTGATGGGCGATTTTCAAAACACTGCTTCATGAAGCTTCGAAGCTTTACGAATCTTTTGTTTCGAATCAGTGGTTCAGAGCGTGTATCAAACTGCCGGAGTCATGTGATTTCAGTAAATGAGACTTTGTTACATCATTAGTGTTTTGAAATTCCAATGGTTCACCACTGGGGGGCGTGACTTTGGCAGTTTGATACATGCTCCGATCCACTGATTCAAAACAAAAGATTTGTTAAGCTTCAAAGCGTCATCATCACTAGATATTGTTGAATAAAGTCCTTATTTTGTTTTTGTTTTTTTGGTGCACAAAAAGTATTCTCGTCGCTTCATAACATTAAGGTTGAACCACTGTAGTCACATGAACTGTTTTAAATATGTCTTTAGTAGCTTTCTGGGCATCTGAACATGTTAATTTTCTTGGATTGTTAATGCAGGCCTCACTGAGCCATCGGATTTCATCAAAAATATCTTAATTTGTGTTCCAAAGATGAACGAAGGTCTTATGGGTGTGGAACGAAATGAGGGTGAGTAATAAATGACTGAATTTTCATTTTTGGGTGAACTATCCCTTTAAGCTAATAAGGTTAAGCTTGCTGTCCGCAGTGGAGGGGCTCGAGGAAGCAGCTTCAACTCGAGCTTAGATTTACCCCCCAGTGTGACTACTAGTGCTTGGAAGAGGGGTATGGTAAACAAAATGCCTAAATTATGTTGGTGGAGTTGGGGAAGGGGAGGGATGCCTAAACTGATGATGCCAGAGCAAGGTGAGTGGCTGCTTATATGCTCTGGCAGTTGATTGAAAGATTAGATGGGTTCTCCCGAAATTATGTTTGTGGACTTCACTAATTGAAAGATTAGATGGGTTCACATCTCCTGAAATTACATTTGTGAACTTGACTAAAATTTCTTAAGGCTAGAATACATTGCAGAGAAAAACTTGGCATCACACTACACCAGTGGATCTCAGTCTTTTTTTACTTCAAGGCCCCCCATTGTCCATAACAATATTTGAATGCCCCCACTCACAATTTCTATCATACAAAATATTTTAGAGCTTGGGATAACTATTGTAGAAAGATGTATATAATATGTTACAAAAATATTAAGAAATATATTGATTTTTAGTTGTTTTAGCTTATTTTAATGCTTGTTTTGTCTGTATTTTAAGTACTGAAGTCATTTTGAGGCCCCCTTGGAAGTTTGTTGAGGTCCCCTAGTGGCCCAGGCCCCCGGTTGAGAACCACTTCACTAAACAACTGAGTAACAGACTTTCAAGTTATTTCGTAGACAGCAAACTCATGCAGAAACATATGTCTGCTAGGAGACAAATAAAAACTATGGCCCGGTCCCAAATGGCACCCTAAACTCTCACGGTCTTCCTCTGAGTCCACACTTTTGTGACGTAATGCCGCTTTGACTTCAAGTCCATGAGACCGAAAGTGCATAGAAGTGTGCCATTTGGGATTCAGCCTTTATGTTCTAAAATGTTTGATTCTCCAAGTGGATAAAATAGTAGTTTGAAACTAGAAAACTGAAATCTGTGCCCATCAAACACAACAGATTTTTTTGTGAAATCTATCAACTCCGACTGGCCAAAATCTGCAGACTGTCTCTGGCTTTTGGTGACTAGCAACGACTCTTCCAGACTGTAAATCGGGGCAAAAATCTGTAAAAGATTTGTGTAGTGCATTCCAGCCTTATTTTAATTATGTTATGTTTACAATATTTGCAAATGGTAATATGTAAGAAAGATAATGAACCACAAATTTATATGCTAAAAGTTGCAACAGACTTTCATTACCTGTTTGTTTGTCTCCAAGCACTCACCAGTTCAAATATTGGTCATGTGTTGCAAAGACCCGCCCATTTGCAAACGTACCCAATCATTATTTGAAGAAGGTGGACCAACCAGTGATTGAAAGCCAACTGTCCAATGAATAACTAGATGCCATTTTGCAATGCAAATACCAATTATTATGCTCTTACAGCATGACATCCGAGCTGGACCCAAAATGGCGTGTTTAGAGCATGTTGAACATTGATTCTCGCTTTTGCATTTTTATGACAATTAGGGGAAGCTGGGCTTCCAGTGCCAGTTTTATAAATAGAGACAATTCAGCATGCCATAGAATTTGTATAATTTATTTGATTGATATAGCCTACTTTCTTCTGAATAATTAATTTGATTTAATTTGCAGTTACAGGAAATATATATATACATATATATATATATATATATATATATATATATATATATATATATATAGTCCTATACTAATAATTTTGATGTAAAATCAAGAAAGACATAAAAGTAATAAACCTGGCCCTCAATAAGAACTTTTTACTGTAAACTAGTGCATCAAATAGAGTGATTCTTGGACATTATAATTTGTTGTGAATGTGAATGAAACAGGGCTAGAAGAATTGTACTTTGGCGCTTGTCTCATCTGACAGTAGATCAGCGTGCCCTTGGTTCCCAGCGAGTAATGCTCATCAAAATGGTCGTATTCCTCCATAAACCTTAAGTCTCATACACAATGAGAAACACCGAGGTATAGGTTGAGAGACCATTTCTCTTGACATTCACAATGGCAGGCTCATCAGTCATGCTGTCAGAGGCTAGTTTGGAATTTATGAGGAATAACGATGGGTTGAAAATAGACGAAAGCCTTGCTCGTACTTCTGTATGGAATGTTGTATGCTTTGCTTGACCCGGTCTGAAACCCTATTTCTTTCCGCCACTGACCCCCTTGGGCTGATTTTTCATTCCGCGTGAGTTTGGTGTCATATTAAAGTTATGGGTTTGTGCATGGCAGTAGGGTCTGGCAGTTGTCGTCCAGCAAAGGTTGAGACATTTCACAAAGTGATTTAGAAAACATTTTTACTTAAAACTGCACACAGACATAAAATAGCATAAAATTGACAAACGTACAAATTATTCATAGATAACTGTCAATATCTTTTCTGAGAGTGGTTTTCCAGTGGTTCTCAATCAGAGGGCCTCAAGGTAACTTCATAAATTAAAATAAGCTAAAAAATCAAGATATTAATTTTAAGATGTTATTTTAATTAATCTCCTCAACAACCAAAGTTTCCACTATCTTGAAAACTTGAGGTTTCAAGCTCTAAAATTGTGAGTAAAACTTACAAATGCTTATCCAGTAAATTATGAATAGCTGAAAAAGTCATTGGTCCTTTAAATAATAATGTGGACAATGGGATCAAAAAGGTTTACATGGAAATTGAAGCTTCTTTCATTGTGGGAGATGAACGGTTGTGACACCAGTCCAGCACACAGGTGACAACTACATCAAATGCATTTTGTTCTATTTCTATAAGTGATGAAAAGAATCACAAACAACCAACTTAAAGGGATAGTTCACCCAAAAATGAAAATTACCCATAATATACTCACCCTCAAGCCATCCTAGGTGTATATGATTATCTTCTTTCAGACAAACCCAGTCAGAGCTATATTAAAAAATATCCTGGCTCTTCTCAGCTTTATAATGGGAGTGAATGGTAACCAATATTTTGAAGACAAAAAAAAACACACATTTATCATAAAAGTAATCCACATGTCTGCAGAGGGTTGATAAAGGCCTTCTGAAGCGAAGCGATGCATTTTTGTATAAAAAATATCCATATTTATAACTTCATGAACTAGAATCACTGGCTTCCATACATGAGTCGAGTTCCAGCAGATGAGTGAACTTTGACCCGATGCATGACGTATTGATGAACACGGAAGCTCAGAGGATAGAACAAAACAAAACACCCATCACAAATTAGAAGTCTAAAACGAGAATTTTTAAAGAGAAATGTCGGAGGAGCTTGAGTTTGTTGCCCAGCAACAACTCATGGATATTTTTCTTACAAAAATCAATCACTTCACTTTAGAAGGCCTTTATTAACCCCCTGGAGCCGTATGGATTACTTTTATGATGGATGGATGTGCTTTTTTGGGCTTCAAAATCTTAGTCACTATGCACTAGGCCTGTCGCGATAGTCAATATATCGACTTATTGCACGATATATGGACATGACCTCGATAATTCTGTCATCTCAATAACTCTGTCATCTCGTCTGCTCTCCGAGGCGAAAGCAGGGCTCAGCTCCTTCATACACAGAGCCGACATCGACAGACGGAAAAATGCGGCATTCGAGTCGTTATAGTGTTTTCCTGACAACTACAGACAGTTTGGAAGAATAAGTGCAAATGCACTCAGTTTCCGCAATCCACTGGTGCAAATATAAACATGACAGCGCGAAATGGTGCACGCTCATAGCTAGTTTCACACAGGACGTGGCAGTCGCGAGTGTCTAGTTCGTTTTTACAGAGAACACGTTTTTGCATTCCACTGCACCGTTTTTCCATGGAAACATGTTTGACTGTTGCACTCGCGTCTTTCGCTGCATCTCGTGCATGACGCGGCGCTAAAACACGGCGCTCAAGTTAAAAAAAGTTTTTCAAACATGCCTCTAGAAAAACAGATACCACAACAGGCCAATCTGACTGCTAAATCTGTCTTTGTTCATATGGACATCTGACAAAAGCGTGCACCCTTACTTTACTGAGAAAATAAAGTCAGGGAAAAATCTATAGATGGAAAATCTCCATATAAGTGCCTTTTGTGCATATAAGTGTTTTTTTCTTCTTGTTATTTTGCAGTTTTTGTTAGCAAAGGTTTATTATTTATTCAACATTATTACTTTTTTGAAGCTTCAGTTCCAGTATGTAAATATTCTTAAGAGTTAAGTTCATTGTCATTTGAAAGTGTGTAGGCCTGCTTGCATTATTATGCTGTTATATTATGATTATATATTCAGTGGCAATAGCCAGGATATTTTTTAATATAACTCCGATTGTGTTTGGCTGAAAGAAGAAAGTCATATACACCTTGATCAACTACTTGGGATAATTTTCATTTTTGGGTGAACTAACCCTTTAAGATTAAAGAAAGAGTCCCTCAAAAGCTAGTTTGTCTTTAAAAGCCATGAAAGATTCTCAGGATCTTTACGCCACTTTCAATCAACGCTTACAACTCAACTTCCCAAACATCTAAGAATTGCATAAAGAAATTTGTTGTTTTCTGTCCGGTCCCCTGTGTTGAGTTGTTGTGGGAAGGAAAAAGAAGACCAAAACTCAAAATGTATCTTTTAAGACTTAGCTGAAGGGCAAAAATTGTAATCCCCATCCAGTTGCCTAGTTTACCAGACTTTATTGCAGAGAGCTGGAGATTTACTTTCACTGTTTTTCTTCTAACAACGAAATAGTGAACATTCAAGTCAAACCGAGATTGATGGACCAGTGCCATAGACATGATGGAGGACTTGTCATATGTTCCAATAAGAACTCACTGTGCAAATGGCCCTCCAAAAGCCCTGCCATTTGCTTCTGCGGTAGTTGTTTTTCTCCCGTTGTTTTCTCCAGAGTTCAGGGACACTACATTGTCTGGCTGCAAACAAACCTTAATGTAGACAGAGCCAAGTCGGCAAATCTCAGTGAGTACACACAGCCAGACCCCCCTCGCCTTTTCAGCTGAAAGTACACAGGAGAGCGAGGCATTTTTCAATGCATTTAGATGAGACCTTTAACAAAGGTCTCTAATGCAGATATCAATGATCCCTGAGAGAGGCTATTGGAGTGAAATTGGCTGACGGGGATGTCACAGCTTGCATGAAAAATGATGGATCCAATTTGTCCGCTTCTCTGCTCCATTCCTGCAGCCTCGGTGCAAGGCTACATGAAGAGTCTTTAGAGGAGGAAGAGAACCAATAACAGGGCCTGTAGAGTTGTCTAACAAGTTAACTACTTGAATTGCCACTTTACCTCCAATTTTATCAGGCTGTCAGTGAGACTGTAACAAAATATGATGAGTCAATGATCAATAATAACAGCCTTTGGTTTCAGCCAGGCGACAGAGGAAGGGTTTCCATCAGCGCAAACAAATGATTTCTGAGAATATTGCTAGAAAGCACCTTAAAACACCACCCCTTGAACTCCTAGAACAGATCCGGAAGGGGTTCGCCACTGACAAGGGGTTATTTTAATGGAGTGACTCCAGGAAGCCCAGTGATAGAGTGCTCAGCATTGCGCCCTTGAGGGGAAAGGTAAATTTGTGAAGTTAATCACTTAATGAGGCCAATTAAACATGGAGAGCTCAGGTGTAATGAGTGCCACCTCTGAGCCTGCAGCAAATGAGTCTGATTTCTCTCTCTGGGCAAGAGGACGACAGCAGGGTCTTCTCTGTTATTTACCCCACAACCAAGAATGACCCACTTAGGTCATTCAAATAAAGATCCCAAACACCAATGTGTTTTGTGCAAGTATGGTCCTTCAGGCCACAAAATCAGTCATAAAACAGCAACATGTGGTTATCATCACACAAACCCTCCAGTATTTTGAAAGAATTATGCTGAAGACTAGTGCTAGGCTAATGCTAAAATCTAAGCAAAAACAAACCTTTTCGAGTTTCCACAGCAAAGTGATCTTATAGAAAACACCTTTGCCTTGCTATGTAGAAGGGCTATCTGTCTGTAGTAAATCTGATAAGATTCTGGACATAAAGATTTAGCCTCAAGCTTGTAGGCTAAAGTAGGCTAACTACACTTAAAAGCTCTTTTCCATATATTCCTTACAAAAAGTAACACCATAGTAGGCCAAAAGTGATGCTAGCAAACGGTAATGTCTTGAAACTTTCGTATATACCATGGTAATGAATGTTTACCATAGTGCAAGTTAAAAACTTAACATATTACAATGGTACTAACAATATTTAGCAGTTTTTGCTATTATATTTATTGTACCAATTTGAGTCTTCCAAGAAAATACTAGCTCAGTCGCTTCAAAATTTCACATTTAATTCAATGTGTTAGATTATTATTTATATTACTGTCTGATCCCAACCCCAGCATCAAGTACATTTTTTAAAAAGAGACAGATAAAGCACACAAATCTGATGCAAATAGGGTAAAATAACCCTTACCCTTCATTCACCCCATAATGCATTGCAAATAAAGCACATCACGTCAACATGTGATCATCAATGACTGGATCTCTGAGCTGGTCTGAGTGGGTGGAGGTGGGGCTAATTTGCATATTCATACAACCGCGTATACTTAATAAGGCAAGGGTGTAGTTACATTCAAGCTATTTTAAGGCATGAAGACTTTTTGTCAAGGAAAAAAAAACATTTAAATATGTCATTTTGGTGATCAAAGATGAGTTTTAAGGGATAAAATTATTGACTACAGGGGAAATTTAATTATGCAGACATACTAAGTCTAAATATGTCAACAATCTGGCTCTGTAGCACTTTCAAAACATTTCTGTTTGTATGAACACCCTGATCCACCGATCATTTTTTGATAAAGAGGCAGACAAAGCCCAAAAATCTGATGCAAATTGGGTAAAATAACCCATACCCTCATTCACCCCATAATGCATTGCAAATAAAGAAGGTTTTTCATCAGATGATAATACACCTCTTCATAATATGGCAGGTGACCATGTGTTGTAAGGCTGTGACTAAAATACCTCTTTGATTTACACTTATTCCATTATTAGCCTGTCTTTGAAGTGACCCGAGAGCACTCGCTAACTCCTCATTACGCAGACAGAAATTAAACTCTATAGCTGTAGAGGACTTTGATGTTTCCAGACACCCGTGAACCTGGGAGCAAAACATTGTACTCTCTTACATCAGATACAGTGTTCGTCCCTTGGGGCAGTACATTCATTAAATGTGATAGGAACAGATAAAAGACAATGTCCTTCCCCTTGTCAAGATTAGGTTAAGGCATTGGGTGATGTTGCAGTGCGACTGTGACTGTGATTTTACAGACCAAAACATACCCTGAGTAGATTTACATATGCATAAATAAAATACATAGAGCAATTATTGACATCGCTGCTGTCTGATGAGATTTATTAGATTGCGATTCGCTTAAATCTGACAGATCTCAGAAACGGCAGTATGCGTGGCAGAAAAATGATGGCCTTCATAAAACATTATATTACTGCAATGAAATGACATTAATCTTTCATAACATGGGTCATTGTTATATGCTAAACAGATTTCACTCTGGCAGGCTGTTCAGAGGAAGGGCAGGACATAGGCATGTAGACATCAGTATACCTGTACTGAATGCACAAAAGGTGAAGCAGATGTTAAAGTCCCCTTGTGATGAAAACCAAAGACAGTCTCAAAAATGCGGATGGTGATTCTTACGTCACAAACTACCTTGTAACCAATCACGTCAACGTGTGATCGTCAACGAGTGGATCTCTGAGCTGGTGTGAGTGGAGGCGGGGCTAATTTGCATATTCATAGAACCGCGTATACTAAATGAGGCAAGGGTGTAGAGTTATATTCAAGCTATTTTAAGGCACAAATCATTTTTTTTTCTCAAGGAAAAAACATTTAAATATGTCATTTTGGTGATCAAAGATGAGATATGTTTGTAACATATGTAACGTGTGGACACTGTAAAATAAAGTGTCACCCAATTTTGTTAAGTTATGAAGAAAGAAAACAAAAAATAAAATGAAACAAAAAACAAAGCAAAAATAAAATGTCACAATAATTAAGAGCAATTACGGGATTAGATGAATATCAGAATATCAAGTATGACAGTGACATCCCACTTTATCTAAATAATAAATGAAAAGGATTTCAAAGGTAATTCTATTAAGTCAGAAAATTCAAG